>CM040915.1:28950505-29395505 GCA_023029165.1 Gobiocypris rarus | reverse complement strand
TGGGGTTAGTATTTAAAAAAAAATCCACAGAATATGACAAAACCGGTAATAATCAGAAACGTTTATTGAGAATTAAACCATCATATTAGAATGATTTCTGGAGGATAATTTGACACTGAAGACTGGAGTAATTCAGATTTGACATCACAGACTAAAACAAATAAATTAATATAAATATATATATATATATATATGTATAATATATTAAAATAGTAATCTGTAATAATATTTCATAATATTACAGTTTTTACTGTATTTTAAAAATCAAACATGCTGAGCATATAAGAGAATTATTTCAAAACCTTTAAAAAAACGTATATATATATATATATATATATATATATATATATATATATATATATATATATATATATATACTGTTCAAATGTTTGCTTGTATTCTGTTTATATGGGAAATACAGTGTGCATCTTATATAAAATTATACGTATTATAAAATTTCACAATAGATACGGAGAGAAGAAAAGGGAGGCGTGAGATTCACACTGAATAATCATATAGCCTATACTGAGTTTATTTGGAGTGAAGCTGCCTCTAGCCACTGACACTAACCATTAACTTTTGCAAACTCATTGTATCAAATATTTTGAATTGATTGTCAGTATATTTTATATACTGTATTTAAGACACCTAACATTACATATTTTTAAAGAAAGTGTATGCAAACGTTTCAATGTAAATGTAGGCCAAACATTCAAAGTGAGTTTGTCACTACAAAATATAATGCTGAGATAAGTAAAATATAATAAATCAAAAGCTCAAAGAGACTGAGAAGTAAAAATAGCAAACCAAAAGAAAGAACCACCGATGACGAAACAGCACTGTAAAGACAAGCAAAAGCAACAACAACAAAACTAAGTCAAGCATGTGATAAACATGGGGTTTGTGTGTTGTAATTCTTGCAACAGCAGTGTGTTTGGCACAAACGCTGTTAACACTCCAAATTCTGTCTCATTGTTAACTACAGCCACACTCAATGCTAAGGCCACAGAGACAGTCCTCTATGCAGTTGTCATGGTTACTTGGTCAGTGATGCCCATCATGCAAATGGAGCAGATGGTGACCATGTAGACGAGGACAGCTGAGAAGATGAAGTGTATTTGGATGGCCTAGGGGAATGAAATGATGCAAAAGGAACCTTTCCCATAACAGAATCCCTGCTGTTTCCCAATAAGCACCATTTACACCAATCCCCTAATTTCTTCTTCTAAAAAAAAGAGAATATTTTGAAGCATTTTGCCCATATTATTGGATGTCTTTTCCAAGCAGATGAGCGATCATCAGCAGCATTGGTTTGGTAAATATATTATAAATCATCCAAGTGATGATGCACGGGGATTTTTACTGCCATAAATGAATTAGCAGAGCTCCTCTCCTTAGACATTTTAGTGAACACTGCGTCTCATCTCAGATATGCATATGCACCGGCTCATCTCTCCGCTGACCTCTGTGTGAGGTGTAATTAGCATACTGCCTGCTCCGAATATGGTAATTTCACTGCTTTGCTTCTACTCACAACCTATCCCGTGATTAAACATTTATGAGAACCTATCTGATTGGGGACCCTGTGATCTCAGATCCATAGGTTATGAAAGCACAATCATTATTTATGTGTCATGCGGTTCTCATGCGGTTTAAATGACAGATATACTTGCAACGGTTCCTTGCAAAAGTTCTAATCAGGGATACCTCTAACACTGGCCCCCTGGCTGAAATCATGACCGGGGCCCCGCTCAAGCCAGGGCTCCTGGTCTGTCTTTCTCGTCCAAGGTTCACAGGGTTTCTCTCAACAGCAAGTGAGTGGGAAATGAATAGCAGTGATTATAAAATAGAAATCGCTGTCACTTCACTTTACTTGCATGCTGTTCGGTTTCAGTTCCAATAATCGTCTTGTCAGTAGTTCATTTTGAAAAAGACAAATGTCTTATTCTGTCAGCATTTACTTACCATCATGTCGTTCTAAACCTGTATGAATTTCTTTATTTTGCTTTTATTGTATGGAGAAAAAATATATTCTTTAAGATATTTTCTTTGTGTTTCACAGAAGAAAGTCATATAGGTTTGGAACGACATTAGGGTGAGTAAATGATCAACCATCACAGAAATGTTCCTGGGTCAACATATTTTGTTGTTCCTGGAACAACATTTCTGTCCAAAATAAAAACTAGTCCTAACCGTAACTACCCCTAAACCTAACCTATACCATAACTTACCCTTAAAATCAGAGGGAAATTAAAGGTTAATTACACTAGAAGCACCTAACCCAGATTGTTAGCCAAAACTTCACATGAACTGTAAACTTGTCCTGTAAATCTGGTTGGTTGTTTGGAATGTTTTTCCAGGATCAACAATGTTGCAAGAACATGTTGGACTTGGTGAAATTATGTCTCAGCTGTTGAATATATGTAGCTTTGACTGATTTTAAAATGTCTCTAAAATTTTTAAATCAAACCTTTACTCAATCCATTAATCCTAATGTAGCTTTCCAGGTTAATTTAATTCACTTTTTAATTCTTTCATATGCGCACTCAAAACAATGAACTTTCACTGTTGTTAGTTGCACTCAAATCATCCTTGTTCACATTACTTTAAAACTCCTGTAACTGCATGAACTTAAATTTACTGAGTTGTTTCTACTAAAAATGAGTATTGTCAGCTTTACTTAAAGGGGTCATATAATGGTAAATGCACTTTTACATTTTTGATAATTATTCATAAAAACTGTCAAATCGTGTTTAAATATTAATGCTTTTCACTACTGTACTGTACACTTAGATGAACACTTTACAGTTGGTTTGGATACTGTAAGTCATTCTGTTCAGATGCTATTGAGCTTTAAAGTACGGTATATTTTGTATATGGGACAGTACAGTAGTGAAAAACGTCAATATTTAAACACAATTAGACAGTTTAAAGGAACTGTGTAGGATTCTGGCCAAAACTGGTACTTCAATCACTTTCAAATTACTGTAGAGCGGTGTACCACTCATCTTCACTACAAATAGGAAAAAGAGGCTACAATTTGCACGAGCTCACCAAAATTGGACAGTTGAAGACTGGAAAAATGTTGCCTGGTCTGATGAGTCTCGATTTCTGTTGAGACATTCAGATGGTTGAGTCAGAATTTGGCGTAAACTTAATGAGAACATGGATCCATCATGCCTTGTTACCACTGTGCAGGCTGGTGGTGGTGGTGTAATGGTGTGGGGGATGTTTTCTTGGCACACTTTAGGCCCCTTAGTACCAATTAGGCATCGTTTAAATGCCACGGCCTACCTGATCATTGTTTCTGACCATGTCCATCCCTTTATGACCACCATGTACCCATCCTCTGATGGCTACTTCCAGCAGGATAATGCACCATGTCACAAAGCTCGAATCATTTCAAATTGGTTTCTTGAACATGACAATGAGTTCACTGTACTAAAATGACCCCCAAAGTCACCAGATCTCAACCCAATAGAGCATCTTTGGAATGTGGTGGAACGGGAGCTTCATGCCCTGGATGTGCATCCCACAAATCTCCATCAACTACAAAATGCTATCCTATCAATATGGGCCAACATTTCTAAAGAGTGCTTTCAGCAGCTTGTTGAATCAATGCCACGAGAATTAAGGCAGTTCTGAGGGCTTAAGGGGGTCAAACAACGTATTAGTATGGTGTTCCCAATAATCCTTTGGTGAGTGTATATATGTATATATATATATATATATATATATATAGTTACAAATAGTTCGTTTTTTTCCCCCTTATGAATTAGTTTTATGAACCATTCTATATCCCTGGCCTATGGAAGCTTGTTTCCACCACGGAATAAAACAATTAAAAAGATAATTGTGACTTTTTATCTCACAAGTTAGCCTTTTTTTCTCAGCGCTCGTTAACCCCGCCGAGAGCAGCCTTACCTCGGCTAGTCCTTCTGACGTTTCCCGCTGGCTCTGATGTCTCTGTAGTGGTTAAACATGAGATATAATTCGTCTTGTGTAGATCTAACGGACGATCTTTGGTCTCATGAATCTATAATTTGTTTCCCAGGGAAATCGTTTTGGCTGAGGGCAAAGAGAAGTTTCATAACTTTATATTTTTAGGCTATTTAACTTTACTGTTTTATCCTACTAGGACTGACTTTAAATGTTTGACTGAATTGTTTGCTTTATTTCTTTTACTTACACTTTTATAATGGCTATTATTGATCATTAAAACTGACATTTAACAAAAAGAGACTGGGTTGTGTTTTATGTCATATTGAATTTTATTACAGTGAAGATAATCATATAAATGCACACTTTAAAATAAATAAATAAAAATAAATGTAAATGAAAAGTGGGATTGTGTTTTATATTTTGTTTTGTTATAAATACCCATAAGAAAAGAGCTTTTCCTAAGCTCATGAGACTTACTTTTGATTCTCATATACAGTATCTCTCATTTCAGCATCAACAGTTTCAGATGTTTCTCCTAAAATTCCTTAGGAGAAATAAGAGTAGACACAACTGAGACATGAGAAATATCTGAGAGAAAAATGAGTTGAAACTTTTAATGTGTGGGACGGAACATACAACATCTCTGTATTGTCTTGCTGCAATCTCTTTCAAGACTCCATTATAGGAGTATTTTATTGCTCAGAGGTGGCTCTTTCTAAGCTCATGAGACTTAGTTGTGATTCTCATTTATCTCTCACTGTAGAATCAACAGTGTCTCAGATGTTTTTCCTCAAATTCCTTAGGAGAATTAAAAGTAGACATGACTGAGACATGAGAAATCTCTGAGAGAAAGGAGTGCAAAATGAGAAACAAGAAACATGGGAGATCTCTTTATTGTCTTTCTGTAATCTCTTTCAAAACTCCATTATAAAAAATATTTTCAGAGGGTTTTTTCTTTCTTTTTTCTTTCTGACCGTACGATAAAAGACCGGAAACAATGACAGAACTTTCCTAAGCTCAGGATACTTTGGGCTTATTATCTCTTAAATGTCTCAATTAGGTATCAGCTTTGTCTTCTGGTGCCAGTTGCATAAACTTAGTCAAATTAGTTTTTAAGTTACTATGCAACTAAGTAGTAGTTAACCAAAGGGCAATCATTCTTACTTTTCCAATTAAAATTAAACTATACCTTTTTATATAACTGACTTAAATAAGATATTACCAGGCTTGGGGGGGAAATAATTCATGACTAACTTTTAAGACTAGTCTAAGAAGTTTTTCAACCAACCCCAGATGTCTTTAATTTTACGAGAAACTTGTTACATTTTAAATTTGTACTAATATTGTGAAATACTGAAACTATCATTCAAAAAGCATTATGTGTTTCAGAATATCAAGGGTTACTCGATTAAATGTATCTTCAATGCACAGAAATGAATATGCAGTGCTTATTCCAAACAAGGAATATGTTTAGTCTAGATACATTCTTTCTTTATAACAAATGCAATTCTATAGTGTACCAGTGCTTCATGGTTGCTGCTTAACCTTTTTGTTCTTTGTTTAACATTGCAAAGTTTATCTTGTACAACCAATTTTGCATGCATGTAAACACAGGTTGTTTTGTTCATTGATCAACAGAACAATGCATGTATTGTGCTTGATTGATATTGTGTGGATGAATTACATATAAACTACCCAGAGAAAAAAAAAAAAACACCTTTAACAATTCAAATGTTTCTGCGAGACATAAATGAGGTTACATTACCATTAAATGGAGATTTTTGCTTAAGTCTCCTGTTTCTCACACTTGTCTCCTGAGACAAAACCTCTGACATTCTCACATTTGCCTCCTTTAAAGTTTTAGAAGAGGTCTCAGCAACATCACACACTGTGCTCAGACTTTTCTCCTTAGCGGGAAACACTGGAGCACTCACACTTGTCTTTGCTGAAGTTTCATAATATCTTTCATAAGAAAAGTCTGAGCACAGAGTGTGATGTTGTTGAGATCTCTTATGAAACTTCAGAGCAGACAGGTGTGAGAGCTCCAGTCTCTCTAGCCAAGGAGACAAATCTGAGCACAGTGTGTGATGTTGTTGAGATCTCTTCTGCATCTTAAGAGAAGACAAAAATGAGCAATCCAGTCTCCCTAGCCAATGAGTCACATCTGAGCTCAGTGTGTGATGTTTTTGAGATCTATTCTAAAACTTTTCAGGAGACCATTGTGAGAGTGTTAGAGTTTTTATCTCAGGAGTCAAGCGTGATAAACAGGAGACTTAAGCAAAAGTCTCCATTTGATCTTAAACTAACCAAATTTTTGTCTAGGAGAAACATTTGAGATGCTAAAGAGATCTCACTTTGGATTTTTCTTTCCTATGGGTATACATGCAGTGAACATAATCAATGTAGCCTACACATTGCCTAAACCACATTTGTGAGGCTTTTAATATGTTTTAAACATTTTTTTAAATGAAAATGAAAAGAGGCAGAGTGGTGTTTTATGACATATATTTCATTTTATTGTAGCCTAAAATATACATACAGAGATAACCGGCGTGAGAGCGAGCTGTGATGCTTGCTGTTCCGTTTGCAGAATTACTGGACTTGTGTCCTCTCGTCTTCGGGAGTTCGTTCTCCTGAGTCCAGCTTGGCAAGTCTGAACTACCAACGACGCAAGTCCGAAGTTCGCGTACTTGGTTTTGAGAAATGGCTCTTGATTAGCTGGTTCAGATGTGTTTCATTGGGGTTGGAGCTAAACTCTGCAGGACAGTGGCCCTCCAGCAGCAGGATTGGACATCCCAGTGCTAGACTATTATGTCTACTTTTGTGTAAAAACAAGTATACTTTGGGTTTTACTGTTTGACTGTGATCAAATGCACGCACAACCAACAGTATTGTCACCGCTGGTTGCAGCAGAGATGAAACAGGATCTAAGTGCAGCAGTCTTTATTCACAAACAAACTCAACTTCACAACACTCACAAACTGGAACAGAACAACCAACTAAATATGACGTAGAACTTGCAAGAAATTGAAAGACACAGGGCTTAAATACATGGGCAAACAAAGAAGCTGACGAGATAATGAACTAAACACACCAGAGCAGAACAAAAAAAAAAAAAACAATCAGTAACCATAGAAATAAAGGGAAAACTTAACAGACTAGAAAACAGACAACACAGAAATGAACAGAACAGATAAACAGATACAAAACCTGACAAGTATACCCTGAAAAAAAATCATCATATAGAGTTTAAAAACTAATGTACTGGCAGACAATCTTAGTCATCTCTTTTGTGAAGCCTAAACTCACTTCAATTCAACTCTGTGAAATGTCTATTGAGTGTGAATAGGTCTGGGAAGTAAAGATAACATCTGCTGAGACTTCACTTTAGTTCAGCGCCAGACAGATAGAGGTGTGAGTAACACATCATGACATGATCCTTTGAGCAACTCTAGCTCAAAGCCAGTCCACAATAGACAGTGCCCGAGTAGCAGGTGGCTCTGAAGGAGAGAGATAGAGATGGACGGAGTAACTGGAGAAGGGAGAGTGTGTCTCAAGCTGGGACAATGGCGTCGTGACCTATATCGGATTCTCTGCGGGATGCCTGTGAATATATGGCTAGCCAGGAATTTGCATTGGCTCTGAAGACACAAGGAAATCCTTTCAGAAACGGATGACTGTAGTTCAAGTGTATTAAACAAAACTGCTCGATATTACAACTATGCTTAAAAAAATGTGAATTAGTTACATAACACATAAATGCCAGTATACTGGACAATCAAGCATTCATTATGTAACAAAAAGCTCTCTTAGATGCCTTCCAAAAAATAGGGCAGATAAGAGACTAAAATACAGATATGCATACTGTCTTCTATGTTTTAAAATTCTGAGGCTGTTCGGAATGGAATACTAGATTATTGCTTTATGAATACTGCACAGTAACTACTTCTACAGTGGTTCTGATTCACACACTAAAAATAGTGTGAAATAAGATAAAGCAATAAGCTCTGAAGCCGTGGTTTACAGTGAATTTATAATAGCTAAGGGGCGTTGTTAGGCACAATGCGGAATGTAGTGCCTTAAACCCCCTTAGCTGTTCATAAATTCACTGTAAACCATGGCTTCACGGGGCTTATTTCTTTTATAAAACGGTTACCACACAATACAAATATTAAAGCCAAAATGTATCAATGCAACTTTCATTTATTAAGTTAAAATCACTAAAAGCCTTCCTTCCGCCGGAAAAAAATAGTCCCTGACCGTGAACAGCAACCACTGATCTATATGTTATATAGTTCAGTGACAGCAACATAAGTTACATTATTATGCCAGTAGATAGTGGCAAAGAGTGATGAGTGAGTCACTCAATAGCAAAGACTTTTATATTGAAAGGATTAAACGTGTGTGAACAAGTCAGGACACAGAAAACCCCTTTTTTTAAACCCCTCACAGATAAACCATCTTTATCACTGTTAAAAGGATACGATATTGCAGCGGACATTCAACAGATTTTTTTATTATGAACAGGACTGACTTTAAAGGGCATATTGCAGGTTATTTAAAAAAATAATAATTTCAAAATGAATATATAACCTTGTCTGAAAATACCATATGAAAAGGTAATGCAGGATTTAAAATGTTTTAAAAAGACACAAGAGCACACATTTAGTAGAAAAAGCAGCCGTTTCGTTGTATGGTGGTGTTTTGTGCAGGTGAAGACTTCACAAAACTAAATCATATGTCATTAAGTATTAATAAACATTTATAATTTCCTCAGTGTCCAAACTGTCATTGCGATCCATTGTTTTCCTATCGTTGAAAATCACAGCACTCCCTCCCTTTACGTCACTTCCGGTTTTGGCATTTTTAGATGCAGAAGTAACATTTTCTCACAAAAACGATTCCAAAAGCCTTAGTAGCGTAATTATAAGTATATTTCAAAATCTAGTTCCTACTCACTGGGGTCTCTAACCTGCAATATGACCTTTAAGGAATATGCTAAATCTGAATGAAGGTAATAAACACTCGGTCACCCAATCTCTCTATCACAATAATACAAGCTTCAGTAAACAATATCAGTGAGAACAAACATGTTTAAGTTGCTAAGAGTGATTGCTAAGGATGTTGTGCAGTGGTACAGAGAACCATTTAGCCATGTTTTATCATGAATAAAACACAGCTATTGACCAATCAGAATCAAGGACTGGACTAACTGCTTTATAAGTAGTGTGTTAGTATTGTAGCCTATTCAATAGATTGAGATGGGGAAAGGAAAAGTAATGCCGTTAATCCATGCTAATTATAAACCTTCTGATTTCATTTTTCCAAAGGCTTTCCAAAGAGATTGAGAACAATTTGGGTTATGAGCCGTACCTCATTTGAAGGAATTGTTCACTGGAGGCAAAATCTTCATGCTGCTCTTTTCCATGCAAAGGTGAATGAGGAAACTAAAAAGAGATGGAAAACAGCATAAATATATTGTTAAATTAGTCAGTACAATTTGTGTGGCTTATTCCAGTTGTTGCATTGTGATCAGTTATGAGAACCAATGGCATTTTAATCACAGACATTGAAGTCTAGACCCACATTTGAATATATCCAAATGAGATTTGAATCTCTTGGTTGTTGGCCTGTTGGCTTGCCAGCTTCAGTCCTCTTTCTTTTACACTGTATGGAAAATAAAGCAGTGTGAACGACCTGGCTAACATTGCCTTTTGTGTTCTACAAGTCGGCAATCTTTGAAATGACATGAGGTTGAGTAATAAAATATTTATTTTCTATTTTTAGGAGAACTTCCTTAAAATACTGTTCCCAGAACATCGGTCAGATTCTTCACTACTACTTTGCATGCTACTATCCTTCATATTAAACAGGCAAAACACAAATGAAATCCAGTCTTTTAGATGACGATCTGTCCTGTGACAGACAGGTTTTACCTTCACTATACTCTGATGCAGATGAAACCAAGTATAAAACTGATATTAAAACGTATATCTGTCATAGTGGCTGTAATAAAGTGCACAAAAAAGGGGACACGTCCTTTAATGACAAGTCCAAAAAGGAAACGCATTTAGGAGATTGCAATAATGTAACAACCCCATTAACATTGACAATAGTTTTCATTATCCAATAGTTTTGTAGACATTTTTTTTTTCTCGGACTCAGTGTTGGCAGTATTGTGGAGACAACTTTGGGTGGATCTTAAATTGCTGTGGTGTCCCATAAATTGATATACACAATAACTGTGGTGTCTATTTTTTGGAATTAACCTACATAGAATTATATGTTAGTCAGCTAAAATTATTTAAATTTGCCCTTAGGATACCTACTGAATTACATTGTTATGTCTTTACAGGGTGTGTTCCACAATACAATGTTTATTGTTGTCCTGGTCTTTTATTCATCTTGAGTATTATCTTTAAATTATGACAGAGAAGTTAAAAATTGTTACCGTTTATGCATGCCGTCCAACCCAGTATTATTTGTTACTATGTGAAACACAAAAAGAGCTCTATAGACAGAATGTCCTGGCTCTTACATACAAAAAAGACAAAAAACTTTAAAACATTGTTAGAGATAAAAAAACTAAACACAAATGAATTTAAAATTTAGAGATATTGAGATATTTAATCACATTTATAGTTCCCTATGACGTCATTGGAATATGTGCTCGTAAAAGGCTTTAAATAGACATGAAATGTGTTCCCTCAGGTTTCTTTGTCTTCTGTATTGTTTGTGTGTGCCTACACACTTTCTATCTGTCTACTTTGTGAGGAGTTGGAGTTCCAGCTGTCAGTGTGCAGAGAAAAAAAAAAGAGAGAGAACATCATGTTGCAAACAATCAGGAGATGTGTGCCTCTGCGTTCAAGGCCCATTCCTGATTATGATACACATAAGCTTTAAGTGCTTGCATTTGAGCATGGTGAGTGCAAGCACTGTGAGTTGTTCTCCATTAAAGTGCTTTGTGCTCCTCCAGCGAGTCGATCTTGCTGAGGAGCATGTCCTTCTCTTTGTCTCATTCTTTTTCCAGATCGTGATGTCCTCCCCTCCGCGACTGAAGACGACTCTTCTTCAGAGAGGGCTGAGGACAGGTTCTCGTCAATAAAGAATCTAGTGGCTCAGATTACAGGTCCACTATAATATGGAGGGAACTGAGAGACCAGGGGGGTTGGATCATCCAGGGATTTGGCAGGAACCGACCCCTTGCAACTAATATGTGATGTGGCAGGCTGGTCCTCTCTGCACACATTTATCAAATTTTACAGTTTGAAAGTTCATGTTACTCCGGGCTCACAAGTCAACATCCCAAACTCATGTCTGAAGCCTTTCTCGTGTTTGCATGCACATGCTACACCACCTTGAGGGGTCCAGGCACTTCCAGTGTGGCAGCGTTGGTATTCTCATTCCCAATTCTCATATACATCTGTCTGTCTGTCTGTTTGTCTGTCATTCATTTATTGCCTCTCTATATATTCTGTACTATATCTCACCAGTCTTAGTTTGACTGTAATTGCACTTTTAATTATGTGTACCTTGTAGCTTGGCAAGCTACATTCAAAGTCACAGTGACATCCAAGTGCTCTCTCTCTCTCTCTGTGTGTGTGTGTTTCTCCACGAGGAGGTTACAGAGTTCAGCTCCCCATGGAGAGAAGTAGAGGGAAGCATAATGAGTCTGGAGGTATTGAGTTAATATTGACCTATTGGTCTAATCAGTAGTTCTGCTGCTGAGAAAAGATATATAGATAGTTAGTATACTATTAGTAGATAGGGGTACAGAAAAAACACAAGACCTTGTGATTTAGTACAGGTATGTGCACGTAAAGAACTACCAACATACCCACCCACCCATTCACACACAACACCATAGTACATTTAAACAGTACTTCATTGAAAAGTCTGAGAAAACAAACAAAAAGTAAAGAAAACATTACAAGGATAACCGGTATGCTGTTTAAAGAATCTTTACACATCATTTCCCATACACAACAGTTCATAGCTATCCGATCTATCAAGCTCAAAAAAAGAGAAGAAAAGAAAGAAAGAAAGAAAATACATTCCAAATATTGTGATGCTGTAGCATAGCTTTGTGTAGTGAACAAGTCAAATTTCAAATGGAAAATTAGATTTTTGATCTTTATTGGAAGTGAAGAATTTCATTGAATGAATTTCATTAAACTTTGGTCTGTCCCTTTTTTACTTTTACTATAAACTATATACTGTCTTTGTCTGGAAAAGAGCTGCAAGGACATTCTTCAAAAAACTATCCTTTTGTTTTCCACAGAAAAACAACAACAACAACAACAAAAACAGTTTTGAAACAAAATTAGGTTGTTTAATGGCGCATTCGGCCGATAAAAGAAATTTCACGTCAGATTGCAACTCATACTGTGCGTGAAGATGATGTCTCGTGTTGAATTTAAGGCTGTCTAAGTTAATTTGAAAAGAACATATTAACATTTAAAAATATAACGCCGTTAAAGCAGGGTCTATTTGACTATATGAATAACTGGAGAGAACTGGAGAGAAGCTGTCATCTGGTGTCTGGAGAGCCTTGCATCCCGATCTGAAACACAGCCAGACCCAGAGCCCATATCTACACTCTCAACCGCTGAAAACTTGTGTGTGTGTGCCCCCCCCACAGACAGAGAGCTAGCAACCGCCGCAGCGCATCAGCCAGAGCCGGAGGAGAAGAGGACAGAGCTGACCCTCGCCCTGGAAGAGGAGCTCCAGCATGGGTCTGACCAGGGGTGTGAGCCCACGACATCAGTGGACGAGGGGATTGTAACAATGGAGAAAGAGGACTGGCTGATTAACTTTGAGGATGGAACACCAACTCCCACCTGGTACCTTCATCTTTATCACTGTTTTTGAACCGCTCTATTGACTGTATGGACTGTCACTCGAAAACCCGTGCTATGATGTCGAGCCACAGGTCGTGTTACCACCAGCAGCGTCAGTGCGAGAGGTTCCTGCAGCTCCGCCTTCTGCCTTCGACCTCTTCACTCCGTCTTGTCGTGTCGACCTGTGCAAAGATGGAGCGTCTTTGCACCGCCCACCTAAGGCTCCACCGAGACCCACAGACTTGCAGCATCACAGGTTTCTCTCGTCCTGCCGGCTCCCCCTTGGTCAGTCATCACACCACTTCTGCCACAGTCCATTGCACTCCGTCTCTCCACCCCTTCGGCTGCAGCAGGTTCCTTCCACTCAGCGTCACCTTAGTCCTCCGTCACACCGGTTCCACCTCAACCTCGGGTACTCTGGCTCCGCCTTCGGCGGTTGTCGCTGTGACATTGCAGTGATCTCCAGAGCCAATGATGTCGCTGGAGTCCATCGGCTCTCTGTCTGCGCCCATGAATTCCTTCAATCACGCCTCTGTCGGTTGTTCCCCAGATGATGTCAGCCTCGACACCACCTGGACTACTCACTCCCTCGTCTCTGCCATGGGCTGTCGATACTGGCAGGCTCTGCATCTGCACCACTGGACTTCCTCCACCTGCTGCATCGGGTCTCGTCGTCCCATCATCACCAGCCCTGTGTCTCATCATCCTGTCTTCACCGCACCTGTGTCCATTCGTCCTGCCATCACAATCCCTTCGCCACATCCTGTCACCATCCTTCTTCTGCCTACCCCGCATCGTTCTGCCATCTCCTTGTCCCCCCCCATGCCTCCCATTGTGTATATCTATCAAGGCGGAGTTCCTCCTGTTCACTCTGTCTTTGACCTGCGTTATGTTAGATGTGTTGTGCTATTGCCTGTCTGTCTACTTTGAGAGTACTTTAAATGAAACTGTTTGGGAACTGTATTTACCTGTCTTCGTCTTCCTGCCTGCACACACCTGTGACAAGTAGATGTTAACCAGCTGGTGAACAAAACTATTTACAGTTACATTGGTACATTGCAAAGATAAGGCAGGGAGGTATTTTATCTGAACAATAAACTAACAGTAAAAGTACAGTACAATGTTATCATACAGCTAGCTCACTGAAGACATGTCTATATTTGCATTAAATTATAGCATGAGTTCAAACTGTGAGTATGTGTCTGTTTGTGCTTACTCAGCTGTTTGACCCCAGAGCTGAAGTTAAAGCCATGCTTTTTCCTTCTATTTTTAACTGCATACCAGTCCTCAACAGTAAAAACAACTAAGAAGTGGTTTAATTCTAACATTTTTCAATGTACATTTATGAAATGCACTTTCTGTAAAGCTGCTTTGAAACAATGTGTATTGTGAAAAGCGCTATACAAATATATTTGAATTGAATTGAATTGAATTGCTATAATGCATTCTAATAGCCTGAAAGCATTTGAAATATGTCATGCTTTGTCATCTATACTGTATCATACCTACCGACTACCTATTGCCAAAAGTTTCTTAATCTGCAGGGTTTAATATGGAGTTCAACTCTTCTGTGAAGGCTTTCCACATGATTTAGGAGTGTGTTAATGGAACTTTTTGACCCATCTTCTAAAAGCGCATTTGTGAGGTCAGGCACTGATGTTGGACGAGAAGGCCTGGCTCGCAGTCTCTAATTCATCCCAAAGGTGTTCTGTCGGGTTGAGGTCAGGACTCTTGTGCAGGCCAGTCAAGTTTCTCCATGCCAAACTCACTCACCCATCTCTTTATAGACCTTGCTGTGTTCACTGGTGCGCAGTCATGTTGGAACCGGACGGGGCCATCCCCAAACTGTTCCCACAAAGTTGGGAGCATGAAATTGTCCAAAATGTCTTGGTATGCTGAAGCATTAAGAGTTCCTTTCACTGGAACTAAGGGGACAAGCCCTGAAAAATAACCTCACACCATAATCCCCCCTCCACCAAACTTTACACTTGGCACAATGCAGTCAGGCAAGTACTGTTCTCCTGGCAACCGCTGACCCAAACTCATCCATCGGATTGCCAGACAGAGAAGCGTGATTCGTCACTCTAGAGAACACGCTTCCACCAATGTTCCCTCTAATTTTTTTTCCCACTGAGCAAAACTTTTCTCTATTGGGCGGACATTTTGAGACATACACAAAGCTGGTTTCATCATGCAGTTATAAATTTTAACTTTAATGTGCCACTTCTATTTTACTTAATACCACTAACAGTTGACCGTGGAATATTTAGTAGGGAGGAAATTTCACAAATGGACTTATTGATAGTGATGGCTAATTTTGAAACACTGCTTCATGAAGTTTCAAAGCTTTCTGAATCTTCTGTTTCGAATCAGTAATTGGAGCTCATAACTGTTTCGAAACGTTTATAAATTTCCATGGTTCACCACTGGGCGGCGATGATCTCTGTGAACCCATAATTCAAGCGTCTAATATGTTTTATCTATTGTTTTTTATCGCTGATCAATGTTATTAATTTGTAGACATTTTAATGAGACATTAGTATAATTAAAAGGAAGCCAATAAGCTCTTATTGGCCTGTTTAGCTGAGCCACCCATGGAACAAACAAAACAAGCCTTGAAAATTGATAACATAACACATACTATACAAACACTTGATATTATTTCTTATTAGATGATTAGTTAATTGCATTTGATAGATTTTACTTTCAATAAAACATTTGCATTGGGTTTGTAAAATTTTATTGCATTTACACAGTTCTGACCATGATTCGAACCCAAGGCGGCAGCGTGCCAGTCAAGAACAATATTCGCTTCCCCACCACACTTCCTTATTTGACACTGTGGCGAGGTGGACGAGCAAGAGACGTGGGAGGAGCGAGTGAGACCGGTGCGTGATTGAGAATGAGCGTCACCTGCGAGTTATAATTCGTCAACACGTGTCTGAAACTTTGTCAAGGTTGTTTCAAATCAACACAAGTAAGTTACATTTGCTTCAACTGTTTCAGTGTTTCACAAAGCCTCGCTCTGCCCACCACTATTTATTGCACAGGTTGCAACCTATCACAGTACCACGCTTGAATTGAGATTTCTGAGAGCAACTCATTCTTTCACAGATGTTTATAGAAGTAGTCTGCATGCCTAGCTGCTTGATTTTATACACCTGTGGCCATGGAAGTGACTGGAACACCTGAATAAAGTAATGCACAGCTCCTAACCTACAAGATGCACAACTTACATATTGCACAACCCTGTTATTATATTGCACAATGACACATTTCACATAGCCTAAAGCATTTTATGACATAATAAATAAACATAATAAATAAACAGTCCAACAGCCCATACAGTCACCCCTAATATATAGCATTACTCCAAAAACCTCCTTATTGCATAATGATATAGCCTACATATTAATGTTAATAAGCTTAATAGACATAGGCACAAATGAGCCTTTACCTGTGTTTAGGAACTCATAATCTTCTGCCAGAGGGTAAAAGCTGGAATTCTGTGTGAAGTATGTGGGTCGGATCGGAAACTATTTTTTGTGCCTGTCTGATAACCGACTGCTCATACATTTCCTGCTGGGGCAAATCATTTTTTACCCCCATGATTTTCATAGCTGTCTTTACCTGACGGGCGATCTGTGATTTTGACTGTACTGTTAGGTTGCCCGTCCCAGGCTGTAATACCGTATTTTATAATACTTTTATAATATAATAATCTAATATTGCATAATAGAACAACAACATACATTGTTTTTCCACTCTGTACAATCTAAGTCTTCATAAAAAATGCATCCTCTGTTGGAGTCTGGAACAGACACGTGGTCCTTCCAGATCAGTGAATTATCGATATGTTTGCCAAGGTACTTATAAGATCTAACCTGAATAATGGGTAGGTTGTAAATCACTACATGCTTGGTATCGCCTATGGCTTTTGGGTCAAACACCATATCCTTAGTCTTGGTCACGTATAGCACAGTATAGTTGTCATCACACCACTGAACAAAGTTCTCAATTTTCGTACAATACGCTGCTGGACTAGTATCTTTATGCATAAGGCCTAGTATTGCTGTATCATTGGAAAATGTAATAATGTAATTATTATTATAGAGTCTAGTGCAATCGTTAGTACATAATGTAAAAAGGGATGGACAGCTGACACAGCCCTGACACAGTATGTTGTTAGGGGTTTAACAGCTTAGACCCAGAGACCACTAGTGCAGAATGAAGACCAAGAGTCAGGAGTGCAATTAATTAAAGAAAAATTTTACTAAAGAATAGTTTGAACTTTCATCAGCAGAAGCCAGCTTCAAGTCTCACAAGGAGTTTGTAGGCCGTGCTCCCTCTCAACCAGTCTCATCGTACCGTACATACAATTGTCCCAATAGTTATACTGTTTTCAAGGTCTAGCCACGTCATTATTGCAAGGTATATGATTCTGATTGGCTCAGAGAAAATGCTATGGTAAATTTCCACACATGGTCAGTTAATCAGATGCACGTGTCCATACACGTCACCTGTTGACGCTTTCAGTAAACGTCCAGTGGAGCAGGCGCCAGCTTGTCCGGAAAAACAAGTCCACCCCATCATCTCAGGGTGCCCATTGTCCACCTCCAATACTGATCTGTAACACAGAATATTGCGCACATACACAGATACAGTCTCTTCAAGGTTGGAGTTGATTAAGCTCTGATCCAAAATGTTCCCAAACATACTGAGAGCATGTGCTTTTTCTTAGTAAGAGGTACAGACAATAATACAGGCAATATTCCTCTTGATTCTTTAGTGTTTCAGTAAAAGGAAATATAAAATGAAAAAAATATAATAAAAATGAAAGACAAATCCATATTTAATCTCTGGAAGCCAGGCTAAATGAGCAAACACTGTTACTGCACTCCCAGCATGTTAGGGGCTGTGTTACACACATCAACATGTAGCTATCACATGCTTAGTGACACATCATCATAGGCCAGACGCGACTCAAAGACCAAATACAAACTTTAGAAAACATAAAAGAAGAACAAACAATCAGTGGTTCTATTGAGTAAAATCAACTGGAAATAATCGTTAGAAATAGAAGGATAAATATTAATGAAGGCTTTGATTATGAATTTAATTAGGCTATTTAAAGGTATATTGAAGCAGCAGGGGATTTCAGAATCCCCACTTCAATGTCATGCTCACAGATTATATTTATTTTACAGTGACATTAGCAAGGCTTTGCCTCTCATTTGGGTACAGTGTGCATTTGTATATGGTTTACTCTGCACATTGTATATTTTAGAGGTTTTCAAACTGTTCCTTTGAGTTTTAGACTGTACTAGTAACCTGTAATCATACACAAACATAACATAATTATAATGTGCTGTTAAGTCTGCGAAAGAGAACTGATTTCTCCTTTGGGAAATTGACGTAAATTTGTGTCTAATAATGGGGTGGCCTGGAACGGGATTAAGTTTCTGAGCGGCATAGAATACGTACCTTGGGATGTGCCCTAGAAATATCCACATCAGTGAGAGTGACTTACTTCGCTTCTAATCCGCTGCTTCCTGTCTCTGGTTACAACCAATGCTCTGTGTTGTTTAAAAACATCCAGTAACATGAATACACAGGCTGATACGGCAAGCGCTTCAGAGGGCTTTTTGTTAGGATGACCAGTAATTGCAGAGGGCACCACCATTGTGTGACACAAATGTGCAGCTGATTTTTTCCCCATTCCAGCAAACCAGACATTACATTACACAGTGGCCTATATCTCACAAAATCTATTGTTCCTCAACAGTATCTCCAGTGTGACAGTGCTATTTCTGGGTTTGAAAGAAGAAACAACTCCTCAGTTATTCTGCATATTGCACTGAATGCCACTGTATTTACAAGAGTTAGCGCCAGTGCTCTTAATCTGATTGGCCAAGCAGTTTTCCAAGAGCGCTGGTATTTATTAATTGGTTGAAATGGCTGTGCACTGTAATTTTTTGCTGTTGTAATTTTTTAATGATAAAATATTGTAAAAATTATATGGTAAAAACCAATTAATTGATTAAGCTCCTTGCTATATGGTGAAAAAAAACTGTAATAGATCTAATGGGATATTTCATGTAATTTTACAATTAGTGTAAAATCTGTGAAAAAAGATCAAGTCGTCTTATAATTTACAATGAAAAAAAGTAAAGTGACATTTCCAGAATAATAATTTTAGTAGTTCTTATGGTCACATTTGATAATTTTTTAATTGAAATAATTGTTTCTTCTTATTATTTTTTCTTATAATTTATGCAAATTAGCGTTTTATGTCACATGCTATGTTTTTAAATGAATGTTTATTCTATTATTTTTGTGTCATTTGTTACAATGATGCTGTTTTGTATTTGTGCGTGACACCTATCACTTTCAATATATTATAATATCTTTACTATATTATTTACCTCAGCAGTGTTTTAACATTTAACATTAGCGGCCCTATCCTACACCAAGCGCAATGTGACGCCAGTGTTTTTTGCTATTTTCAGCCCGACGCAGTTATAATTTTTTACATCCAGAGCAATGTTGTTTAAATAGCAAATGCACTCGCGCCCATCTGTTCGCCCATGGGCGTGGCTGGTCTGAAAATGAGGTTTGCTATTTTGAGGCAAGTGAAAATGACTGTGCCATTGACCAACAAAAACCTGGTCTAAAGTCAATAGCACAGTCTTTTTTGTGTTATTTAAAGGGTGCGTTAATAATATGCGCCTATAGGTGGGTGAACAATTTGCATACACTCCGCTTATTACACACACAGGGACACGCAGCAGCACACAAACATGTCAAATATGAAAAATAAAAGGATTCCTCTCTGGAGAAGTGTTCAGTCTATCCGCTCGCAAATTCTGCCATGTAAATAGCGAATCCGCCATGATGCAAGCGCAGCTGGCTTTTAAAGGGAATGGAAGATGAGACTCTAACTGGTTTATAGCAGTTACACCCAAAACACACCCATGACTCATTAAGAGACTAGGTACAACCCTTTTGGACCATACGCCTGGTGAGCCGATCGTTTTTTCTGTCGTAAAACTAACAAAAGGTGATTTGGACACGCCCTAAGTGCACCTGCGCCACACGCTCAAATCGTTAAAATAGGGCCCTAAGCTATCAGGTAATTAAATAATTTTTTTTTTTTTTTTTTACCATATCTGTCACAGTAAAATTCTGGCAAGCAAAGCTAGCATTTTTTTAACCATATAAGTTGGCAAAAATATCTATATATTTATATATTTGTACTTAGGGTTATGGACAATCCTTATTTATTATAATACAGCTTTTTATGAAACCATTTGTTTGTTTTGTTGTCTTAGGAATTAGAGGTTAAGGCAGGATTGAGGCTGCCACTGAAATGGAAATGTGAAAAAGTTGCTGAGAACAGGAGATTTGAAGATGTACCTTCAAAGAGTCCACCGAGCCTGCCACATGAGATATAGCAACAAAGGAAAAGCAAGAGGTAGAGTTCACATCGTCCCAAAGCTTCACACAACAGCCTGACAGCAGATGAGCTGTCTCTTCCCGCTTCACACTGATTCAGCTCACAGTTATCTGGGACAACGCTGTCCAAACTGAGCCTTTCGTTTTGCACTGATTTTGGCACAAGGAAGAGAGTTTAATTTGGACAGTATCTTACACAAAAATCTTATCTTGTCTCTTACAAATATTGTACAATATATTATAATATAACATAATATAATATAATCATACTTACTGCCAATATACATACAGCACATTCGTTCCCCCAATAATCCAAATTCTGTCTAGTTTTTGACATAATTTGATGAATAATATGCTAATATGCTAACTTACTTTTCTTATATCAATGTTGAAAACAGTTGTGCTGCTTAAAGGGTTACTTCAGCGATTAGCATTAAGCTTTGTATCAGTAGAAACCCGGGAGTATATTCAAATTATCGTACTCCCCCCCCTCATATGACCCTGAGACGAGAGAATTATGTATTTTATTTCTGGAAAAATTCCTCCGATGACGCAAATATCGTCATTTTGCTTCATCGGAGGAGTTTTTGGCTAAAGACTACAGCCAGCAGTGGGGGCTATATCCACATGTTTTCAACATTGCACTCACAGCACTCGGCTCGGGAGCTGCGGAGATTCATGTAAAAGGAACAGTGGAGAGCAAAGTGAGTTTTCCAACTTTTCAAATGAACTTCATATGAAAGTTAAGCTTCCAAAGACATGGACTGAAAATGCTTTAGACTGATCACGCGCTGGGAATGTATGTGGCGCGAATCCCGTGATTACCTCAGCTCATGTGATGAATGAAATCTGACTCCTGCTGCGTTTGTGCCATGACACTCAATCGGCTCACTCACAATATATTGAACAGACACGTTCAGTTTTTAATAGTAGTGTCTCTAACTGAACTGATTTTATGAAAATGAACACGGTGGGCAAGTGATGCAGTAATCCAGTAGCCGTGCCTAGAGTAGGGCAGCGAAGTGCATTCTGGGCATTGTTGTCTTTTATCCCTATGAGACAAAAATACATTTTCTGTGTTTTCTCAGTCTAGAAGGCAACAAACCCAAAAATAATTTCACATTTCTACTAAATTAATGACGCAGTTTAAATACAGATTCATCTTCCCAGTGCTGAAGTACCCCTATAATGCTTTTGTGGAAACCATGACTCATTTTTCATGATTCTTTGAAAGTTCAAAGGAACTTATATAAGAACCTACACAAGACAAGCAAGACTTTAGATTATTTATCAATAATTCATTTTATGAAAAGTTGTCTCTACGGTACTGTATATGTCAGAGAAAAATGGTAAATGGTAAATTTGGTTTAAAATTTGTGGTGGACACAACTGCATTACTTGAGTAAAAGTAAAAGTACTACTTCTCAAAATATTACTCCGATACAAGTGAAAATTGTACTAAAGTAAAAGTACATAAGTATTTGTTTTTAAAAGTACTTATAAATCAAAAATAAATTTCCTTGTTTATGTTAATGTATTTTTTTATTATTGTCGCACTGTTGTATGAATGCATGCTGAATGCACATCATGGTTTAAGCCAGTCAGTGATGTTCCATCTGACATGCTAGCATTCGACTACCGTAAACTCATTTGAAGGAACACTCCACCGTTTTTAGAAATAGGGCTTATTCAACATCTTTCCTACATTTAGATATGTGGGCAAATGCATTTTTGTCTCAGTGCATGCATTGTTTTAGTTTGACAGTGTCGCTGCTAGCTTAGCTTAGCATAATGAATGGAATCCTATGTTGCCAGCTAGCATGTCCAGAGTAAAAGTGATTAAAAAAACAACTTCTTGTGGCCTCGTATTCACAACGAATACAAAAAGTGATGCAGATTAATACTAGGCGATTTCCTAGGCAGATATTAACTTGGGACTATATTATGGGGAAACAGAGGCGAAGCACTGCTACTTGGGCACAAAAAAAAAATCCTGAGATATCACGCAACACATGCACAACATACATTTGTTGCGTGATATCTCTGGATTATTTTATTTTTTTGATCACTTTTACTTGGACATGCTAGCTGGCAAAACGCTGCTGGTTTAAAGGCTCTTAGTGCTTAAGGCGTGAGTTTAAGAGTCTTAAAGCTGCATCTCAGAATATCCTCTGCCCTAGTCTCTCACACACCATCGCATGTGTGCACACACAGCTTCACTCAATGCATCAGCCCACGTCAACAAGCTAAAGTCAAGATAATGACGTTCTTTTCAAATGCTCTGACCCCAGTCAACATTCAACTTTTGCGCAGAAGCACGTGGGGTCTAAGACTCGTGATTAGACCCAGGTCACTTCAACAGCCTTTGTTACCAGTCGTGTTATTGAGCTGCCGTTTACTCGCATTTCCTCACTGAGCAGCTAATGACTCTTCTCTCTGGAGGAGAACTGCTGAAGCACTAGCAGGCTGTTGAATGCTGCGTAGCCTACATCTGATAATCTGGTAGCCTTAAGGTATTTTCTCAACAAAGCCCTTGACTTTCTGCTCAGACAGGAAGTGGGACGGTTCTTCTCAGTAGTTTGACATGTGGTGAAGTTGAAGTGAAACTAATGTTGATCATCAAAAGGTACACACAGATATTTCTGCCATGATACTGATTAAAAAATTGTAAAATAAAAATGAAAAGAGACAAGTTGTGTAAATGAGTAAGCTTGTAAAATTGCAAATACACATGTGATTATGTAGGATTTCAATACTGGAATCTTAACATTTTAGTAAAATGTAGTTAAGTGACTCTGGGAATAAAATTGTCTCAACCCTGTTTATCAATAGAAAAGTATTTAAATTCTGAATAAATTAAACTTGCTTTAATTTTCTTTAAATTAAAAGAAGTCGTATTAAACAGGCTGTTTTCTTTTTTCTATTTTTAATCATTGCTCATGTAGCCACTATAGCAGATTCAGAAATATTCTGTCCCTCCCCGCCCCCCACTGAGCCCCATTAAGTCTTTAATTTATTGAAATATGATATTGTGAAAATGCTTAGTCATCAACCACTCAAAGTAAAACACAAATCCTATCTTGGAACAAACTGTCAGTGTACGAAGCTGCCACCCTACACAAGTCCATTATGCTGATTATAATGAAGAAAGCCTGTCTTTACAGAAAATATATCAGAACATTTATTATTTGACCAGCTGATGAACTCATTTGACCAACGGATTCGTGGACCTAATCATATTGTGCTGAATGGACTGTTCTATTCCAAGATTAAGTCAGTGTTTACAGCAGGGAATGCAGAGCCGGGTTCAGGCTAAGGACTGTCAGAGATAGAAGAGGTCTAGGAAAATCAAAGCAAGGCCTTGCAACAATAATTTTTCAAACAAGCCTTTTCATTTGAGCCAAGTGATAGATGCAATTACACCATAATAAAGCAAGCCTCTTTACCTTTTTAATTTTCATACTTCAACCAAGTAGTGAACCAAATATAGGGAGAAGAACCAATTTGTTATGTCTCTTGCTCAAGGGCACAATGGCAAAATAAATATTTAAATAAATTAAATAAATTAGTTTTTAGCACTGCAAAGTATAACATTAAATTATACTATATAATGCCAAAGCAATTTCCATTTACCAAAATTATGTTAGGTGTTATTCTGTTTTATAAATAAGCAACTAAGCTACCAATAGCGAGCTAGCTTTGAAAGCATGAGATCCCACCCTCCCTTCAGAGGTCTCCAAAGCCACACCTCCTCCGAACACATGAATGCGTACAGCAGGGAGCAAACAAAAGCATCACGAGAGACTGTGTTAAACTACCTCATGTCTCAAAGTAAATAAGATTGCAATAATAATGAACATGAACAACTTTAAGACTGACCTGTACCACCTGACAGCTGCAGATCATTTCGACATTGATAGTGTTGCCATTGAAATGCATAAATTCAAGTCACAGACCGCTTCGAGTAAAATGTCACCGGTTTCCATCTCTCCCATAATACTTTAGTTATGGCATGAATGCAGCATAAGCTTGTTGTTTTGGTTCAGGAGGAACTGTAAAGGTGACTGCTGTTTTGATTTTAGTGCTTTAGTTTTCGGACCGAATGCAATGATTGGCTGCACATTTTATGGTCTTACAACTTCCACAGACACAGTGCCCTATTTTAACTATCTGAGCGCATGGTGTGAAGAGCATGGCGCAGGTGTACTTAGGGCATGTCCGAATCCACTTTTGCTAAAAATTATCGGCACGCCAGGCGCATGGTCCAAAAGGGTTGTATCTAGTCTCTAGAAATATCTAATTCAGTCATAAACTCTAGAGGGCGCAGGTCCTTTACATGCAATCTGCACGCAATCACTACATGGCACAAGCTGATTGGCCTCTGTTGATCCTGCAGCAAATGAGATTGCTTGCTCAACATTTAAATAGTCAGTGTTTGCTGTATAGGCTAGTCCTGCATCACACTATCAGATTTCCTCTAAAACCACCCGCCTCCCCCAGCTCCACCTGCCAGGATTTATGCTAAGGATTTATGTACATTTATTCATGCACCAGAGGCATATCTTACATTCTCACTACAGCGTGTCTGTGTATCTGTTAGCAGTAGCAAGTCCATACTTGCTCTGCAGCCGCAATAATACAGCAGCAACAGCAGCTGAGTAGTCTGCCAAGATATTTAACATTGCCATGCAATAACATGCTAAAACTATTCTGAGTTGTCTTGATTGAAATGCAGTAAAGTAAAAACCTCTAAGTTACCTTACCCTGTACAATAAAAAAGGTTACATTTTAAGTTGTACCTAATTATACTCTATTTGCATGCAGAGTACATAAATTATATACATTTAATAGAATGAAAGGAAATGGGTAAAGCTGGCAAACTGCCACATGATGCATTTGATCTATTGTCTATACAGTATAGTATCTCAGTGAGGACAGCGCTCAGCTACATTAGCCTCATTGTTTAAACATTTCTCTGCTTATGACCTTTGGACATATATACACTATTATGTTTCAAAATACTATGCATGATATAGAGACAATATATAGCCTATACAAAAGTCAAATATTTAAAAAACACTAAAGTGGACTCCCATGACATGTCCATCAGCAATGACGCACAGACCTAAATAAATGGGTTAAACTGGACCCATCTGACGCAAAACAGCAAACAACATCAGCCCTCGGGCACAGCTACATCAAAGGGCAAGTCAAAGGCTGTTTAGAGGTAAAAAAAAGGACTTTTCCAACAACTTTGTATTTTTGAAGCACACACAAACGCACACACACGCCTCAGAAATAAACAATGCAAGACGTCTACATTTCCTCTGTCACTACCTCTCATATTATCTTCTGTTTCTGTCGCTGTTCTCCACCCCGTTCATAACGTAGATGTGTTATTATCTGTGCAGTGCCTTTGAATAATGAATATAGGGTTCAGTCTTGCCTCTGAAGCGGAGAGCGGACAGGAAGGCAGACAGCAGTCTCTATTTGTGTTTGTGTTCAAATGTAATCTACGTCTGTTAGACTGTAGACACGGTCTGCAGTAAAGATCAGACTTAGGATCGTCTCTCAGCCCAGTTCTGAACACTGAGCTGTGGGTGAAGTGTTACCAGCGCCGCCTTGTAATTTTGGTATCATATATCACATTTCCAGGTGTGAATTAGTGGGTGGATTGTTTTTATATCCGCAAATCTGTCATTGTAAGCATTTAGTGCATGAGTTATATTATTTCAAACCCTTTTTTCACTCATTATTCTGTAGAACACAAAATAATATGTTTAATTGTATACTGATTGTTCTTTTTCATGCAATTTTAAAAAAGAATGAGTGGAGATTTCAAGCTTCAAAAGGACCATAAAGTTTCAGGATTGGAAAGCAGTGCACAACTCATATGGACCTTTAAGTTACTCTAATGGCTTTTGAGTCCTTTATGTAATTTTTAAGTTTAATATATATATATGATCAATAAGTTATGACAACACATGTTTTTACATTGCTTTAACTCATCAAAATAAGTCAAGCAATTTTCTACTTTTTAAATAAGTTATACTAGATTCAACAGTTAAAGGGATAGTTCACCCAAAAATTTAAATTTGATGTTTATGTGCTTACCCCCAGGGCATGCAACAAGTAGGTGTCTGTTTTTCTTCAGTAGAACACAAATTAAGATTGTTGCAGTCTGCAAGTCGTATAATGCATGTTAGTGGTAACAGATGAGAGTATAAGAACTATGAGAGTAAAAAAAAAAACATACACATACGAATCCATATTAAACCCTGTGGCTCGTGATAACACATCGACACACGAAACGATCGGTTTGTGCGAGAAACCAAACAGTATTTATATATTTGTTTTTTACCTCGAATGCCATCTGTGTCCAACAGCCGTCAGCACGCAATGACTTCCGATGAGTGAGGTCAAATGTACACTGTACACAAATGTACATACTTAGATATGCGCTTGAGATCACTTTTGGGCCTAAAAATGGCACGTTCAATCTCAAACAATAGCACATTGTTTTGTTGCAGTTTCCAGGTTGAACCACATATTTCCTGCATGGAAACAGTGTGCTACGGTTTGCAACAGGGTTTGGAGATACGTTTTCTCTTGTTTTGTGTTTGTGTGTGTGTGGTACTAGTAATTTTACTAGTATGGCTTTAATTATTATTATTATTATTTTTTCATTGATAAAATATGGTTAATATGCTGGTAAATCTAAAGTCTTTTTTTTAAGTTGTTGATGTGAAGCAATAACTTGTGTTATTGAATAACAGTAAATAGATTACCGTAAATAACTGTATAAAATAACAGTATAATGCTGTACTTTATGTTACACAATGCTTAAAACTACTATTTTTATGGTACTTTTACTGTGGTAGAATACAGCAACTACTGGATAATTGTTGCCAGTAAGTTACTGTTAAATTGACAACAAACATTTTTGGAAATGTCATCCATAAAAGCGTAATGATATTTATGATTAAATATTCATATTTTTTAAATAAATTAAATGAATAAATTATTTTAAAAATATGTTTAATAGTGATTCAGATTATGTATTTCTTCTGTATACACATATTTATTTAGTGTGTTGAAAATGTTTGATTACTTTCTATGACATTTTTAGAATATTCAATTTTAATCTTTTCCTGAAAATGGTATAGAAGTTTTTCAAAACCATATGAAGCTCACACAAATACAAAAAGTACATTTCTAAGAACTTAACGTGTTTTAAACTTATTTTCCCCCCTCTCTTTATTTTTAGTCAATGACCCAGATATACAGTTCCAGGATCATCTAAAGATATTCATCTGGAAACATGTCCTATTTGGCAAAATAATGGTAAGCATTTGAGCTTGATCCAGTGTATGTGTTATAGTTTGCACAGGAGCACTTGACAATGAGATTGCCCTTTTGAATAATGGCCATAGCAACTAAACTATCTTTGAACTCATAACTCTCAAAGTACCTCTGAGCTTCTGCTCCAATCCCTTTGACTCATGCATTATGTAACGACACACTCTTAGAGTCAAAACACTTTTCCCTGGACTATTATAAGAGTACAGTGAGTGTCGTCATACTTAGACATGGTGCGTTTAGCTAAGCACAGAACTCGATTAGCAGGCAGCTCATTAATGCACTTCAAAAGCGTTTTTAAAAATGTATCATCTGTGTTTTTGGAATTGACTGTCAATCAGGAGTTGGCTATGAATAATTCATTCATGAAAAGGTCAATCAACTTTCATAGTTTTTTTTTTGATATGTCAGGTAGAATATGATTAGTACAAAAAAAAAAAAGGAGAACCCACTTAATGCTTTAAAAAATACCTTGGTACATCCAAAAAGCTCTCTTTTTAACACTACACACATTAAAGGGGTCATGAACTGGCTTTTTTATTTTGTTATACTGTTGTCTGAGGTCAACTAATGAAGTTCGTGTGGTTTTTACATTCAAAAATATCATAATGAATAAGTAATAATTCTCTAAATCTCTAATTGGAATTGTTAACAATTGAATTAGAGAGCTCTATAATCAAATTGTTAATAGTAAAAATTCAATTATAGAGCTCTGTAATTGTAATTGTTACTAGTACAAATTTAATTGTAGAGCTAATTGTTATTGTTACTAGTAAAAACCGAATTAGAGAGCTCTACAATCATAATTGTTCCTAGTAAAAAATGAATTATAGAGCTCTATAATTGTAATTGTTACTAGTACAAATTAAATTATAGAGCTCTTTAATTTAATTGTTACTAGTAAAAATATAATTACAACGAGTAACGCTGGAATGTTTTATGCTAAAACAGCCTTCCATAGTTTTGCTATTGTTCTGCTCAATGCAGGTACCACAGTAAAGACAAGGAAAATTGAACAATGAAGGCCTTGGGCACTGAAAGCAATCGTGTACCGCAGTAGCTCGTACGTCTGTGAATATTAACCTTGTTTATTGGTTCTGGCATCATCAACATCATTCTGCACAAATCCGGAGAAAAAGGAATAGGGACATCTGGACCTCACACTGAGACCGAGATGACAAATATGCAGATTAAGTCTGCATGTCCCTTCACAGGATTGATAATTCAGCCTCAGTTGCAAAACTGATTTGAGTGATTGATGGTTGTTTTGAAAAGAAAGGATACCTGCAAATTATTATTTGGAAAGCATTTTGTGTTGAGATCATGCTTGATTCTCTTTCCTCCTCTCTTTAGGAACTCATCTGACCTCTAGTCAGTAGCCTATGTTATTTTCTGATTGTACTCGCATTGTGACATTTATATTTATACACTGATATGTTATAGAAAGAACTGGATGTGTGGTTGCTAGGGTGTTCTGGGTAGTTGCTCTTGCTATGGTAAACTGGGTGGTTGCTAGGGTGTTGCTAAGCAGATGCTAGGGCAGGGGTGTCCAATCCTGCTCCTGAAGGGCCACTGTCCTGCAAAGTTTAGCTCCAACCCCAATTAAACACATATGTAATCAACACATATATAATCAAGGTCTTACTACTAGAAACTTCCAGGCAGGTGTTTTGAGGGAAGTTATGCCTGGCTCACACTACAGGAGTTTTAGGCCGATTTATGGCCGATTTATGGCCGATTTTGCCCTCCTGAGATTCAGAGAAAATCTTGTTCACGGGCCTCGATCGGTTCCGATGTTCGGTGCAGATTATCTGGTAATGCGAGACGTTCACGGATAAAATCTTGCCCCTCCCGATCTGCTCTCTATATGTTTGATATTTATCGGGATGAGCAAGATACTGAATAACAGTATGTTGGTTTTCAACAAAACAAAACAATAATAATAATAATAATAATAATAATAATAATAATATAAATATATATATATATATATATATATATATATATATATATATATATATATATATATATATATATATATATATATATATATATATATATATATATATATATATATATATATATATATATATATATATATATATATATAATATATCATAATAGTCATTTCTCGGATCTGCGCATCCAGGTCCAGCTTTTGAAATAATAGATGGGTCCGGATCGGTTCTGTGACTGTGTAGCACATTACGGGTCTCTTCGGTTTCGGGTATGAATTTTTGGACCCGTGTAGACCTCTAGTTTGCACACAAACTGCGCAATCTTGACTTGTTGCTTTTTTAAACAGTCTTTTAATGATATAATGATTAACGTTTTATATAAGAGTCGTCATATAATCACCAGCTTCTGCTTAGCAGTTTCCTCAGACGACGGTAACCGCCAGAAAATAACTTGGTAACTCCAAGACAGCTCCGAAGTTCCAAATGGCGGTTTTAACAGCAAACTTTAAACAAAAACAAAAGATTCACTTCAAAATACTGTTATTACAACCTCCGTCTTTAGTGTTGCCTCACTTTTCTTTCGGTATTTTAAGATAGTTTGCTGTTAATGTAAAGTCCTCCTGCTTAGCTAATTTACATTAAAGAGAGGAACATTAAAACAGCTTTTTTTTTTCACTAACTATTAGTCAATGTAAACTTGATTCACCCCGTTGAAGTAAACACAAGGATGACGGCAGTCACGTAACCACCCTTGACAAACAGGTAGAAAAAAAAGGCTCTTGACAGGAATTTGCCTGACTCGCTCAATTTGCCAAGTATATGTCTCTACAGGTTAGTAATAGGAGTTACCTCATCAGTGGGTGTGGCCATAAGCAGAGGGATGGTTTCAACTGTGTTACCTGATTTGCCCACGTCACAGTGTGGGTAGGGTTCAGGGGTGGGGTCGGATGAAGGGGATCATTTTTATTGCGTGATTTATGAACACCCTCAGTTTTACACAGTAGCGCGGGAAGGGGGGTGCTGCGGGGGCTGCAGCCCCCCCTCATTATAGCATTAGCCCTCCCTCGTGGGGGGCTGTGGACTAAAATTATATTGTATTTAAAAACATGAAATGAAATAAAATAAATTAAAATAGACTGACATAACATACTGTGTTTGATATGGGATTAAAAATAATGGGCAGTTGATAAGATATAAACTAATGATTAATTATTTTATAATTCCTCAGGAAGTGCTTTCATCACCGTCACCTCGCTCACACTCGTTTGGTCATGGCTAGCGATAAGCAGCAGACACGCATTTCAGACTTTTTAAAAAAACTAGTTACTACTAACACGGTTAAGAAAAGTAAAATTGAGAATTCTTCTCATATAAAGGATGTAAACAACAACGGCAACGAAACGGCGACTGAATTCACGCCAAATGCTGACCTTGACACCGACATAAACTCTGTTCAGACATCCGTGAGCAGCGAGGTTTGTGAGCTGGACGTTATCACGGACTCAAACCAGTCTGCTGAGGTCGGGACACATGATCGGATGGTTGCCATCAACACCATCGAGTATTTATATTCCGGTCGCGGTATAAAATGGTTTTAAGTCAACAAAAGATTTTGAAATAGGCCTATGTTATATTTAGCATTTTATATGAAGCTACAGGCTATCTCTACTAGCATAATCCGTGTATCTCTCGTTCAGTCGTTTTTTATTTAATTTAACATTGAAAGCAGAAAAATTTGAAAATGGTTCCTTTTTCATTGTTTTTTTTTTTGTTGAAAATACGTAAAACAAGAATTCAGCTAGGATTTTCGTTCTGAGGTAGAAAAATTAATAAACAGAAACAGCTGCTGAATGAAAAACAAAAAAATCAAGCTGAAAAAGAAAAAGGAACCGTTTTCTCATTTTTCTGCTTTCAATATTAAATTAAATAAAAAACGACTGAAATGATACACGGATTTTGCATCCATACTGTAAACATTATTTTTTCCTATAAAATAACAAAAATTTGCGCGCCTGGTTTTACATAAAATAATGGCAGAAATAATACTAACCTTTTTGTTGAGTCTTTCCTGTTGCCCCCACCAACAAAAAAAAAAAAAAAAACCTTGAAAAGTCCATGTCATTGGTCAGTTTTTCGCGGGCATTGTCGCTACTGTAAATCGATTTACAGTAGATAATAATTACAGTAGTAAACATATCTCCCATAATCCTTTGCTATTAACAGTATTATACTGCTAGTACATTTAACAGTATTATACTACATATTACAGTAAAATACTGTTCAAATGACAAAAATCCGTTACAGTGTACAGTATATTAAAACATTAAGAGACCACTTATATATATATATATACATATATACACTCTTCACCCAAACAACACTGATACACAAAACAATATTAGACCCAACTGACTTTTTTATTATATGGGTGTTGTTTACAAAATACAACCCACAGGGCAGAAAGGAAATGACGGGAGAGAGTGAGAAAAATAGTTGCTCTAATCCAAATCTCTCTCCAGAGATCCACAATGCACTTCTGTCGACTGGGTTGTTCTTCTGCCACGTCAAATAGGCATTTATGAGTAAGACAACAAGACAGACCCAGAGGGGCAGTGGACAGAAGTGGTACTAAATAGGGTGGGCCGGTTCATTGGGTGTGTTCTCAAACACTGTTATAGCACTGTTGCTTCTTGGGTTGTATAAGTTGCAACTTCAAAGTTCTACTTTTAAAGAATCCTCTGTGGTCGATAGATCAGGATGAGGAGAATGACCTTTGCTTCTTGGCTTCCTGACATTTGCACAAGCCAAACTGTTTTATGTATTCTCTCGTTGTTTATATGCTTTAAATTGTATTTGCCCTACTGGGATTTCTCATCCAGCACAGCTGTGAATAAAAGAAGAACACACACACACACACACACACACACACACACACACACACACACACACACACACACACACACACACACACACACACACACACACACACACACTCACCAGGAAATGTTTTAGTTGTTTTAACTGTTAAACACTAGGGTTACTAAAGAAACTTAAAAGATGCCATAATAGAGCCTCTCAAAAGCATTTGTATATTAACCTATACTTAATAATATCTGAATGTCATTGCATTACAGAGATAGTTCTCCTAATAATAAAACATCATCCTAATAAAAAAAATAATTTACTCACCCTCATGTGGTTTCAAACAACATACTTTCTTCTGTGGAACAAACGGAAATAGTATTCTAGAGAATAGCTTTGGTGCATAAAATGTTTCATTACTTAAAAAACACCCTCAAAATGTAGTGCAATAATTATCTGACAAATAGAAAACATGAAGAAAAAAAAAACATTAGCTTCAGGGCATAGAAAATAATGGTTAACAATCCCTTATGTCTTATTTATTTCATGCTGCATAGCCACTTACAATTCAATAAAATGCATTTCAGAGGTTGATTTACCAGCTGCGGTACGTGTTTAGACACATTTGTTTATTTGTCTTCTTTTCTCTCTCTCTCTCTCTCTCTCTCTCTCTCTCTCTCTCTCTCTCTCTCTCTCTCTCTCTCTCTCTCTCTCTCTCTCTTGGCAGCACTGGTGAAGCATATCTCTACCTCACTACCAAAATTAACCTACTTATCTATCTTCCTGTCTGTCTGATCTCTCTGCCGTCTTCAAATTTTAGTCATCCATTTTATCTAGTATTATTCAGGCAGTTCAACAAATCAACATATTGGTGAGGTGAACAACTGGCACCCTGGGGAGTGTGAATGACTTGTTTTCCTGAGAAACTGAAACGCAGTTCTGTGACCCAAGAGGCTCACTTTGTGCCTAACCCAGGGTCTTTGTGCCATTCAATCAATGGAGATATGATTCTGTTTATCACTTCATGTGTGGAGATTTTCTACGTTTATCTATTTATTAACAAATCAGAATCATTCAACCTGCCATGATGACGTATAGCGTAGTATCTGTGTGAGAGTATAAATGTTTCTGTAGTGAGTCTGCACGCAGAGCGGTCTACAAATTCCTTGTGAGTGTTGAAGCTGACTTCTGCTGATGAAACTGCAAACTACAGTAAAAAAAAAAAAAAAAATCTTCAATTGATTATACTTCTGACTCCTGGTATTCTTTCATTATATCTGGTCCTTGGGTCTTTAACTGTACAATCCCCTACATAAAGCAATAGTATAAGTAAATAGCATAATGTATAAGTCAATTGTTCTTGTTTTCAGAATGTTTAAAAACTTTTTTTTAGAAATGCAGATTTAAAAAAAATACTGATTGCAACTTCAGAAAACCCAAAACTGATCCACACCATTGCACAACAATCTACGAGTTTTACGTTGAAATACAGACACAGAGAAGGAGTCCGATGAGTGTATATAGTGCATTGGTTGCAGAATTCAGACATGGTGTCATTCGCTAAATAATAATTCCTTTTTAAGTTCAACAGTTTGTAGCTTAAAGCCACCTTAAAGAGAGAATTCACACCAGCAGCAATCTAGCGGTAATGTGTGTCCTGACTGGGCCAGGCAACAGAAGGTTTGATTCCAGCAGACATAGTTCAAAGATAAAAAGCAGGCCAAAGATTAAACTTAATACCACTTTTCAATAGTGTGGGAAACAAGAGGGGACGTCCAGAGCTCCAAAACCCTCATTTACCACTCAGAATAGTCTGATAAACATTTAATATCAATAAAACAGTATCAATAAAATCAATAAAAACGTGTCAGCTCCCTTTCAACCAGAGACCAAAGTGATTTATACATTGGTTTATATATACATTTATATCATGGTCTGTCTGAATTCTCAATTATGATTGGCCTTGAAGGTGTGCAATAAAACCGTTTAATCCACAGGTAGTTCCAAGTCAGTTTAATCACCGTTCTATATTAATGCTCTACTTTCATTGAAGCAGATACGTCACTCGCACACAGAGAGCAGAGATGGCGCACATAAAGAAACATTCAGGAGCACAGACACTTGCTATCAACGCTGGCCCGTGACTTTGTTATAAAATTGATTCGATACCGAATCAAAACATTATATTTCTCAGCAACGAGGGTTACTTCGCTATTTTGAAGTAATTAAACTAACTCGCAGCTTTGTTGTTGAGAGATGTGCGGAACAGACACAGGTACGAATCTCTCTCTCTCTATCTCTACAATTAATTCAAATAAATGCTACAATTCATTAATTCAAATAAATGTAATCTTATGCACTACTTTATGTCTGTGTCTGTCACTCTAAATAATTATGGGATAAAAACAATCCAAGTTGGGTTGAAAATGGACAAACCCAGCAATTGGGTTGTTTTAACCCAGTGAATGGGTTGTTTTAACCCAGCGGTTGGGTTAAAAGTTTGCACAACCTGCTGGGTAGTTTTATTTAACTCAACTCATTAATGTTGGAAATTAACATTTATTAATATGTTTAATTAATGAACATTATTAATAAGTTTAATAAATAATAATTAAACAACAATAAGCTTATATAGCTTATTAATACATTTTCACCTTTCCATTATTGTAATTGATTTGATTGCTAACTATGTAACTGATGAAAATAACTTACATTTTCAACCTTTTTCATTTTTACCCCTACGGTCAAATATTGTGCTGCAAACATCAATAACAGCTTCAAGTTTTGGCAAATGACCATGGTATATACATCCATGGCTAACTATTTTAATGCACTTTGCAGAGGCAACCACCCACATTGGGCGGTTCTTTGCGCCATATCATGCATTAAAATTGTTAAATGCACGGCTAGCAGTGGATCATATATATTATAGATTGGTTTATATATTTTTATTAAAAATGCTGGGTTGTTTTAACCCTGCGGTTGGGTTAAACATTTGCTTAAGACAACCCATTCGCTGGGTTAAAACAACCCAATTTCTGGCTTAGTCCATATTTGACCCAACATTGGGTTGTTTTTTACCCAGCATTTTTAAGAGTGCAACTTCTTGAACCCCAAAAGTCTTAGCGCTATAAAAAAGAACACACCCAATGAACCAGGTCACAGTTCCAGATGCCTGGCAGTCAGTCTACTGTGGCCAGACACAGATGCTAGCAACCCTCAGGCTCTCTCAGCTCAATGCTGTTTGCCCAGATGCGTTGTTATGGACAATATGCACAGTATTGAGTGCAGGGCTGATTTATGGCTGATGCTCCGAGATATTTTACTGGAAATACGGAAGGCAATGTGCACCTTAATGCACCTTAAGTCCTTTCACCTTTCTGCTGCTGGATATGGTTATATTCCTGTTAAGAACTAATGGATTTCTTTTTTTTTTTGCAGTCTGTAAAAAAGAAAAGAAAACATATTGTGTGGTATGTGCCTATTTACACAGTACTGTGGGTCAGCACAACTACTAATGCTCTTTAATGAAAAATAACAGCATGTTACAGCTGTTTTAATATGAGAGCTTGTGGTTTGAGGCTCATGTGCTGTAGTCAAGTTTCATTACTGCATTGCTTTAAAAGATTTAGTTCTCTGTTTTTACAGCAGTGGCTGGTTTCTTGTGCTAATCAGTGTTGTTATTGTTTGTTAACTGCAATTACAACTATTAAAAAGCTGTACAAATAAATCGATAAATACAATGATATAATATAAATGAACCAAAATGAAGAGAAAAGTACAAAAATATATTTCTTTTTTATATTTTAAAAATATATTTCTTTTTTATGATTTATATATTTCTTAAGAAAATCAACCTAGTTTTAAATATGTTTAGATATAAAAAATACACAAATGCTGAACAAGAAAACAATACTTTCCATGGTTTATAAATTAGCTGCAATAAAGAGGGAGTGCTAAAAGGGGAGAGAGAATTTGAATATATTGGACATAAATTAAAATCCATACTTAGTAAAATTCATACATTCTAAATAAGCATCCTATTCCCTTGCAAATTGGATCTATTAATGAGAAAACAACAAAAACCAATTTAATAGAATTGGCTTTATATGTCTGTGACTACTAAGCATCCTTCTTTTTTTAATCAAAATAAAACATTTTTAATAAACCAGGGGCAATTTTCAGCCTGAAATCTAGGTCTCTCCATCTCCTGAAAAGTCATATAGTGCAGGGAGAGAATATTTACTCGCCTGCATTAGATTTTTCAGTCTATATGCTTACTCATAAAGGATGCATTCCTCTTTGTTTATGGTAATGAAGGAACCTTAATAATGGCTTTGTTGGATATTGCTCACTTTTATTACATTATATTAATAAAGTACACTGAATCAGGGGTATGTGAGCTGACAGCAGACCGGCGTGGGCCAAGGGAACGGGTCTTATTGACCGAATTAGAACAAGGATTGATGTGTTCATTCTTTCTTGGTCAGTGCTCAGCAGAAAAGCATCACGATTAAATCCAGAGCTTTCGGTTTTCTCATGCATCTATTATAAGAGTCTGAGTCTGCTGAGCCAAGTCAATACGCTTTTTTTAATGATTTAAAGCTGTGGAAATCTATAGACGAATCAGAATAGAGCTTTGCATCATTATGTTACTTTTAGCTCTTTGAAGGTATTTACTTTAAGTGGTTCTGATTTCACATTTATGTCACAGGAAATGACATCAGTTATATCAGAAGAACTGCATGTATGTCTTGATTGACATTAACAAAATGTGAAGAATATTTTCAGCAGTTAAAAAGTATTTTATGTTCAGTGTAGGTGTGCAATATGACCAAAATCTAACCAAATCTACGAAAAACTAATACTAGCCTATAAGTAAAACAAGTAAACAGTTAGGAAATAAGAAATACTACATAGATTGCAGGGCTCGACATTAAGCCTGTTCACGTGCTCGTCCTTCAGTCAAGCAAATCTGTCATTCACTTGTCCGAGTAAAAAATGTGCTTGTCTGGAAATTTTTATATATATTTTCTTTTTATTTTCTTAAATTTGATCAATACTATAGGGGTGTTACCAATTAAATTAAATAATTTACACTGAAAAATTACAAATGCATTAAATAAAGTTTATATATATATATATATATATATATATATATATATATATATATATATATATATATATATATATATATATATATATATATATATAATGATATATATATAATATATATATATATAATGATATATATATATATATATATATATATATATATATATATATATATATATATATATATATATATATATATATATATATATAATGATATATATATATATATATATATAATGATATATATATATATATATATATATATATATATATATATATATATATATATATATATATATATATATATATATATATATATATATATATATATATATATATATATATATATATATATATATAATCAATATAATGAACATGAAATTGTCTAGTTATGATGTCTTATTTCACAGGAGTATAAATATAACTTATATTTACACTCCTGTGAAATAAGACATCATAGCTGGACAATTTCATGTTCATTATATTGATATTTTACTCATAACATTTTTTAGGGGTGCCAACAATTGGTTTTACTCATTGTGATGAATGATTAAGGAAATTTGGTCTTTGTGCTTCCTTATATTATATAAGGAAGCACAAAGGCCAAATTCCTTTAATCATTCATCACAATGAGTAAAACCGAATATAGTTCTGATGTGCAACAAAGGATTGTTGAGCTTCACAAAATAGAAAGTGGCTGTAGGAAAATAGCTAAAGCATTGAAAATCCCCATTTCCACCATCAGGGCAATAATTAAGAAGTTTCAATCAACTAAAGATGTTATGAATCTGACTGGAAGAGGACGTGTGTCTATACTGTCCTAATGCACAGCCACATGTTGTTTGGGAGGGATTCAAGAAAAATCCTCCTCGCTCATCCAGAAACAAACTCCAGCATATTCAGTGGTCAGACATGACTGGAAATTCAAAAGGGCCCTGGTTCTGTGGTCAGATGAAACTATAAAAAGAGCTTTTTGGCAGCAAATCTACCAGAAGGGTTTGGTGCAAACAGGGATAAAAAGTACCCCATGCCCACGACTAAAAATACAGCTGGATCTTTAATGTTGAGGGCCTATTTTTTTGCTGGAGGTCCTGGACATCTTGTTCAGACACATGGTATAATGGATTCTAGCAAATACCAACAGATAAAAAATCCAAACCTGACCTCTTCTAGAAATCGTATAATGGACCGTGGTTGGATCTTCCGTCAGGACAACGATCGGAAACAAACATCAAAATCAACACACAAATGTGTCACTGAACACAAAATGAAGCTTCTGCCATGGTCGTCTTAGTCCCCTGACCTGAACCCTATATAGAATGAGTGGGGTGAACTGAAGAGAAGAAGCACCAACGTGGATCTGGGAATCTGAAGGATCTGGAGAGATTAAGTATGGATGAATGGTGTCTGATCTCTCGTCAGGTGTTCTCCAAACTCATCAGGCATTATAGGAGAAGACTCAGAGCTGTTATCTTGGGAAAAGGAGGTTGCAAAAAGTATTTAATAAAAGGGTGCCAACAATTTTGACCACAACTGTATATGTTTAAATTAAATATATATATATATATATTTTTTTTGTATATACAAATAAGAAATGTCGACAAGAATGTTTAAAAATGAAACGAATAAAATATATATATATATTTTAAAAAGATCAAATGATTCATTCAAACAGATGATTCATTCAAGAATTAGGCATTCGTTTACAAACAGGTCATTGAAACGTTGATTCATCCTATTCATTCAAATGCTGAACCATTCATTCATTAACACACTTTTGCTGTGAGGTGAGTTACGGTTCTGCTGTGATCTTTGTTTTGAACTATTTTCGCTGCTGAAATAGAACATAAACAGTCAATATTGCATCTAAAATGTAAGTGACTAATGTTAATTAATTGTTCATGGGACTGTTTGTTTCAATCGTTGTTTCAATCGTTGCATGCGACTGCTATCGTATGTTATAAATATAAAAAAAACAACTTCTGTTTTATTATAGCAGTATGTTAACCGAGTTTCCTGTCTGAGCTGCGCACATTTGTTTTGACCTCTCCTCGAGAGGCTGCGTGAGCGTCAGCAGCGCAACCTTGTTATCGTCATTTCATTACATTATATATTATTATCCACTATCGATCGCCACTTACACTAAATTAATACAAAATCATTCTTGCATCTTAGTGATTCCCTAATTTTTTTTGTTATTGAGGTTTTGCTCACTTGTCCGTCAGGCAAGTAAAATTCACTTTCACTTGTCCCTTCAAAAAAATCCACTTGTCCCGGACAAGCGGACAAGCGTTAATGTCGAGCCCTGGATTGTAAATAAATATACAAAAACACTGCATAGTCTTCACTGTGTAAATCAAATGAACATTTATTCTTATTTAAAGTTACAAAAGTTTTTCAGTCTCTTGCTGTTTGATAAACATTAATAACAAAGACAGCATGTTTATTAGGCTGCTGTCACTTAGAGTCCAAATGCACAGATCCAATATACTGATACACATGATGCACTCTCTTTTCTCAACTGTTTACATTCTTTTAAAACATAAACAACTGTGTTTATGAGGATGGTCGCAAAGACGGGCATTTTTGTTGGGTGAAAGTTACTTTGAAAAGTACTGCATTACAGTATTGCGTTACTTAGCTTATGTGTTACGTTACTTTTTCTCAACTTGGCTGGGATTGTTTTTTTCAAATGTAAAACATTTACACACCAAACAACAACAAAAAGGCTGAAAGAAGTCCATAATTATGCATAGTTCAAACAAACCTTTCAAATCTGCTGCCATTCTGAATTGCAGAACAATAGGATGCAGAAGAAAGTTTAACACTTACTTCACCAATAAAAACTAAAAATCTTTTTGCTTATGGTTTAACTGAATCATCAAATGTCAGCAGCAAGAACATTAATCAATAAAGTGAGATTAAATGCATTATTATTATTATTATTGCTTTACATGTAATTATTGGAAGTTTGTGTAGTTTTCTGATTTAGCATTTCACATTATTTGTTTTAAGGAATAATAATACAAAAAAAATGTGCAAGTGAGATGAGTAAATGCTTGATTACATTTAGTTTAGAACTTCAACAACCATCATGTTTATACACAACGCATGATTTGCATTTACTCACGGTTTCACTCAACATGGGGACGAGAGAGTTGTCAGTCAATACATGGTAAAACAAAGTAGCTTGAAGTAAATTGAGTTAATTTACTAGTTACTTGAAAAAAGTTATTTGATTGTAACTCAAGTTACTTGAAATGCAATGCCCCCAACATTGCACATAAGTGTGTGTATTTAACCATTCAAGCCCAATTAGGTGGCAAAAAGCACTCAGTTCAGTTCTCATGCGCACGTCTCTCACACCAAAATGAGTTCTCTTTCACTGCACATTGCACTTCAGTGGTTTAAAATCACAGCAAAGCTTAAAGGGGTACTTCAGCGCTGGGAAGATGAATCTGTATTTAAACTGGGTCATTTCTGTAGTAGAAATGTGATTTTTAAATTTTTTATTTGGTGCCTACTAGACTGAAAATGACATGGGATGAAAGACAACAATTCCCAGAATGCACTTGCTTCGCTGCCCAGTCACGGCTACTGGATTACTGGATCACTGGCCCACCGCGTTCATTTTCATAAAATCAGTTCGGTTAGAGACACTACAATTAAAAACTGAAAGTGTCTGTTCAATATAGTGTGAATGAGACGATTGAGTGTCACGGCACAAACGCAGCAGGAGTCGGATTACATTCATCACATGATTTGAGGTAATCGCGGCCGCATTCACAGCGTGTGATCAGTCTGGTGCCTTTTCAGTTCATGTCTTTGGAAGCTTAACTTTCATAGGAATTCATTTAAAAGGTTGAAACAAATTCTGTCATCAAGTTGTTACAAACCTACATACATTTCTTTCTTCTGTTCAACACAAAAGATATTTCAAAGTATGTTGGTAACCAGACAGTTGACGGCGCCCACTGACTGCTATAGTAGGAACAAAATACTATGGAAGTCAATGTCTATGGTCAAATGTTTACCAACATACTTTAAGATATCTTTTTTTTGCGTTCAGCAGAAAAAAAGAAACCCATTCAGGTTTGGAACAACTTTTCACTCATTTTTGGGTGACTGTAACGGATCAGCTGAGTCAAACGGAAGTGAGAACTCAAGTGCAGTTTATTTACTCCAAACAGTGACCAGAAATACAATAAACCAACTTGACATAACATGAACAAGAAACAACAGAACCATGGACATAAACTCACCAACAATGGCACAGGGGATAAAGCTAGACAAGGGAACGTGGCAAACATGAGGACTAAAATACACAGGCTACTAAAGACAAGGGACACCTGTGAACAATGAACCAATCAGAACATGACAACAGAACACATGAAAAATGAAGCACATGGCAGGATCACATAACACAAACAGGAACAGGACAAAGAGCATGAATATAAAGACATGAAACATAACCTGAAACAACCAAAATGCTATGGCCTATCCCTTTAAGGTGTGTTTGACTTGAAGTGGCATTGTGCAGAACAAATCAGAATATGACATCAGAGTATCTCGAGAGCGATTCAAAAGCATACAGAGCTTTATTTATGGTATTACGACATGGAGTGAACGCAGCAGCACACCAGCCCCTATTAGCTCCACAACCACCTTGACTTGTTCCTACTTGCCACATTCTTTCTGCTCGTCTTCTAGCCCTGGAGTTTCTCCAGGGTGTTCTTTGATCTTATTAATCTTTATTGTTTTAAATTGTTTTACAGTACAAATATCTAAACATTTTTAAATGAAGAAACATTTACTTGAGCAGTATACTTAAGAAATTAAGTCTTGTTTTCTGAAAAAAAAAAAAAAAGATGTTATAGTCCTGTGGGGGGAAACAACTATTTAATAGAGGTATCCGACATTCGTGGTATTGGCCTGATAGTAGCTAGCCTACCAGATAAAGCAGCTTGTCGCCCATCTCTCTTGATCTTAATCTTTCAGCCCACACTCATGACTATCCTTACAGTTTGATTGTATCATTGTAGTTTTTGTTTTTTTCTGGATCTTGTATACTGCTTTTACCCAAAAACTCACCATTAAACATTTGGGATATATTTAATTGTTAATATTGTAAATGTTGCTGTTAATAATAATATATATATATATATATATATATATATATATATATATATATATATATATATATACATATGTGTGTGTATGTGTGTGTGTGTGTGTGTGTGTGTGTGTGTGTGTGTGTGTGTGTATGTGTGTTGTCAATTGATTGCAATTTAAGTTAACTAATTCATCAAAAATAAATTGTAATTAATAAAAACATAGTTTTTATATTTTTATATTGTAATAATTTTACAGTTACACTCCAAATATGTAGAAACAACTTAAAGACAGTATATTATAAATATTTGTTGTAATGGCATCCTAAAGCCAGTATTAATATTTAAATTTTATTGTATCTTGTTATTTGTGTGTGCATGATACTGTATGCACTTGTAACGAAGGATCCACTGAAGGCAGACACTGACTGGACTTGAAACATGAACAGACACTGACTTGACTTGAAACATGAACAGACACTAACTTGACTTGGAACATGATCAGGCACTGACTTGACTTGAAACATGAACAGACACTGACTTGACTTGAAACATGAACGGACACTAACTTGAATTGAAACATGAACAGACACTGACTTGACTTGAAACATGAACAGACACTGACTTGACTTGAAACATGAACAGACACTGACTTGACTTGACTTGAAACATGAATAGGCACTGATTTTACTTGACTTGAAACATGAATAGGCACTGAATTTACTCCATTTGAAACATGACAGACACTGACTTGACTTGAAACATGAATACAGACACTGACTTGACTTGAAACATGAATAGACACCGACTTGACTTGAAACATGAAGTCACACATACCTTTTTATATTGTAAAGTGAGTAGATATTGTTTAAACTATTATCAATCTACTTTTTTTCTTCTTCTACAAACCAAGATACCAAGCCTTGATAGAGGCCTGCATTGTACCTTATGTAAGCTAATATACCTATTCTGAGCAGTTGTGTGTTTGAACCAGACATTTAATGCATTGAAATTACTCTGAAATACATCCACCAGTGAATAAAGCGCCCCTTGGGTACAATAAGACAAAGAAAAAACGCTCTGTGTTCTGTGATCTTAAGCCTTTGAGGCAACAAAGCGACACAATGATTCTATTGGTCGTCTCTATTCTTTCATTTCACTCTCATGCCCGCATCAGCTTACAAATGTTAAAAACTACTTTAAATTGAGCACAAAAAGCCTACCTATAGCACAAATGAAGCTGTACTTTGGTGTCTGATCCAGGCAGTCAACACAATCTCATGAAAATGCGTATCTATAGCACAAGTTTATGCAAAAATTTGCTTTTGCGTGCATATGATATGCACTGTAAACCCCTTGGGTAGAATTAGTCGTGTGGGTTACATGCGTATTACACGGCATAAAGTGTGTATCATATGCACGCAAATTGCATGATAAATACAATTTCTGTTATATATACGCACTTTCTGGACAGTCCAAATCAGACAATATTTGCTTTGAAAAATAAAATGCATTTCTGTTTTATCCATAATTTACAAGGGTGATCCAAGAGATTCAAATACTTACACTTCCATAAAAGAACAAAATATTACAAAAAAGATTACTTAAACCAGATGTTCTTAGGGTTATGACACATATTTTCAGACAAAGAAACTTATGTCCAGTAATTCTGCATGGAAAATTACAGTCATGGTTGTATCCTGCCAAATCTTTAGGGCTGGAGGCTTGGAGGAGTGATATAGCTGGCCTTTTGGGTCTATTTCTTGTCAGGGTCATTTCAGTTTTTATCCATTAGCTAGTCCTAGAATAGTTTCTTTTTAATAAGAAGGGAATGTTCTTCTGTCTCTCTTTTTCATGAAATGCTAAACGATAAGCCTATTTTAAGTGATATCGAGCATTTGCCTAGATACTGCAGGTCAGAGAAACTCTAAATAAAGCATGCTCTCAGAGTGGTGTCAGCAGTTTATTGAACGAAGTCAAGTCCTCACAGTTAGAGGTTGTTGAACTCTGAACTGAGTGACTGGGTGCTACTGTACCCTTAAAAATATCTCTTCCACATAAGAATTGCTTTTCACTTATTACCGTGACCTCTGTGTATCTGTGTGCCTCTCTTGTCTGCACAGGGAAAGAATGCAACACAATAGTGGTAAGACTGCAAGCCTTAATTAAGTTAGAATGTGGGAGGTGTTCAAATATCCTCCTACGATCCCTCAGGTTTGGGACAGGGGTTCAGGTCAGGTTTGTGTCAGTTTCATAAGCATTGGGAAGTTTGAGCAATTGTAATAAAGCGCAACCTCCATCTAAATTTACAAGATGGTATATTTTTGTCACTGTCTTTTCTTTCCTAACCCCTGGGTAGGCCATATAACTGTCCTCACAAACAGCTATTTATAAACAGTCTATCAACATCAATGGAGAAAGTTAGTCCTAACAAGCATCTCTCAATGTTGGACGCCATCTAGTGCGCACTGTAAGTATTACCACAAAGATGGCAATATACAAAATCCTTTTGTGGATATTTTTGTTCTCACCGTGAGAAAAGCAACTTATAAATCATACCAATCAATGTTTGTGTGTGTGTGTGTGTTTTTAATGTAATGCCCCCATAAAACATGAAAATCCAAAGTTCTTTTAATTTGTAATAATATTTCATCATTACTGTTTTACTGTCCAAACTTAAACTTCCAACCTTTTGACCAGTGGTGCACATATAATTTATATATTAGAATAAATATATACAAGTCACTGTTATACAACCCCTTAAGTGTCACTGGCCCACTGCCATTATTTAAAACAATATCCTATACTAAACCTAACATAATCTTGACAAACTATATATCATTTGAAAGCTTATAATCTCTAATTGATTTTCTAAATATATTACAGAGGAGCAGTAATTTATCAATTTGCATCAAGACTATTTTCATACTCATAAGCCATGTTCAGTACTTTGAAAAATCAAGATTGGTTGAAACCTCAGTTTGTTTTCATGCCAAGAGTTCAAAAGATATCATGCATTCAATCTTATGAGGAAAAAAGGTCTGAAAATGTTTTAAATATAAAGAACAAAAATTATAGATTCTCCATTTGTGATGTGGCAGTGGGCTATAATGCACATATGTGTTCTTTTTATGTGTTTATTAGAGGTTGAATTCAATACTTTCAAACTGCTCATACTACTTCTGAATAAGATGCCTATTTTATAAATTGTATTAAAATCATGAAAATATATGGTTGCGATCACTAAACCCATATATGGCGCTTGGATGTCATCTATAGTGAAAAAGTTTGGTATTCTGCTCATACAAAATCTTACTGAAAGCAAATTGTTTTGAAGATATCAACCTTAAATATGGAACAGAACTTGTTCAGATTTTTGGCTTTGATTTTCTTGCAGTTTTAGAGGCCAACATGTATATAACATATATATTTTATATCAAATATGAATACTTTTATTTTTACATTATAGATTTTCATAAACTCAAACTTCTATAACTTAATTCCATTTCTACAGAAATCTGCCAAATGTCTTCTTTAAAACAAGACCAATCTTACATCTATATTACATTCTTGAATTACAACCATTTAAAGGTGCCATAGAATGCATTTGATGCAATATTTTTAATGGTTCTGATTATGTGGTTATGGTATGCAAGGTATGTGACTTAGGTAAGGGCAAAGATTCTCCAGGTGTTGTTTTACATGTCCATTTACAGCCATTGGATTAGTCCCTATAGTGAAATGGGCTGTTATTACTTTATTTGGAAGGGTCATGAATGATAATGTTGAGCTCTGCTCTGATTGGCTGTTTCTTCTCTGTACATTAGCGCAGAAGGATCCTGATGATTATGAATGCAAATAGAACTACAAATAGCAGCTGACTCACTGCGCTCAACAAGCTTACAATTAATAATAGAACACAATCTGTCCTTATAACGCAGCACATACGCAATTAATTATAACATTACCGTTGCTTGAATTTTGAAGGTGGGACCTCTTTGTTTTGATTTGGCTGTTCAGGTCCACGTTAACACTGGCTGCATCCGAAACCTGCAAAATGCTGCCTTTGGAGGACACATTTCAAGGCAGATAGACATCAAGCCACGTCCGAATCTAATGTTAGCTTCACTTCCTGTCTCCTGAGAGACCTTCTTCTGATCGGTTTTCGAAGGCAGCATACATGTATCCGTCGCTGCCTTTGATATCCCACAATTCTGTGCTTTCCATTCTGTGACAGTTAACCTGGGAAAAAAAAAAATGGTGTCCAAAAGTTACGTTTGCTGGTCAGTGTGTGTGTAAATGTTTTTTTACCAACATTTTCCACTTCTGATATTACTACAGTACTAATTAAATATTTGTTTAGTTCTCACCAAAGATCTCTCTATTTATTAATGATCTCGACTGCAACATCATAGTCGGTGTTATGTTGGGATTCGTCCCTTTTTTAGTCTTTTTCACACACAAGAATTACATATGAAGGAGGAAACAATGATGTGTGAGGCTCATGGTATGTCAGTTCCATGTACAGAACTCTTATTATTCAACTATGCCAAGGTAAATACAGTTTTCAACCCTCTACGCACACCCTGGCAATAGAATCGCCATTAGCTAGTACATTTTTTTTGTTCACTCGCCAGACTGATATACTATTTTATATATATATATATATATATATATATATATATATATATATATATATATATATATATATATATATATATATATATATATATATTACGATTAATCGTTCGACAGCCCTATATATCATATACATATATATATATATATATACATGTGTTTGTGTGTCTACAGCTGAATATATTTTAAAATTCAACAGAGAACACACACTGATGCTAGAATACATGTTGATTCTTTAGCAGTTCTTTGGGGTGGTTGAAGTGCTATATAGCACCACTGCCATACAAATAACCCGTTAAGCCCCTGTATAGTTATTTAACGGTTCTCTAACTCCCCTAGTCTCTTAGTTTAGTTGGGGAAAGGATTACAAAACAACATTAAAATACAGTGTATTTCCTGAAGATAACATGGTCGTTCATATTTTGCCTCCAAGGCTCCCGTATAGGAAAAATATTCCAGGGCCCCCACACAAGACTTTTTGAATTTTGATCAGATTCCAAGAATTAAGTATTTTAATTAGATTATAATACACTTCAAAATACTTGTAATCAGACTAGTTGCTTTTCTATTGATTATGTTATTCTCACAATGGCACAATTATTCATAATTCATTGATTAGATTATAATACACTTTAAAATACTTGTAATCAGACTAGTTGCTTTTCTATTGATTATGTTATTCTCACAATGGCACAATTATTCATAATTCATTGATTCTACTATGTTATATTTTACATTTTCCTTTCTAAAAAAAAGGTTACTGCTTATATGTCAGACATGCAGGTAAACACATATCTTTTTTAGTAAATGTTTAATTTGGATTTTTTAAAATTATTTATTTATTTATTGTTTGTTTTATGATTTAATTACATAATACATTTTCATTGAAGTCACAAACCCCAAGTCCTGATGTAATGTAATATGTAATGCACTTCATGCTGTTGATAACAAAGTTATCAAGTTAACAAAATAATCTAGATTACATTATAGTGCTGGGTAGATTACTTACAAATTGTAATCTGTTACTGAATACAAATTACTTGATACACATTGTATTACATTACACATTTTCAGGTAATTGACTACTTTTTGATTAATTTTATATTACTTTTGACCTTACATTTATATGAATAGTATAATCTTTTACTTTTACTTGATTTTTTTTTTTTTTTCATCAACTTTAAGTGCATTACACATTAAACTGGTTAAGGAAGGAACTGCAGGGATTTAATTGATAAAAGCCAATCATTAATTTATCTTAATAATCCTAAATTAAAATCAATAAGAAAAAAAATCTAAATAAAATACTAAATAACACAAATATTAAATATTTTATTTGTTTATGCTGTGTGGCCTCCCAATTTTCCATGTAATGTTGTCGCCTGCTAGTGGCCGGCTGATCTGTGTGCGCAATTCCACAAAAACTGGAAGACTTTCTGATAAGCAAGTTTTTTTTTAAAGAAAGGAACATTTTAAAGATATATGAATATATGATAAGATCAAGATATCAATAATATATATACTTTGACACGTACCACCTACCTAAGCATTGTTGCAGACAATGTACACCCTTTCATGCAAACATTATTCCCGTTTGCATGAAAGGGTGTACATGACTCTTTCAGCAGGATAATGCGCCCTGCCTCAAAGCAAAAATTGTTCAGGAATGGTTTGAGGAGCACAAAAATGTGTTTGAGTTGTTGACTTGGCCTCCAAATTCCCCAGATCTCAATCCAATCGAGCATCTGTGGGATGTGCTGAACAAACAAGTATGATCCATGGAGGCCCCACCTCACGACTTACATGACTCAAATGATCTGCTACTAACATCTTGGTGCACCAGATCACACCTTCAGGGGTCTAGTGGAGTCCATGCCGTGATGGGTCAGGGCTGTTTTGGCAACAAAAGGGGGACCAACACAATATTGTCATAATGTTAAGCCTGATTGGTGTATATTTGACCTTACATTTCTTTTAGTATGGTTCAGTATAACACTGGTGTTTGCTTAATGGCTTTGAAGTAACGTCAAATATCTGTTTAGATGCATGGTCTACAAATAAAACACAAGGGGGCAGCTACTTAACAGTCAAAGTCATACAGGATAATGAGCTGGATCCCTGAGGGTGTGTGTGTGTCCTGTTGTTCATATGAGTGGTTTGTCTCGCCTGTTGACTAATTATCTCTGCGCTGGTGGTGAATGAAATTTGACTGCAGACGGCATGGATCTTCTCCCTCCTCTGGCTCTCCTAATGGACTCAGTAATGGGATGATATTCTTATCATTCTTCTCTCTGCTCATCTGGAACATCAGGCTAATGACTCTGATTGGGTCATGCCACAGAGAGTCACCAAACGGCCCCGGCAGAACTCATTCATTCTCAGATAATATACTTTAACATTTTGAAAGGTTTTAGGGGAGACTGGGGATGAAAGCAACACCTTTCGTTTGAGCATTGGTATTGGGTAATTCAGTGTTTTTTGGTGCTATATCTCTGAAAATGTTATACGTGGTAGCCTACATGCAATACAAGCACACAACACATTTTACAAGAGTTTGAATGGTTTCAAATGATGAAGCAAAAGACTAAAGGAATTTATGCATTTACTAAAAAAATCACTTTGACACAGTTGCCACAAGTCATTGTAAAATCTCTAGTTCTGAGAAGCATAATTTGTATGCTGATGCCACCTATTTAAAAGTGTTATGTTTTATCTAATGCAATGAAATTCTGTCATTTCTTAAGTGTGACTAACTTTTAAGGCCTCAACATCAATTTATATGTCAAATAAAGTCACCACAAGATGTCACCAGAGTACTGGCATCTGCTAGAGAGCTCTTAATCTTGTGATGAGGAGCGATTCATGGGTTTCCCATTATTTCCAAAGAAATTAACATTGCTTCTTTTAAAGAATTGTTATTAATCAATGTCATACTTTCATTAAATATTCTAATATAAGGTTACTGGAGTTAAATTTTCACAGTGAGGCAACATTTGTATTCACTTGTTCATTCAAAGAGTGTTGTTAAAAAACAATGGGTACTAATAATAGTAGGCCTAATCATGTTACACTTTCATCAAATATTATGACATAAAGTTCAGCCAATTATACAAAGTTATACAGTATGTGCATATTCCTGTTAATTCCAGTCATATGCCCAATAAAGCCTAAATTGTTTGAAATCCAAAAATGTGTTTGTAAATAAGATTTTCAAAAACAGCTTACGGTTTGGTTTTCTATGCATAAATAACATGTTCGCGTCCTCATAGGAATTAAAAAATAACTGACAGAAGTGGCTTTCAATCTCTTCACTCATCAATTGCCATTTCCGTACGTGGAAGTAGTTATGTGGGCGTTTAACTGGATATTCACTGATTTTCATTTACCTGTGGACTGTGGTCAAAAGTAGGAGGTAGCTATATCCTCCATGAAATAGAGTATTCTTATAAAATGTCTTAAATCTTCATACAGGTCAAGATAAATACACCTGAGGAAGCCCTACTCCTACACGAGGACGTGAAGAGCAGCGCTCCTGAGATCGAGGGAGGAGTTACAACACGATCACCTAGTAACCAGTAACGTAAACTGACCAGAAGGGTCGTAAATACGAAACCCGATCCGCGAAGTCGGATCTTTTGTGCAGCTGCTTCAACGCTCTCAGACTGAACTTGTCTCGAGATTGAGAAGACAACCTTTGCGTATTTTAAAGGAATAAAGAAAGGGGAATAGGAATGTGCACGCAACAAATGGACAGCGTGGGAAAGCTTCGATGCGCGCGGCTGGTGTTAAAAGACAGGAGTTCATAAATGGACAACGAATGCTTCCTCGAGCGAGTGGAATAAACCCACAGTTTCACACATTTTTATTTGGTAGGTTGTGAAATTTGCATGTCATCATTTCATGTGGTAATGTTCATATTTCCAGTGTTTTCTACCGTGAAATTTCTATGAACTTTTGTATAGAAACGTCTAAAGTAACTTCAGTTAATTGCTGTTCTCTAGTAAAGCGAATGGATGGAGAAACTTTTCTATTTTGCACTTATGATAATCGATCATAAACTGCCCAATAGTGTTTATTATTATTATCATAATGACAATAAACATTCAGCTATATCGTATTATTCGTATCGACCACAACAATTTCGTTCTGCCATCGTGTCGCGTAAAACACACGTTTGTCATCTTATATTACAATTGCAAAGTCAAAGTTCCCGAGGGCATTACTTAGTTCAATTCCTCGCAGGCAGACTGTTTTTGCTTGTGTTTACCTGCTGTTAAACTCTATATGTCCGCAGTATAAAATACAGTCTCCTCGTGCCTGATTGACGTGGCGAGGTGACCATTGACTCCAGCGGTCAGAGTTTGATCGGTCAGCTGGTGACATGGTTTAAAACAGATATTTACAGGTGATATTATCATCATGGTAATATTTACAAAGTTGACACTCAACTAGTGAACTACAGCCCGGAAATTTCAAACAAAACTTGTTTTTCAGAGCTGTTTCATGGTATATGTTCTAGAAGCCCATTAGCTGAGTAAGACTTCATTTCTTTCAAGTATTACCAAACAGACAAACGCTTTACGGAAGTGAATGACACATGAGATGAGTGCAGAGTTTTTGTATTGTGTATAAGTGATAGTTTACACAAAAAAAGTGTTGTCTATACTCATGTTGTATGACTCTTTCTTTTTTGTAGCATGTTTATAGACTTCATAGAGTTATCAAGCAAGATTTTTAGTGAATAACAAATTAAATTTCAGTTTGTTCTTCATAAAAGCTATTGTATGTATTCAGAGACTAGGAATACAGTGCATGGGCGACTTTCATGATGCTTTCACTGTGTTGTTTTGTCATTTTTGGGGGGACTTGACTGTTCCTGTTACCCAGTAAGCTATTAATATTCGTCTCAACTTTGTGTGTGCGTGTTTTGGCATACATTTTATGGCAATTGAGTTTGGAATGACATAAGGGCTCCAAACTGCATCTAAACATTAACATTTTGTGACTTTTTCTCCTGCTGATGCAACTAAACCTTGTAAGAGGTTGCAGTGTTGCCGTTACCAATTTTGCCAAGAGGCAAGACATGAATTATTAATTTATTACGATTACTTCCTTTTGGTGCTACCAAAATCAGGTACTGGTGCCGTCATTTGAACTCCATAGAACTAGTTTGTGGTACCTGTCAAATGTTAGTCTGCAGCCCTGGACATGCATGACGCTTTTTAAATGATGACAGAGCTTTCATTTTTGGGTGAACTATCCCTTTAAGGGTTGTTCATGTAGGTCACCCACTTGCTTTCACGCAGTACAGCCATCAATCATAAGAGTGTAAAGTGCAAGCTGACATCTGCCCCCCCTCACATTTGTGCTTGGCTCCTGTTCGGTGTGGTTTCTTACACGCACAGCATGGATAATTTATAGCTCTTTATCTGGTTGGGTTAGTGACTGTAGTACTTGCAGCATAGTGGCTCGGCCACGTTGTGTGATCAAACATTATTGACTCGAGCAGTCAATAACTGTGACAACTGTGGTTTTTCATTTTCAATACCACAGAGGAGAGCAACTTTAAAGCAGTACGCAACACAATGAATGGCTCAGCATGCATTTTTTAAACATTTAGAGAGAGGTAAGAGAGACTCTTTTTTTTTTTGAAGACATTCACGTTTCATTCACTTACTGTCTTGTAATTAATGTTCTTTAAGTTTTGAATTAGTCAGCGTTGACTTTTTTCAGCACTGAAGTGTGTGTGTGATATTAACAAGATACTTTTTACACCTTTTAGTAAGTATAAAAACTTTTGGTTTTCTTCTGACTTTGTGGAGTCCTCTAGATGGAAATTTGGCAAAATGTTGTGAGAGAATATAGTTTGCATAGTGTGACAAGGCTTATTCCCAAACATTGTTTAAATTCATTTGCAAGGGTAAATGTTTAAACATTTGTACTAGAATTTATTCTGATATTTGCAGTGCTGGAGCCCAGGTTTGTTGTGGAGCTTTGAAACTTGTGTTGATGAATCATCTTGAAAACCGGCACCATCTGCCAGACGTTTTCCAGGTCTGTTTACCCCTCTCTGCGTGATGTGCCTTATCCCTTCAGAAGAAGTTTTGCGCTCTATACTAAGTCTCGAAAGATGTGAGTAGCGAGAGTTTTGTGTCTTTTTCTCTATGGGAAACGTGTCCGGTGAGAAGGCTGTTTGGTTATCTGAGCTCTCTCTCCATGATGAGGTGTGGTTTTTATTGGACCTTTTTCCCGCTCGTAAAGTGCTGTGGGAGAGGCAGAAAATGACTGCAGGTTTACTCACACGAGCCTCAAAGAAAAACCATTAGCATGTTTCAGTCTTAGTTCAGTTCAGAACATGTTTTCCAAGTCCACTGCACTAATATTCCTTTGTTTTTCAATGTAAAAATGCATGAGACAAATGTGTTTGATTGTTGCACTCATATTTAGGCCATTTCACTACACTTAGAGATGCCGACCAAAGCCGACTGTCACCAGATTACAGTTCATCACTTCTCATGCCCGGTATACATGATTTTGGGCTGTCCCAGATGAAAATGAAAGATTTCTGTGGTCATGGCTCCTAAACGGTGATCCTACATTGTGGGTGGTTCAAAGACGGCTGTTGTCAGGGTCTTGCGACCAAAGATAGCGATAATTTTCTGACTGTGTAATAATGTAGCATGATCATATTGCAGTGTTTTCTTCTACAACTTACATCTACTGATTAGAAAATAAAAATGCAACATGAAATGGCATATTGATCAACGCAACATGGTGCTAAAACTTAAAACTACTTAGCAACATTTGCAAAATTGCCGTGCAAAGTTGGCCTCTTTTCCCTAGCCATGACTGCATCCATATTCTCCTCATTGGCTTCCTTCTCTTTTTCAGCGCACATTAACCACAATTGCCAAAGTGCTATTCATTTTGCTCTATTTGTTTACCACATGCTGACGACATTTTATTCTTCTATACTAACTTGCGTCGTAGCCTACGATTCATTAGTTGTCAACATCGTACAGTCTACATACATGTTGTACACAAGTTTATTAGATCCATGTTGCACAGTGTGATTTGTAATGATGATCTTATAGCCGTGCATTACACGCATTCAAAAATTGCAGCACTCAAGTTGAAGCCACAATAAGTAATTTTTCGCCACTAAAGGTTGCGTATTCAAAACAAAGACGTAGCTTGATGACGCCTTGATTTCTTGGAGCTTTTATAATGCAGCAGACGAGCGCTTCTGCTTCTTTCGACATGCGTATGTGGGGTAAAACATGGTATTCACGGTAAATCAAAAAACGAGATAAGACTAACTGTTTTGAGCTAAATAACAATGATTAGTTCTTTGTCGATGAATGTATCCAAACAGTTGCTCACCTGTCTAATTAAATGCATAAGATATTAAAGGGAGAGTAAGCGGGTATGATGTCGGTAGCCGCATTTCCATTAAACTTCAAATTGTGCTAAAAGAAATTGCGAAGTGAAAATACGGCCAATGGAAACGCGTCAATTTCGCAAAAACTCCCATATATCGCAAAAAAGCTTTTACGCTCGCAAGAGGTGGTTTTTCAGGTAATTAGAAAAAAGGAAATTTCGAACTTTTTCATATTTCGCATTTCACATTTACTGGTCACCTGGCGTACGTAAAAGACAATCATACTGTTAAAGACGCAGTATGTCGAGAAGACAAGACAAGACAAGATCATAGTAAAACATAGTAAACTATGGTAAATAATGCTAGAATCATGGTAAACTATGATAAATCGTACTAGAATCATAGTAAATCATGGTAAACTATGGTAAATCATGCTAGAATCATAGTAAACTGGTAAATCATACTAGAATCATAGTAAACTGGTAAATCATACTAGAATCATAGTAAATCATGGTAAACTATGGTAAATCATGCTAGAATCATAGTAAACTGGTAAATCATAGTAAACTATGGTAAATCATACTAGAACATCCTATCTGTCTGTCTGTTATCTGATCTATCTGTATTGACTTAAAAAACTGTCAATTTTTAAACTGATTTAAACTTCAAACTACTTTAAACTTCAAACCTTCAAACTTAAATCTTTAAATTAACTTTTTCAAACTTTCAGGTCCAACTTTTTCAAGTCAACTTCAAAGTTTGTTTACAAACTTTACTCCTCTAGAGTAGGACAGAGTTATTTTTTAAACTCATAAAAGGCAACAGAATAACAGGAACACTGGTTTCTAAACAACAAAGAAATGCCACAAATTATCATTAAAGTCTTGAAGCAGATATTAGGGAGAAACACCCACAAACAACTATCTGTGGCCGCTCCAAGTAAAAGGTGCTTTCCTTGCCATTAATGCTTGACTAACACTCCCACGTCTCCTTCAATTAAAATTAATGGCTATTGCGGTGACTGGAATATACATTAAACTACCAACATACCTGACTTAATTTTGGAATGACTTATCGGAAGAAAAAAAAAAAAAAGTTTAATGACATAACATCGGTTAATGGAAATGTCATTTCGCAATAGTTTTTTATCGACATTTAGAAAATGTCGCAAAAGTTTTGCGCAAATCTGTAATGGAAATGCGGCTTGTGATATGCGACGCAAGGACATGGTTAAAATTTCTTTTTTTATTGAAACATTCCTGGAAACATTTGGGATAATGTAAGTACAAAAGTCAACAAGTAAGTCAACAAAACATATAGGCTAACCATGTTCTAGTGGGTTTTGGGTATTTTAATCCAAAAATCGTACATATTGTGCCTTTTTAAAAGACGTTCAACACCTGCGTCTTGTGTTTTTGACAGCAAAAATGTGCTCTGTGTGAACCCGCCCTTACTGAATATTTCATGCTAATAATTTGGCTTCAAGTATATTGATTTCCACTACTATTGCTTTATCTTTTGCCATTTTCAAATCCTTTATTTAATTATTTATTTATTTATTATTTTTCAATGCCTAGTATTGTCTGTGTCAGACATGTCTTTGGTTGTAGATTCTTCTCACCATTTTTTTTGCATATTTATTATAATAGGCTTTGGTACAAAAATATTGTTTTGTCATTATATGACAACTGGCATTTCCTGAAGATTACCATAACTATTTTAATAAGCAGAGCTGCTACAAGCATTTCCAGTTTTGTCTATTGAATAATCAGTATTTAATACCTTTGGGTAAATGTTTTCAATTTTTAGTTTTTTTTCTTTCTAATTTGATCATGGGCTGACATTGCTGTGCCATTATTAGAATTTTTTCCCCCATCGGTCTATTAATGTGCTATCAGCTATTCCAGATCAACACAACTATAAATGACACGTAATAGCAAAAACTGTGGTTGAGTGCTTTACATGCTGGTCTCTTCCTGTCTAAGTCTGTGTTTTACTTCAAAGTAGGCCAGACTTTTTATGCTACTGCAGTCAAAAATCTGGCTACATTACACAACCAATACAACAATTGTACCAAACACATATAAACCCTTTATTATTAAAAGCTTTGTGTACAAAGAGTATGAACTTGTGTACTTATTAAGAGAGCTTTTGTTCTCATAAAAAATGCTCTACCCTACTCTATCCAATAAGTCAAATACTGCATTCATAGTATGCAAGTATTAGAGCCTTGTTTAAAACAGTCTTTTGAATACAAGTTAGTGATGTAATCACTGAGTCATATCTCATTTGACTCGGACTCGGACACATTTGACTAGCCCGATCATGCCTGGATTATTAGCTGCACCTGCAAATTCACTATACGTACGGTTGTCTTCATTTCCTTTCTCTCTGGTCTTTTTAAAGGGTAAAGGGTAACAATGTTCATATCAGTTGATATCAATAATTATCATGATAAATCGTCAAATCGTTCTTTCTTTCAAGTTTAAAGGCAGATTTTTGTTCTTAAGTGAAAGTTGTCGAAACCAGAAGATTAACTGTGGGTTTTAAATGACTCTTTATTGTCAGAACATGACAAACACTTAATATTAGGACTTTTTCAGCCAAGTCTGAACAAGTTTGGTGAAATGTACATTTTTTTATTTTTATTTTAACTGAAGACATTAAGCTATGAATACTACAATGCATGTTTTCACATGAAGATCATTATTTGGAAGTCATTTATTGAGCCAATATGTAATTGTCAATTTTCAAAATTTTTCAAAATTATTTTTTTTGTATAGTGTTTGTATAGAAGCCTCATCCCACATTGTTCTGGAAAGAGTAATCTCTTAGAGCAACTATTCTAATGGACATTTTATACATTAATAACATGCTGTTTATTTCATATGAACCTTTCTCTATGCAATTTTGTCTTTGTCTAAGCTGCTAAGAAATATACACTACTAAAAAGTTTGGGCAAAACAGTAAAAACATGTATAATGTTACAAAATATTTCTAGTTCAAATAAATACTGTTCTTTTAAACTTTCTGTTCATCAAATAATCTTGGAAATCACTAAAAACTGAAGTAATGGCTGCTGAAAATTCAGTGTTGCCATCACCGAAATAAATTCAGTTTTTAACTATTTTATATTTAATATATTTTATTTAAATTATAATAATATTTCAAAATATTACTGTTTTGAGTGTATTTTTAATCAAATGAATGCAGCCTTGATGAGCATAAGAAACTTCTTTAAAAAACATAAATCTCACCGACCCCTTACTTTTAAACGGTAGTGTAGTGTACATCACTGAATTTGAAGTGTTAAGAAGTCACAGTGAGCTTTGACATATATATTTAACAATTCACACATTCTGTTGCCCTCCCCTCAAAGCTGGGCTTTGAATGTTAGATTGAAACATAAACTGATACTAGAAACCGCTAACCTGCAGATTGATTGTTCATCTGTTTTCCCCAATAAACAGTTCAGAACAATATGTTCTCATAAAAACATTTGAAAGAAGCATATAACCGCATCTTTAACACATATGATTTGTTACATTATTGTACAGCTTTATTAATCTGATTTCATTTATCTGTTTCAGGTAGAGTGGATTACTGATGTTGCCTCTTAATGTCTGAACTCGACGTAAAACAAGAAAGCCCTCCTGTAAAACATGGTGAGAGGGCTCTTGAAACCGATGGGTTTCTTTGCTGCCAGCATGGACCTCTCTAACTAACGTGATGGGGATGATAATTATATTACGCATAGCAATGATGGAACACCCACATTGACGAAGATTAACTCCATCCATCTTCAGTGCGCTGCAGCCAATCAGCATGCTGCGGTCGCTCAAATTTGGCCGCGTCTACCGATGTGGCAAGTTCCTCTTCATCGTAGCACTTTTTGTTATCCTGCTGATGAACACTCACAACCTGTTCGCCTCATTTCAGAGGAACGAGCTTACTGACCGCAGGTTCATCGGCCTCAACAAGTGTCCAGCCTGCTTTGGCACTAGCTGGTGCCGCAAGTTCATGAACGGCCAGGTGACCTTCGAGATGTGGGGTCGCCTGCGTTTCCTAGACTTTTTCAATGTAAAGAACGTCTATTTTGCTCAATATGGAGAACCCAGGGAAGGAACGCGCAGGGTCGTGCTCAAGCGCCTGGGCTCCAACCAAGAGCTGGCAGAAATCGATCAGAAGATCTGCAAACGGGCCACTGGAAGACCTCGCTGTGATCTCATTCAGGGTATGTACAAAACGGAGTTTGCCCGACTTAACGGCGACGTAAGACTGCTGACCCCAGAGGTGGTGGAGGGCTGGTCAGATCTGGTGCACTGCCCCTCACAGAGGCTTCTGGACAGAGTGGTCAGGAGGTACGCGGAGACCAAGGACTCTGGAAGCTTCCTGCTGAAGAACCTTAAGGACACGGAGCGAATGCAGCTGCTGATGACATTGGCTTTCAACCCTGAGCCTCTTGTGCTACAGGTATTCACATACTAGACAATATAAATCTACTTTAAATGCATTTTCAAGTTGCTGAATCTTTCTTTTGATACCGATGTCCGCTTGAAAGTTCAAGTGATTAATGCTGCATCTTTGCATATTTTAAAGTTCTGCACAAGGCTGTGTAAATAATAGATTCTTTGTGTCTGTCGGTGGTCACTAAGAGATTTCTCTGCTTTGGGCAACAGCATGCTTGCTTGTCCTGAAGAATTCCTGCAGACATAAATCATGAGCATTTGTTATTCCATAAGCAAATTTGGCATTTAAAAATACAGAGGGGGCTGTATTTTTCTCAAAGATTGTCCAAAACATGTTCTGGTATGACACAAGTTTCCTATGTAGAGTTGTGCGATATTCTTAACATTTTCTGGAATTTTCTCAACAGTTATAATTAGATATTTTGCTGAGTGTGTTTTTGTGGTACCAGACCTTGATTTGTTTAGGACAGCTGACTCCCAAAGCTTTTCATATATTTCATATTCTGTGTGCTGGTCAGTTCACAGCAGTGAATAGAAATGAACCTTTCCATTGAGGGTTAAAGTTGTTGTTTTTTCTCCCATTAGATGTATATATGTCTGATGTCTTATGTCAAATTCTCATATTTTAATTAATAAATTCAGTTAAATTAGTAAGACACTGTTCAAATTAAATCAAATCCAAAGCCATCTTTGCACTGCAGAAGTTACATAGGCGCTGCATCTGAAGTGGCATACATTTGCACAATTGTTGACAATTAATGTTGTGTCTAAATTGTAACTTAAATTAACTTTTTGTTTATTGAATTGTTTTATAGAATCAATATGATATTCTCAGTCATGCTGATATTTGAGAAAAACAGCACTCTTGGTTTGGGGATATTGCCTAACTATATAATTTGATACACATATAAGACAAAACCAGCGTTACCAGATTGGGTTGAGGATTTCCAGCTCAAAAGCTCACCAAAAGCTGCCCACTTCAAGAAAAACCCGCCCAAAACTTTAACTGCCAAAATAATGTGATAGAATTGTTTTGCCGTTCATGGTTAATAAGCACCATTCGTATCTCCTTGAAACAAAATGATGACGACAAAAAAAAAAAAACATACATTATACATTAAGAAAATATGAATAAAATTTCCAGGTGGAAACTAAAAATGGTTATAAAGAAATAAATTGCTGACTTTAACCATCGGAAAAACACATGCATCAATATTAATGTCAACTGTAAGAATAAGCCAATTTAAGTGCAAAAACTGCCCAATAAAAGAGTTTGGGATAAGCAACATAATGCAGGCATTTCACACACGTTAATGCACACACCCCACTGCCAAAATGTAATTCATTGATACATACTGTACCATAATCCGACAACAAATAATAACAAGAATGTCCTTTCTTTTGTTTTGCACACAAAAAAAAAGAACAGTACATTTTTTGTGAAGTACATATTTCACATGTAGTACTTATGTTTATATGTAGAACATAGTGTGCTTGGCATAGTCAAAACTGACTAATCGTTGATTCACACGTCTTTTAGCACCTGTCGGGACAAGTATAGTCTTTAGGTTAAAAAGTTGCTGATGTCCTGATCCGTGTGCACATCACGATATGGCATCTGCCAACACGGGACAAAACTCACTTGGATTGGGCCCTAATGATATATTTTAGACTATACATATTGCATACCCCTATTTCCACTGTATTTTTTGCTTATGTTTTCATTCACACCGATGTGAGACCTTGACAGCTCTCTTTTTTTGCACCCCTCGGTCTGGCATTGATTTTTAGACCCAGCTAATCTATACCAATTTCTTTTGCGATTGACCCAGCTTGTCGAAGGCCTGGGCAAACAAAAGGACATCTCTGTGAGAGCAGCCAATATCCGTTCTCACCTCCCATCATTCACTCCATCTGCCACACCTCAGGCATTCTAGGTGATAAAGGCAATCTGATCTCTCCGGAGAGCGAGCCGCTCGATTTGATTAGCAACATACAGTTTAGCCCCCTTTTGCCCTGCAACCTCTGCAGCAGTTTGGTCAACATAATGAAATGTCATTAGTTTGCCGTGGATGCCGCTAATGAATTGGCTCCTAATCCATAGATGCGATTAAGTGTGATCTTCACCAGCGCTTGCTGTTCCTTCCCCTGCTGAAAACATGATGTTAAAGCTAACAGATGCTTGTCTCCCCAGAATGCTTTAAATCATTCATCACACTTCCTGAAGCTAAGAAAAGCCAGTTTTTCTAGTTTTCCAGAAGTTGTAGCGACCTTTTGGAGTTTCAAAAGGCAGGCAAAATCTGCTTTCCAATCGGAAACCTGAGGCAGCTGCTTTGCTGTCAGTCAATATTGGTTTTTGAAGGTGTTTTAAAAGCGCCATAAAGTGAAGAAAAACACGATTGTTTATTAAATTATGCAAGATGATAGTCCTAAAAGTATGTTTAAAGTCGCAATGTAACAAGTAGAGACACATATTTTCTTTCGTATTGTGACGCATCCGAGTTAAACAGATTATCGTAAGAGGAAAACATGCAGCGCAGTGCCTGGGTTTTACCCGATTATTATTGATTGGATGGAGGCAGATCTGATTACGAGCTTGCGTTCTATTGTAATAAATGGGTGGGTTTAAGCAGAATACACGGTTTGAGTCTGGCACGTCAACAGAGAAAAGTCTGTCATTCACCGTGAAGATTAATTAATATTCTTTTAATAAAAAATTACAAGGTCAAAACACATTAAAAAAATTAGATGTATGCATGAATCATTCACAATAAGATTAAGTCATTGAAGCAAGAATAATTTGCATGCCCGGTCTTTTCTCCACTGACTAAATCACTTTTTTAAATATTAAAATGGCAAACTCTTGCACTATGCATATCAGTGTTAGATGCAACTCATTACTTATTTAATTACTTTTCACTTGAAAAAGTAAAGTAAGGGATTACTTTTTAGTTACTTCTGAGTCATCGATTATTTTCTAGTTACTTTTTTAGTTACTTCTGATGTAATTTAATTAAATATTGTACAGACTATAGAACATAATTCTATAGAATTCTATATAAAACAATAGTGGGTTTAACATCAAAATGTATTGTCTAATGTTAAAATGTATATAGTTAATGTAACCTCCCTTTAAATACTTAGGTCAGTAATTTATTTTATATTTATTTGAAAGAATCAAAAGAGCGGTTTCATGTATGTCCTTGTATTGTTAAACTGGTAGAGGTTGATTTGAGATTTAGAAAGTAATTAGATTATTGTACTATTTACTCTCTATAAAAAGTATTGCACTACTTATTACTAATTACGCTGTTAAAGATGTTATTAATTACTTTTACCCCATATTGGTTGCAAGACGCACATTTGCAACGTTTTGGTAATGTAGATATATTGTGCAGGTGCAGGCATAACTTTGACCTACAGTTCTTATTTTCTAGTAAATACATTTAAAAATAAATGGACATTTATATTTACTAATTTCAGTCACTCTATTAGATGTCATTTTTCGATTTTCCACCAATGGTTGATCCACACACACAGGATTCGAAGGCAGTCCTTTTTGTTATTTGAGCACAATAGAGACAAGCACTCTATATGGTCTATTATACTGGATATAAGGATTTCTGTATGTTGGACAGCCAAATTTAGATTATTTTATGTTTGCCCTGCAGGATGGATCTGGAGTCACTCAAGTTCAGATTTTTGTGCTCTGTGTATTTTTAGGTTCGTGTAAAAAAGAAAAGAAAAAAAGAACAGTAATTTGTTGTGCTTGGGGTTGACGGGAGTGCTGTGCTCAAGAGGCTATGGAGCCGGAGACGAGCAAGACAGTGAGAGGATTACAAAATCAGCGTGTGACAAGAATTCAGATGCCCCTTCCTGTAGATGTTTTTTTTTTTTTTACTTTGTCTACTGGCATTTCTACTGCTATTCATAGCAGTAAAGGTCAGAAACACAATTTGTTCCCCTTAGCCTGTTATTGTGTCAGAGTATTGTGAAATATGTATCCTCTAGAAAAAAGCTGCTGCGCTTGACTTTGTGCTTGCATTACTCGTGCCTCCTTCCTCCATTGAGAACGTGGCCCATCTGCTCGGCGAGGCTGAGAATAGCACAGGCAGAGCCCTGAGGGTCACGTCCATCACTGCATTAATCTTGCACACAGCCCAGTGTGCGCGGTGTGCACCTCCTCTCCCTTCACCTGACAATGAGGTTATTATGAGGTTGCCATGCCCGGAGCACCTTTCTAAACAGTCCCAGAGCTGACAGGAGTCAACTGCTGTTTGTGTGTAAGGCTTTCACAAACAAGACTGAGTACAGCAAGGTTGTTATCAAGGACATGCCTATTATTTAGTGCATGTAAACCGGTGAACTCGCCTCCTGTTGAAGAAATTTGTCCAGTGCCTGCAGGACTTTAAAAAAGTTACTGAAGTAATTCCTGGTGGGAGATTCTAGACATTTTTAATCTAGTTTACTGTTATATATCTTAAATAGTACAAATCTGATTTATTGTTTTCAGATATCTTCCATTGAGACAGAAGATGACTAAGGTACATTTTTAATGCAGAATTAAAGGAACTAGAGTGAAACTAGTTAATAAAAGGAACTAGGAGTAGAGTGTGAAGTGTAACATTTGTGATATACAATACCATTCAAATATTTGGGGTTAATCATTAATTAATCGTTCTTCCTCTGTAGTTCTTCAGCTTTTGTAGTTTTGGCAGATCAGCTTAGCTAAGAAAGTTACTAAGTTTTGCACATACAATGTTAGTGATTTTTATTGCACTATTTTTAGGTTAATGTGTGTAATATTTAGGTTTTGTTGGACTCTTTTGCAATGCCTTGCCCTATTGATTTTCATTTTAAGTGCTTAAAGGATTAGTTAACTTCAAAATGAAAATGTCCTGATAATTTACCCATCTCATCCAAGCTGTTCATATCTTTCTTTCTTCAGTGGAAAATAAATTAAGTTTTTTGAGGAAAACATTCACACTAGACGTATAGGCTGAAGTACCGCCCCTGTGTTTACGAAGCACACACGCGAAGACTAATACAAACGTCCTATAGCAAAAAAAAGTTAAAACAATGATGTCGGATTATTGTGAAGATGGAGTGTTTTTTGGTAAAGTGTGTTTGTATTAGTCCTTGCACGTTCACTTGGGGCGGTACTTGCGCCTACATCTATGTGACCTTTCCGGCATGATTGCGCAATCCTTGGCACGTCGAAGAGCAGTGCAAGATGAGCAATTTAGGTAAAAATTATTTTGTAATTTTTTGACTGATCGTTTTGCTAGACAAGACCCTATTCCTTGTCTGGGATCACGCAGAGCCTCTGAAGCCCTTTGAAACTGCATTGATTTGGACCTTCAACATTTTGGTTACATGGAAGTCTATAGTGAGCAAAAAAATCCTGGAATGTTTTCGTCAAAGAAACTTAACTTCTTTTCGACTGAAAAAAGAAAGACATGAACATCATGGATAAGATGGGGGTGAGTAAAATATCAGGAAATCTTCATTTTGAAGTAAACTAATCTTTAACTGTAAACACAAATATAGTAGTTTGGGAATGGTATTAGAAAACGTTGCAGGCTTTGATATGATATCATAGCTTTTTGCCCTCAAGAGGAAATTTGTTTCCACTGTAGATGCGTACATACCACAACACATAACATGTCAACTTTATCATAATACAATCAATAACACAATAATAGGCTTCAAAACCAGCATTACTCACATGAGCAGCTCCAACATGCCCATATTTTCAAAATAGCACTGCTGTATTTTTCTTGCAGTTTGTCACTTAGAGCATAGCCATCTGTGCAGAGTTGATATTCCCTCCTTACACATCAGCACCAGTTTGACAGACTCCATAATTGTAGAGAGTGTGTGCAAACTGGAGCTTCGCCACCCAATTGGAAGTTGCCATTCTTTATTAGTTGTCATGCAGAAACATTGGTCACACTTATACTGGCATTTAAATTAATAATTTTATGCAATGCACTTATTTTGTACATACATGGTATTTCATTATACTTATATTTTAAAAATACCTGCAGGGAATTTCAGTTTAATTAATTTCTGTAATTACATCTATAATTGCCTTCTCTTACCCTTTAACTCACCCTTAAACCTACCCATACCACCAAACCGGTCCCTAACCTAACCTGTATCCCACCTCCATAGCAGTAAGTCTTTTGCAATACAACATGAACACAATAAGTACATATAAATAGTACATACAAGTACATATAAAATAGCACATTGTACCTAATAATTATTTTTGATGGAAGTACTAAATAGTTAAAGACACCTAATATAAAGTGTAACTGAAACTTTCATGCATATATTACAAGGACAGTCTCTCTGAGACCAGCTGGCGATAAGTCAACTCTCAATTTCTAGAATTGGCCCTGGGAGGTTGGAGTTTTTTCTTTCTGTTTCTTCTCCAGATCTCATTAAGCTGCCACTACACTAACTAGCGTTGGCTTGATACCAACAGTTTAGCTTCGGCAGGGCGTCAGACCCTTGGTATCGATGCTAAAGTGGTGGCTCGACACAAACAGATGGTTGACATTTTAAATATATGATTTACAATCCATACTGACCAATAAATAAAATACATAGAATATGAAGTATTTTTTCCCGATTGTTTTATTTTTTTTAAAATTCTGGATTCTCCTGGATTCCATAATGAGAAAGCATGTCTAGTTAATTGAAATAATGAAACATTTATATAATGTAAGAAAATGACTAAATCAATAACAGGGCACCAATTTTTTAGGGCTCTGTGAAATCCATTTTACTTTCCCCAAATTCTTTTTTATTTTTCACAAATTCTATGTTAAGCATTTACATTCTTTTTTAAAATTCCATTTTATTGGTTTAATTAAATGTAAAACATTAAAAAATACATGTCTAATCAATTGAATTCACAACACTTTATCTATTTTTTTATTGAACAATAATAGGTCCCTATGGATTGTTCTATTTTTCTAAAATAGTATCTGTTTTATTAATTTATTTTTATATTTTAATAAAAATGTATTGTCAAAAATGGTGGTTATCAAATGAATACATAAAAGTAAAACTAACAATTTCATTAATATTTTTAAAATGTCAAATTCGAAGGAAAATGTAACAATTCATTTATTTTGGCTAACAAAGTGCTGCATGAAAGTAAAAATAAAACATTCAATAAAATGTATAAAGTGATTTAATTTGGTAACACTTTATTTTAAGGTGATGTACTTATTCGTTACTACATGCACTTACTATAGTAATAACAGTAAATTATGCATAATTACAAGTAACTAAACCTTAACTTATCCCTAAGTATAACTCTATAATATATAAGTACATAGGCTATACTCTATAGTAAGTAGTAGTTAAATAATATTACTCATTACTTATTTGAGTACATACAATGTAAACTATGTGACCTTAGAATAAAGTGTAACTTTAAATTTTTTCTACTTTAGAAGTACTTTCTGCATTATGTAACGTGTCAGTTTTGGGTTCTGTTCCTGTTTTCCTGTGTTTCCCTTAGTTTGTCTCCATGGTTTTTGAGTGAGTTATGCACGTTTCTGGTTACGTTAACTATCTCTGTGTATTTAAACCCTCTGTTCGTCAGTTCCTTTGTCCGGTATCATCTATGAGTTTTGTGATTTGTTATGCTGTTTCCTGAGTGTCTCTTTCCTGTGATCTAGTGAATTTATTATTAAAGACTGTTTAGTTTGTACTCCTCGTCTGTGACTGTACAATAGTAATATGTTTCTGTCACAATTTCTTTAACTTAAACCAACCTTTTATTTCGAAGGGTTGTCATGAAAGCCTTTGCGTTTATGTACGGTTGTGTTTATGCGTTTATGTAGATGAAACGGTTGCTTATTCACAGAGACATGCGGAACATGCAGACTTAATATTTTAGTATTTTTTGCTTTAATATTCACAGACACTAGTGATTTGATATCATGATTTGGTTACATTCTGCATTGCAAGTTCTATAAATCACATCTCTGGCCCTATATCAAATCATAGGGCCCTAAATAAATAGACCTACACTGTAACGGATTTTGTAATTTGAACAGTATTTTACTGTAATATGTACAGTATAATACTGTAAAATGTACCAACAGTAAAATACTGTTAATAGCAAAGTATTATGGGAAAATATATGTTTACTACTGTAATTATTCTCTACTGTAAATCGATTTACAGTAGAGACAATGCCCGCGAAAAACTGACCAATGACAATGAAGACTTCCAAGTTTTTTTTTTTTCGCTGGTGGTGGGGCTACTGTGTGGGCTATCATTGAGGAAAGACTCAACAAAGAGGTTAGTATTATTTCTGTCATTATTTTATGTAAAACTGAGATATTTTCAAATGCATTCACTTATTAACAACAACCTAACATGAACCAGTACTGCAAATTGAGTGAGTTAAGCAAATTCCTGTCAAGAGCCTTTTTTTCTGCCTGTTTGTCAAGGCGGGTGGTTAACTGTTACGTGACTGCCGTCAACCTTGTGATTTACTTCAACAGGGTGAATAAAGTTTACATTGACTAATAGTTAGTGAAACGGGGAAAAAAGCTCTTTTAATGTTCCTATACCTCTTTAATGTAAATTAGCTAAGCAGGAGGACTTTACGTGAACAGCAAACTATCTTAAAATACCGAAAGAAAAGTGAGGCAACACTAAAGACGGAGGTTGTAATTACAGTATTTTGAAGTGAATCTTTTGTTTTTGTTTAAAGTTTGCTGTTAAAACCGCCATTTGGAAGGTCGGAGGTGTCTTGGAGCTATTTTCTGGCGGTTACCATGATCTGAGGAAACTGGTAAGCAGAAGCTGGTGATTATATGACTCTTATATTCAAACGATAACCTTATCGTTTACAGACGGTTTTAAAAGCAACAGTCAAGATGGTTGCGCAGTTTGTGTGCAAACTAGAGGTCTACAGGTCCAAAAATTCATATCCGAACCCGAAGAGACCCGTAATGTTCTACACAGAACTGACCGGACCCGTCTATTATTTTAAAAGCTGGACCCGGACTCGCGCAGATCCGAGAAATGCCTAACGCATAATAACTTTGACTATTTGTCCTTTTGAACTAATAACGATTGCTCGTATGGTGCCATGGCCGCTGCGTTAACATTATTTATTTGCTATAATCTCTGTGAGCCGAGTCCGACTACCAACACTTTAAGATTAAACAAGACGGTTCATTCATATTATTTTTAAAGTCATTACAGTCACTGCGGAAGCTCGGGTTGCCATAGAAACATGCCACGCGAGACTGCACTTGTGCGTTAGCTGGAGCAACCTGAAATATGAGCCTTTTTACACAAATTGAGTGTTAAGAAAACATTTATTTGACAGTTCACCTGAGATTTTGTTGCTGATTTGAAATATATTTACATTATTACCGTGCGCTTGCATTAAATCTGCCCACTTTCTAAATTGCTGAGAGAGCGCGGCGAAGAGACAGCTCATGTTTTTTCTAAACCTTATTTCCCGGCTTCTTATCCTAATTTTACAATTTTCAAGTTACACAAAACACAACAACCCATGCTGACTGACTCTGATCACGGTCAGGTGTTCTCTTGGTGTAAAGTGTATTGATTGACCCTTTGATAAGTAAAAAGGACTGAATGAGCTTATAACCATCATGGATGAAATCAAGTAATATTTAGGCAGAAAGAACAGTTCAATCAATAAGTGAGGCTTTAAGTCACTTTTTGGTAAGTGTATAACTATGTTACTGGTCTAACTTGCCATTTAAAGGCATTTCAATAGGAAAAATGAGTGGATAAGATATAATCTGTCAAATATAATAACCATGATTGAAATCACGTCATTTACCACGCACAAAATGTTATGTCTATTTGCAGGTTATGGCCATTTGTTCCTGATAAAAGGAGCTAGACTTGTAGAAACTGGGGCGATAAGCGTTAACACGCTGCGCACGCTCCTTTTCTTGCGATGGCTTTTGGTTCATTCAAGCCAGCAAATTTCAGGCAAAAGCCCATTCAACTTAAGCATGCGCTTCAGTGTCTTTCACTTAATAACATAACCATGTCTTAATGCCAGAGACTGCACTATATATGCCATTCCTGATTCAAAGTAAAATGATGTTTCATCAGTCATCTCCATCTCCGACTGCTGTGGTTACAGTAGGCTATACTGACCGGTGTGGTTCCCTAAACATAACTTGTGGCCACGAGAAATAGATGTCTTTCTCTCAAAATATGAAGTCGAGGCCACGGCATAATGATGTCGTTAACTCAACAAAATGATCTTGTGGCCACGATTAATTATCGCATTCCACGACTGAAAGGGATAGTTCACCCAAAAATGAAAATGTGATGTTTATCTGTTTACCCCAGTGCATCCAACATGAAGGTGTCTTTACTTCTTCAGAAGGACACAAATTAAGATTTTTAACTCCCAACCGTTGCTGTGGGCCAGTCATAATGCATGTGAATGGGTAACAATTCTATTAGAGAAAAAAAACATGCCTAAAGGATTAATTCACTTTTAAATATCCGCTCTGGCTTGTATATCCAGTGCGTGTATTATTGACCTTACGGAAGTGAAGCATGTTCCAGGCTGTTGGATATAGCGTTGTATTTGAGGTAAAAATGATATAAATACGCTTGATTTCTCACACAAACTGACCGTTTGTGTCTTAAGATATCAATGTGTCGTCATGAGCCACAGGGCTCTTTGTACATGTTGTTTAAGCATGTTTTTTTTTTTTTTTGCTCTCATAGAATTGTTACCCATCCACATGATTATATGACTGGCCCACAGCAATGGTTGGAGTTAAAAATCTTCATTTGTGTTCTACTGAAGAAGTAAAGACACCTACATGTTGGGTGCACTGGGGGTTAGCAAATAAACATAAAATTTGTATTTTTGGGTGAACTATCCCTTTAATATGACTTTCCCACAAATTAATATCTTGTGGCAAGTTTGGCAACAACATATCACGTTCCCAAGTTTATATGTTGTGGCCACAAAAACTAAGTGAACCGAACATGTCCCCTCCCGGTCACCGTACTGAATCACATAAGTGTTTCCTGATAAATTATCTTCATTCACAAACCACTGTTAATTTTAACAGAAAATCAAGCTTAGGCTACTGGATGTTTGAGTTGGCATGGCAGAAAGCAAGCAAAGAGCTGTCCCTTTATAATCACTAAAAATGTGTCCCTCGTTTTAATTGCAATCTCAAAGTTCCATTATAATCTGTCTACAATGTACAATTACTTATTTATTTATATAGCACATATTGCTTTTATTAACATCAAAGTGCATAGAGCACCATGTTATGACTGTTTGGAAAGCAGTGGTTTGATAAATGTGTTCTTTCTTGTGCTTGCAGGTTCATTCTGAGAATAAATCCTGATGGCACCAAATGCCAATCAAAATCACAGATCAGCCGGACATCTGGAAAAAGTATGGTATTTTTGGTGCAAAACAACTGAACACGTGTGCAGTGGAATTTGTAGTTGTAGAGCATATCCACACATGTGTATCAATAAATTTGAAGTCACAGAGACAAATCTTTTAGGAGTTGTAAAATTGTAGATTTCTACAAACACAACAACAGTTACACCTTCACACATTCTTCACTGCAGGTGCACAAATCCTATTCTACGAATCACACATCAAGAAACTCATACGCACATTATTGCTCCAGTGTCTGCAGTGTATATGGTGCAAAACGCATTTACACACCCGTATCAAAAATGTGAAGTCACGGACAGATTTTGCACATCCATAAATTAATACATGAATCCATGCAATGAGAGTTCCACACTTGTAGAATATTTGATCACAAATACATTACTTTGGATATTTTGGATATACTTGGATATTTTCCCAACACAATCACAAGTCCAATTTCTACAAGTGCTTGAATCTGCTGCTACAAGTCTCGGGCAGTTTTCCGCCTTCACATGACAGGTTCCGCACGCTCTCACTTTTGCACCAAATACTACGCGAAATGTGGAGCAAAAGTGATTTGTGCATCTGTGAGGCAGCGGCAGGCCCTGTGACTGTTCAGAGCAGAGAGCCAATCAGAAGAGCTCGGTTGCACGGAGTCCACCGCACGGGACGAGACAGTGGTGGAAAATAAGTAGGAAGGGAGGATTTAGAGTTTTATTTTGAACTTAGACTTAATAAAATTGCCAATATATTCATAGATTCAAACTTCCCGGATTAATAACTCGAGAGCTAAAGCGTTGTTAAAACACTAACCTCAGAGCACGAACTACAACCCATTTTCCTCAAAGCAGGCCTTATAATATGAGAGACAAGCACGAAGGGACCGTCTGCAAAGTGCAAAACCAGCGTTAGGCCTACTACAAAATAGGCAATAACAATGTTACATTGTTGTGTCTCCAAATTCTGTTTACACATCAGTGCTCTCCTACTGGTCATACTGCAACACTTAGTTTGATAAAAGATTGTTATAAAATCAATACCTTCACTGTTATTAGAAAAAAAATATTCAATAACTTCACTGTTAGTGTACTGCCATCAAAATCAGTAAGCAATTATCTTTCAAAAGCTATTGTATTTTGGCTTGGTACATCATATGTGTAAAGAATAGCCCTACTTAGCTATGTGCTATTACTTTTATTATTTTTATGTGCTGGATATTTATGTGCTGTTAGCCTATACTTGCCAAACTAAGGTTGTCGTATGACCAGCAGGACAGTGAACTGAATTTGGTGACAGTACAGTGCATTTCAGTGAATGTAGCTGAATATTTTTAATAATAAAAATATACATAAAATCTGGTTTTGCACTTTTCAGTCGGTCCCTTGGACGGTCTCTCAGCGCCTGCACATAGAGATCTAAGCGGAATCCGAAATCGCTTAGGGTATAGGTGTGCCCCCTATACCCTAAAATAGGGCACTATTTGAGGACAGCCATTTGTAGTGGTGTCGAAACTATGATAGTGGACATGTTCGAGTGCACTCATTCAATCCCACGTTGCAACGCAATAACGATTGTAGGCTACAGCCGACAGCGGATGTCCGACTTCACGCACTCATTTTCATTCACTCCTTCAAGTGAACTGTATTAGTGGACTAAAGTAGGGAATAGTGAATGAGGGTTTAGGGCGATTTAGGTTTCAGCCCTAGATATATTATATTATTCCTCGTTTTGAGGAAAAATGGGTTGTAGCTCTTTACGTTCTGAGGTTTGTGTTTTAACAACGTTTAGCTCTCAAGTTATTAATCCGGGAAGTTTGAATCTATGAATATATTGGCAATTTTATTAAGTCTAAGTTCAAAATAAAACTCTAAATCCTCCCTTCCTACTTATTTTCCACCACTGTCTCGTCCCGTGCGGGACTCCGTGCAACCGAGCTCTTCTGATTGGCTCTCTGCTCTCTGAACAGTCACAGGGCCTGCCGCTGCCTCACAGATGCACAAATCACTTTTGCTCCACATTTCGCGTAGTATTTGGTGCAAAAGTGAGAGCGTGCGGAACCTGTCATGTGAAGGCGGAAAAACTGCGTCCGAGACTTGTAGCAGCAGATTCAAGCACTTGTAGAAATTGGACTTGTGATTGTGTTGGGAAAATATCCAAGGATATCCAAAATATCCAAAGTAATGTATTTGTGATCAAATATTCTACAAGTGTGGAACTCTCATTGCATGGATTCATGTATTGATTTGCGGATGTGCAAAATCTGTCCGTGACTTCACATTTTTGATACGGGTGTGTAAATGCGTTTTGCACCATATACACTGCAGCAACTGGAGCAGAAATGTGTGCGTATGAGTTTCTTGATGTGTGACTCGTAGAATAGGATTTGTGCACCTGCAGTGAAGAATGTGTGAAGGTGTAACTGTTGTGTTGTGTTTGTAGAAATCTACAAGTTTACAACTCCTAAAAGATTTTTCACTGTGACTTCAAATTTATTGATACACATGTGTGGATATGCTCTACAACTACAAATTCCACTCGCACACGTGTTCAGTTGTTTTGCACCAAAAATACCTTCATAAAAAAGGGTCAAGAGAAAAATCGCCAGCCTAAATCCCCTTGTGGCATCTTTCATCAGAGAGCTTGTTGACTTCGATTGGCACAATTATTGAAGGCTTGTTCTGCTTTTCAGCATGTTTACATTTTTAGCCATGTTAAATACAGAGGATGAATTCAAACACATTTGTAAAATGTACTTTTTAAAGTAAATGTTAAACAGTTAAACAATTAAACAGCATATTTTAATGACAACTTTTTTGGGGGGGTAAAAAACATTTTACAGTGCTGTCGTGGTTTTTCATTATTTAAATATCAGTTACACCTGTTGTTAATTTCATTAATTGGTTTGTCTTTTTAAACTCTGTGTTTGATTTGGTTGTTTTGTTCCTTTGTTTTCTGAGTATTTTGAGTTCTGTGTTAAATAAAACTGACTGCTGTGATTAGATCCGTTTCATCAACTTTATTGCAATCTTACCTGTGACATGTAGATTAAAATTTAATTAATTTAGTTTAAAGTAAATTAAGCTAAACTCAAATCGTAAAAAAATATATAATTCTGTAATAGAAAATTAATTCCAATACTGTAAATAAAAATACAGTACTTGTACTGTAAATGAAAATACAGTACTCATACTGTAAATAACAATACAGTATTATTACTGTAAATGAAAATCGGTACTTGTACTGTAAATAAAAATACAGTACTCATACTGTAAATAACAATACAGTATACATTATTATTACTGTAAATTAAATTACAGTAATGATACTGTAAACACTTTTACAGTAACTTACTGGCATCCAGCTGCCAGTAAGTTACTGTAAAATTTACAAGCAACCTTTTACAGTGTATGTATGAAAATGATCATACAAACTGATAAGACCCATCTTTAAATCAAGTAGGGTCATAGAATGATCAGTCCATTACTAATCATTTATAAAACTTAAAATATATATCATCACAAGGTGCATGTTTCAGGTTTTAAAATTTTTTAATTAAATTTTGTAAAAGTTATTTTACCGCATAACCTTAACCCATCAGCAGGTTACATTAGAAGCGTGTCTCTTAGATATAGATGACTAGCACCTGGCACGTCTGTCATTATGTGGTGTTGGTGATTTTATTAAAAACAAACATTTCACCTGCCTACGACCACCTTTTCAGCGTGTCACGCAGCCATTTGGCCATTGTTGGAGTTTATGAAAGGGTCGAGTGCAAACAGACGCACATTCCTGTTCTTGATGGGCTAGAATTTCCACTTGGTCGGAAAAACAAATAACTAACTACTCTGAAACGGTTCTCTCTGCACGCTCTTGTGTGCATTGCTTGCGTTTGTCACAGATTCCATGCTTTACTGATCTAACAACAGCCTGTGATGTAATTAGTCAGATTGTATTACTCTTGAAAGCACATGTAGCGGAAACTCCATGTAGCTGAGTGACCCCTGTCGTTTCTGGCGACAATAGTTGACAGACAGTCACCTCGGATTTAATTTTCCCTTGAATGTGTTTGCAGCTTTTTCATATCATGAATTTTCCTCATTCAGTTTACAGTTGTTACTCACACATGCTGCTTTAGCGTGTTTTTAAGAATCAAGGCACTCTTTGACCGTTCTTGTTAAAGCTTTGCACCATCTCTTAGAAATGGTTTAATATACTTTTGAAGGTTATGTACATCCTCATTTTACAGAGTCCTTGACAAAGTCACAGCTCTGTGTGTAAGGAAATAGGGTTGTGTTAGTCAGAGTTTCAATTATAGCAAGAACAGCACTTCAAATTATAAAAAGAGAGAGGAGGAAAAAAAAAGCTTGTTTCCGGACCGTGTTAAACAGCCAACTGCGGCTCTACAGGTTTGTGGTGCGGAGGGCTGTTTTATTTCACAAAAATTCTTGGAGCTGTTTTTTTTTTTTATGTCAACCTGGTTTCAGTTAAATGTAATATATATATGGATTTGGTTTTCCTTCACATTTGGTAATGATGCAAATCCTTGGAAATTTGATAGCAGAGTGTAGCAGAACAGGAGACATTGTAATGACACCGTGATGTTTGATAAAATCAATGCACAATGTAAGCAGAGAATAAAACAGGACTTGACGTGCAACTATACAAAGGTTTTTATTAAAAAGTAATAAGCTGTGCTTGTTTCTCTGACAAAACAAGCTTAAGTTTTCTAGACCTGTAAATTAACTTGATTTATTTACTCTTTAATTAATAAAAAAAAAAAAAAAAAACAAGAACATGGAACAATCATGGAATTGAAAAATATCATATTTGTTGTTTGTAAAATGCATATACAACCCTCTACACACACCTTGGCAATTGAATCACCATTGGCTAGTTTACTCGCCAGACTAATATACTATTTTATTTATATTAGTGCTGTCAAATTGATTAATCCCAATTGTCAGATTGAAGGGTGATTCTCACAAAACTGTATTTTTTGCAAGATCTTTGGAGACACCAAAAGGAGACCAAGTATAAGGAGTCCATATACTTATATAATACATTTATACACACCTAAGCACCCATGGGGAAAAATAAAACATTACATAAAAAACTTCACAGAATTCACAGTGTATAGTATCTGTACAGAGCAGCAGCAATACGATTGTTTAGACGCCAAGCGGTGATAGCAAACAGGACCACACGGAGATGCCAAAAAAACACCTAATCAACCGCTTTGGCTGCATAAACCTACGATTACTAAACAAAACAACGTACACATGACAAATCAAACTTTATCCTTCCTGAGTGTGTGTGTGGAAACAACGCGAATGTACTGAAATGTGTCTGTACATGAATGCAGCGTACGATCAGTGATCTAGAGCGCGCACGTACATGGTTAGTTCTTTGTGCATCAATATAACAGACTTTCACGCGCTTACTGTACGACTCTGGTACGTCACCAAAATGTTTTAAAGCAAAGCACACACAGGAATGAACAATTCACTAAAAACGCAATGGGAGTCTCTATTCTCTATGATATGTCTGACATAATCAGCCTGGCCTTCTTTACATTAGGCGCTGTTTTGGACTGTTTGAATGAATTCAATTACTGTATCACTGAAAACTTTCCCAGAGTTTAATGGCATAAAATGGCCTGATCACAAACAGAAGCAGAATTAGGGTAAAGAGTTAGAATGGAAATGTCCTCCCACCAGGGTTACGGGTGCTTGTTGTAGATGCTCAGTGTGATTGTGATAAACTCCCGACTTCTAAGAACATTATGTTAATGACGCAGCTTCACGTACTTCTGTAATTTATTTGCGCTAATTGCGTTAAATTATTTGTAAAATTAACGACTCTAAATTAACGTTGACAATGTATTTATGAATAAATATAAATATATAAATATAAATATATAAATATATATATATATATATATATATATATATATATATATATATATATATATATATATATATATATATATATATATATATATATATATTTATATATATATATATATATTTATATATATATATATATATATTTATATTTATATATTTATATTTATTCATAAATACATTATATATATTTCAGTTAGTTAGTTAGGAACTTTATACAGATTTTTACAGTGGATGCAATTGAAACACGGTTAGTATATCCTTCACAGCCTCGCTCATGTCACTGCTCTGAATAAGGTCTATAAGGCTGTAAAAATAGCTTGGTTCTGTATTTCATGTGCACAGGTCTCTCAAACAGTGCTCAGACCATCTCTGTGACAGCGCGTGCATAGGCCTTTACAGAAATAAGTTCTTTTTCACTGTTTATTGTGATTTGAAGGATTTCAAATCAACTCTTTTTAAAACGCAAGGCTTAAAAACACATGCAAATATTAAGCTTTCGTGATGGTGCAGCACAGCAAGGTCACAAGCTTTACTGCGGTAGGTATTGAGTGTTTCATTTATTTATTTCGACAATGTCGGGTTAAAAGAAAAATAGTGAGAATGTTTTGGTGGTCATCTATTATTTATCAAGTTTAACAACAGAGTGTAGGGGCAACCACTTTGTTTCTGCACACTGAAGTTTTTTTTCCAAGAACAATTCAACCTCACTCTCACACAGGACATTGCCTTTTACCGACATTTGACACTTCATAATGATGTATTCCTAGAAATAGTCTCTTCTCTTCTTTAATTGACTCGTTTTCTCAGTTACTCAGTTAGCACCAAACAATTCAACATATCTAAATCCTAAAACTAAAACTTAAATTCAAGAACATATTATGCTTACATTATAAAGTTTACAGGCTTGGCGGTGAAAAAAAATCAAGATTACCTTTAGTTACTGTGAAAAACAATGGTTACAGCATTCCATTTACAACATTAGGTCAATAATAGGTATTTCTGTTTCAGTTTAGTTTATTGTGGCACACAAAAATGAGCGCTGAAGAAACATTGCCAGACAGTCAAAAGCTTCAACTTTATAGTTGTGGACCTGTAAACTTGTTGTGGTTATAATGGGAGTGTATTGTATTATTTATTTATTGGTAAAATAACTTGTGTTTTTGATGGTGCTCTGAGAGCCAATGTGAAGTCGAGCATTTCGTTTTTAATTACCAAATAACAATACATACATTTTGTTGATATGCCAGATTCCTCATTCAAAATAGCATTTTAATATACATTCCATTAATATAAATCCCATTAATCTGCAATCTACATTAATAATCTTGATTACAATGTCAAGTGATATAATCAATAATTGATTTTTGTTAGTTGGTACCATTGTGAGTATTAGAGCTGGTCAAGTGAAGAAGAAAATATGGATCTTCTTGTGGGTTTTGTCTCCGCTTAATTCACTTGTGCCCCTTAAAAGACACAAGGACAGGATGAGTGTAACAGATTGGACACATCACTGAAATGCCTCCTGCAGTTATCAGATTTATGACATTAGGAGTGTAAGCCAGTAAAATGTTATATATGTGACCGATTCGCTATGTTGTGAATAGCAGGAAGTGTCCTTTCTCCTGCCCAGACCACAGAGGCCAGATGTTAGAAGCTTCGACTGGTTACAGAATGCTGTGTTTAGTCCTCTAAATTATTTGAATCTCTGGGATTAAAGTTTAATGGTCACTTATGTATTTTTAATGACTCGACTTGAAATGGGGCTATCGAATATCCAGAGCACTTAAGACAAGTTTGGTACAGCTACTTTGCTCCAAGCTAATGATTGTGCAGTTTATCAGTGTCTTAATGTGTATCTTTTGCTCCGAATTTGAGAGGACATGCTGTTTTTTTCTTTTCCATGTGTGTGAACCAAGAACTTCTCTCTCACCTTGACTCTCCTCATGTTTCATCTCTGCAGAGTTTTCCCTCCGATGAGGGCTGGCCGTTCGCCAAATACCTGGGGGCCTGCGGCCGGATGGTGGCGGTGAATTATGTGGGCGAGGAGCTCTGGAGCTTCTACAATGCACCCTGGGAGAAAAGAGTAGATCTGGCCAAGCAGCTGATGGACATCGCAGAGCAGCTGACCAACAACGACTTTGACTTTGCCCTTTACCTCCTAGACGTCAGCTTCGACAACTTTGCAGTCGGGCCCCGTGACGGGAAAGTCATCGTCGTCGATGCAGAAAACGTCATAGTGGCAGACAAAAGATTAATTAAGCAGAGTAAGTAAGACTTAATTCCAGGGTCTCTGTGGTCATGGTTTGCTTTACGACATAAATAAATGGAGCAGGAAACTGTTATCCAGGTTAGACGGTGTGTGTTTTTAAATTTGTTTTGTTTTTTTGTCTTCTTTCATGATCTGACCCACTTTCAGTTTTCCCTCAGATGGGCTGGAACACCTGTTTTTTGGCCTGTTTATTACTGTACTGCTTTCCTCGTTTGTCATAAATGTTTCTCTGACCTTTCAGGCAGAATTATCACAGTCTCGTAGATAGCGTTGTAGACAAATTGCACAAGCTCTGAAATTCAGCATTCCAGTCAAGTCACGTTTCTTTATATACCACTTTATATAATAGATTGTGAAGCAAGCAGCTTTACAGTATTAAACATGAAAAAAACTGTGACGGTGTCACTTTCGATTAGAATTACAACAAAATATTCTTCTATAAAGCGGCTTTCCATTGTGTTCATATTTTTACTTGTCTTTGACCTCAATGGACTGAACAGAAGAAATGAACCGGAGAAGTAAATAAATATATATAATTTTTTACTTTCCTTTAATCTCTCCCTATTCTAGCTTATCCTACTCTAAACAATGTCTGAAACTTTGTATTTTCAGCATTTATTTTAGTTTATTTGCCTCTTCACAATGAATCACTTGCTGTATTCCTCATTTGTAAGTCACTTTGGATAAAAGCGTCTGCAAAATTAATTTAAATGTAGAAGATTTCAACGTCAATTAACGCAGAGGCTTATAGCCATACCTACCTATTAAGTAATTGCCATGGACCAATGGCATTTTGCCACTGATTACCAGCCGGAGCAAACTTTTCCCGAAAGTTCACTTATGGCAAGCTGTTATAGGGTGCGTTCACACTTGTAGTTCATTTCGTTTGGTCTGGACCAAAAAACAAAAACAAAACATATTGTCCTGGTCTGTTTAGCGTTCACACTGGCATTTTTAACAGTGAACTTAAAGTTAGCGAACCAAAGGCATAGGGATACGGTCACAACCTGATTGGTCGGCTTTTATGACGTATTTTGCAACGGAGCTTGCTTACAAACATTCAAAACAATGCTGTGTGCTGGATTAAACACGGTCATTTTATGCATGCACATATGGTTTTATTTTTACCAGCTGCAAACTCATGAGGAGCTCATAAAATGTTCAAACATTCAAAACAGCACTAGGATCTCCTCCGTTGTATGCAGAAACGAAGATCTGTTGAAAAGAGACGGCAGTTCCGTCGTCTGTACCGACTAATGGGCAACATGGGTCCTTGGATGAGAAGAACCAGGTACACTGAGCTTTCCGCGTCGTCAAATCAGCTGACTTGTAGCGTCGCATCTTGTGACATTACGTCCTGTTTTTGGTCCGTGTTGCGTTCATATATGAATCAAACCGCCCCAGAGTTCGTTTGGAAGCGGACCGAGACCCATCTTTTTAGCGGTCTCGGTCCTCTTGTTTGGTGCGCACCAGGGTTTGGATGGCAGCGTTCACATATGTTCAAATTAACCACACTAACCGAGCAATCGCACCAGGGTTCGTTTTAAGCGAACCAAACCCTTAAACTCCCGAAACAAACTCCAAAACAAACTTCTTTTTTGCCTGATTTTGTATCAAATGGCATCACACCAGTTCGTTCTTCAATTTCCCTTGAAGTATATTGGGGCCCCTTCGTCCCTGCTGAAAACGCCCGTTTTTTGTTCAGTGTGTACTCACAGTCTGAACTCAAACAGAGCATTTTTGTGAATTCTCTTATAAACAACTAAGAGCAGATCCAATGAAAGTAAGAGATTCATTGTGCAGTATAGACAGATTGAGTGATTGTAATGGGAGTTTCTGCCAGAGTGTATAAATTGCACTAGACTGAAGTCATGGACCACTTCAGTGATGGAGAAAATTTTTGCTCACTTTCTGCATATAATTTATTCCCAGTTGGAACAACCATTTTGTTTTTCATGCTACTAAAATAATCAATGTTAATTCTTGATTTTGTAATGCATGAGAAAAAGCAATAAGCTAATACATAAATGTTTTTAACTTGTTTTTTTATTTTCTGTGTAGCCAAAGTCTGACATGCTGTTTCATCAAACAATGCTGTTACCATTGAATTGTATAATTTGTATAGTCTATGTAGTCTATTTGTATAGTCAAAGGTTTATGCCACCTTTGAGCAGCATTAAACATAAAAGCCATGTCTGATGCTGCTACTTCTGCTCAATATTGCAGTGTAAAGATGACTTGATTTTGATAAAATTGTATTGTAACAGCTATAGTATTCTGATTTATTGAAGTAACTGGTTACATTTAAGTATTTGACATAACAGACAACACACATTTAGTGCCAGACGGCAAATTAGCTGAAGAGCGCAGTCCCATAAAAGCTGTGGGTGATTTACTGACAATGCACACATTAAAGGATAATTTCCATAATGACCAGCACAATCTACCAAGAGCAGCACAAATTAGCATCTGGTTTAAGCATGTCTTCAATGAATGTTAAATAATGGTGCAAATACCAGTTAATTGACTAGCACAAACCTTAGTAAATCACCTTGCATGATTTAAATACCCTCCTCCCATACATTTTGCGTCTGAAAGGGAAACTCCTACAAATGCATATGCAATAAGATGGAACATTTAAAAAAACCCTGTCCAGGCCTTTTCAGCACTACTTTTTCATTGCGTGTCTTAAGTAAATTCTGACAGTATTTTTTTATTTTTTTACGCCAAAAGAGGGTTTTGTGCTGGCGCAAGCTGTTAGTAAAGGCATTTTAATAAGGTAATAAATAGGGCTGGGTTGGTATCGAGTTTGATACTTTTTAGGTATAGACCGAATTGCCTAAAATCGTAAAAGGTATCGTAAAAGGTCTTGTCGTTCGATACCTAAGGGGTTCATCACGTTATCGTCAGTGAGTCAATTTGGTATCGAAAAGTATTGTTCAGGAACCGGTATCGTTATCAATATTGAAAATTTTTGAACGATACCCAGCCCTAGTAATAAATAATACCATTAGAAAGGTAAAAATTGCCCCTGGAAATCAATTTAAGGGGTCAAATATTGCCCGTCAATGGAAAAATGTATTTATGGCCTGGTAGAGCCCCTTATTTAATAATGCATAGGGTTTAAATTCCGTTTGCATTGTTACAGATGAATGTGGCCCAAAGCTGCTCTTTTGATTCTGAACGGTAGCGAGTTGGCACGGATTGGTGCAGTGCCGAACCAAGTATGTGTGCCAGTGTATCTGTCATCCAGAGAGGCCAAACTGGGCTGGCGGATGAACTTGGAGCATGTGTGCTACATAACAATGGCTATTTGCTTCAGCCTGCCAGCATTTAACTGAATGGAGCTTGTGTGTGTGTGCGCATTTGCTCACAGATGGGTCTTTCTGAAATGTTAGATAACACAAGCTTTTTTTCCTTCAAGCTTCTATTCTGAATTGACATGTGCTTATGTTGTCATAGCACTTCACTGGACCTGTGTGGGCATCAAGGTTCAAAGTCATTTTGCAGAGGGCACTGGATGGATGAGCTTTTATCCTTTTTTTTTCAATTTAATTCACTCTTAATAATAATATCTCAGAGCACTAATTCAAATTAATTCAAACACCTTTTGAGGATTGTCGTCCGTGACTTCAGAAACGATTTCCATTCACTGGTTCCATCCAAAGGTGGTTTATATGCTTAGCTTATTTTATTGAGAATATTTTAAGGTCTAGAAGTGTTGACAATTTAAAGGGATAGTTTACCCAAAAATGAAAATTATGTCATCATTTACTCATCCTCATGTCATTCCAAACTCAAAGACTTTCGTTCATCTTTGAAACAGAAATGAAGATCTTTTTGATTAAACCTGAGAGATTTCTGTTTTTCCAGTCTACTCAACTACCACTTTGACACTTCAAAGCGTTCATAAAGAGATCATTAAAATAACCCATATGAATTAACCCAAATTTTCTGAAGAGACACAATCGCTTTATATGATGAACAGAGTGAATTTAGGCTTTTATTCACATTTAAACATTCATCAGCTGTAGTTAACGGAAGCTCAAGCATGTTCGCTTGATGTTTGAGAACAAATGAGGTTAATTCTCGTGTTACGCAGGACCATTAAGCTTCCGAAAGAACCAGTGAGGTTCATTCTCGTGTTGCGCATCACGCTTGAGCTTCTGTGAGAACCAATGAGGTTCATTCTCATGTTATGCAGCACGTTTGAGCTTCCGCGAGAACCAATAAGGTTCATTCTCGTGTTTTGCAGCACGTTTGTGCTTCATCAAAAACCAATGAGGTTCATTCATATGGATGAGTTTTAGTATTTATGATCTTTCTTTATGAAGAAGTTTCTTGCTGTCAACGGGGGGACTAAAAGCTCTCAGATTTCATCAAAAAGATCTTCATTTGTGTTCTGAAGATAAACAAAAGGTTTGGGACGACATTTACATTACATTTACATTTAGTCTTTTAGCAGACGCTTTTATCCAAAGCGACTTACAAATGAGAGTAATAGAAGCAACCAACACCAGTCAAGGGCAACAATATGCAAGCGCTGTAACAAGTCTCACGAAACACAAAACACAGGACAGTTTTTTTTTTTTAATAACAACAAACAGAAACGAATAGAGTGATAAGTGCTATTCTTTATTGGTCAAGTGCTGCTGGAAAAGAAGTGTCTTGAGATGTTTTTTGAAAATGGCTACAGACTCTGCTGCTCGAACTAAGACAGGCAGGTCATTGCACCAGGTGGGAACGGTCCAAGAAAAGGTCCTAGTGAGGGATTTCATGCCTCTTTGAGATGGCACCACTAGGCGTGCTCACTTGCAGAACGCAAAGCTTCTGGAGGGTGTGTAAGTCTGAGCAAGTGAGTTTAGGTATACTGGTGCAGAGCCTGCGGTTGCTTTGTAGGCGAGCACCAGATCCTTGAATTTGATTCGCGCAGCTATCGGCAGCCAATGAAGACTGATGAAGAGAGGCGTGACATGTGCTCTCTTCGGCTCGTTGAAGACCAATCTCGCCGCTGTTCTGGATCAGCTGCAAGGGTTTAACAGTGGATGCTGGAAGGCCCGCTAGAAGAGAATTACAGTAGTCCAGTCTGAGAGTACAAGAGCTTGGACCAGGAGTTGAGTGGCCTGCTCTGATAGGAAGGGTCTAATCTTCCTAATGTTGTATAAGCGCAAATCTGCAGGACCGGGTTGTTGCAGTAATGTGGTCAGTGAATTTCAGCTGATCATCAATCACAACTCCAAGGTTCCTGGCAGTCCCGGACGGAGTTATGGTTGATGAACCGAGCTGAATGGAGAGAGTATGTTGAAGTGCTGGGTTGGCTGAGACCAAAGCAGTTCTGTCTTTGCCAGATTGAGTTGAAGGTGTTGTTCCTTCATCCAGGCAGAAATGTCTGTCAGGCAGGCAGTGATCCAACCCCAACTGTGGGATCATCTGGTTGAAATGAGAAGTAGAGTTGAGTGTCATCAGCATAGCAGTGATAGGAAAAGCCATGTTTCTGGATGACAGATCCTAGAGATGACATGTAGATGGAGAAGAGAAGTGGTCCAAGCACTGAGCCTTGAGGAACTCCAGTAGCTATATGATGTGACTTAGACACTTCACCTCTCCATGACACCCTGAAGGACCTACCTGAGAGGTAAGACTTGAACCACTGGAGAGCAGTTCCTGAGATCCCCATCTTCATGAGTGTTGACAGGAGGATTTGGTGGTTAACTGTGTCCAAAAGCAGCAGACAGATCCAGCAGGATAAGTACTGAGGATTTGGAAGCTGCTTTTGCCTGTCTCAGTGCTTCAGTAACCGAGAGCAGGGCAGTCTCAGTTGAGTGGCTGCTTTTGAATCCAGATTGGTTGTTGTCCAGGAGGTTGTTCTGTGCAAGAAACATAGAGAGTTGGTTGAACACTACTCTCTCAAGTGTCTTAGCAATAAAAGGCAGAAGGGACACCGGTCTGTAGTTTTCTAAAAGTGCTGGGTTCAGAGAGGGTTTCTTAAGCAGTGGGGTTACCCGAGCCTGCTTGAATGCTGTGGGAAAGTCCCGGTGTGAAGAGAGGTGTTGACGATGTGGGTGAGTGCAGGAGTAATTGACGGAAGCAATGGCCTGAAGCAGGTGAGTGGGGATAGGATCAAGCGGACAAGTAGTGGGGTGTTTGGAAAGGATGAGTTTGGAGACTTCTGCTTCAGAGAGCAGAGAGAAAGAGGGTAGCGTGTGTGTGACGGTTGATGAGATGTGTATGTCAGTTTGTGGTGCGGAGAATTGGCTGCTAATGGAGGAGGTTTTGTTTGTGAAGAAAGATGCAAAGTCGTCAGCTGTAAGAGTTGATGACGGAGGGGGGGGAGGAGGGCAAAGAAGAGAGGAGAATGTTCTGAAAAGTGCACAAGAGTCAGCGCAGTTGTTGATTTTGTTGTGATAGTATGTAGTTTTTGCAGTGGAGACATGTGCAGAGAAGGAAACAAGAAGAGACTGATACAAGGTAAGATCAGTAGAGATCTTACCTTGTATCAGGGTAAGTAAGTGAAGACAGAATTTTCATTTTTGGGTGAACTAACTCTGATATTTTAAAGATTGTTTCATCTGTTTTTGTTCATACTATGAAAATCAATGGGGGTCTTTTGTATTCCATAGAAGAAATGAAGTCATACAGGTGTGAAATGACATGGGTGAATAAATGATGAGCTATCCCTTTATTTTAAGATTTTCCATCGGTTCTGGAACAGTATTTTCCTATTTCATGTTGCTTCATAAGCCTCTGGCTCTGATTCTCAACACACACACACACACACACACAGAAAAAGAGAAAAGCACTGAAGCCAGTGTGTGCTCTGATTGGCTGAGGCACATTAACTCCTCTGGATCTCATAATTGGCTCCCTCGAGAGTGATTGGCAGCACAGTGACTTCATTTTCTCTAATTAGTTATTGGCATAATATTGAGCTGTGTCAAATGACCAAGACTGCAGATTCCCCACTCTTTAAGGCACTTTATGACTCGATATAGTTTTGCTGATGAATAGATGTCACAGCAGCCCAGTCTATTTCTGCACCTCACCACCTACTTCTAAAGGATCCTCAGCATTATTGATTTGTTCAGCATTAAAATGTGTGGCCAGAGAAGAGCTGTACCTGCTGTCAGAAGAATTTCTTATTTGTCTTCTTGCAGAGCTGAATCAATTCAGCGTCTTTATTCTGCAGATTGTTATTCAATTGTAATGGATGTTGTGCTTTTTGAAGTTACCTTCAAGAAATAAAGCACTGTGTTATGTTAGTTTATTTTGTTGTTGTTGTTGTTGCATGTTATACAGAATCTAAGCAAGCAAATGATTTGGACCAACATCCAAGTAGTTATTTAGGAATTGTTGTAGGCTACTGTTTTAGGTAATGCAGCCTTTTACAATTGTATGTAGTTAAGAGAAGTGAAATGCCAGTTAATGTTGTAATAAAAGCTACTACATTAATTGCCAATAATGATAGATTTGTATGTCTTTAAATGGACAAAACAATGCAAAAGCATTAATAAATTACAGCATAAATTACAGCAGTTTGAGCACAGTGTCCAAGCTTGCACGTAAAAAGTAAACCTGCAGAAACTGCTAGCTCAAGAAATATGATTGCGCAACATGTTGCAAGGAGAAATAATAAAAGCGAAAATGCTGAGAGGTCCCAGAACTGACCACAAGTGTGAGCTCTGCATACACCGATTTGAACACGTGTGAACTTTGTCGCTGTGCTCACACTGCTGTAATTAACTTGCACGCTGTGTTCATGCTCTTGCACTGTTTTGTCCATCATTTAACGCAGGTGTTGCCCAACTTTTTCTGCCGGGTTCCCGCTTTTGTAGAGAAAAATATGCCCCCACCCACCTACATGCACACACATAAAGACACTCTCAGACATGACCTTGCTTGCAAAATCGTATTTTACAAGTAGGTACTTTCGCCCCGGAGGAACCTTTATATAGTTCCTTGAACTATTGGTGGATGCACCCACTTTTAAGCATGTTTGCACTGCAGGAACTGGGAACAAATGTTGTTTTAGGAAAGCCTTTTTAGGAAACTAAATTAGCTCCTACGTCAGAGGAGAGTCTAACTCAGCACAATAGGAACTTGCATAACTTTAAAGCTCCTACCGCCAGTGTTAATGCAACCAGGAAAATGGCCCTAGGGGAACATTTAGTTCCTGGGGAACCTCACTAGTGGCTAGCTCCTATAATTACCTGGTGCAAAAGCCACTATTAAATCACTACTACAACTTCTCATCTTCAACAGGCTTGTGGTCATGATGTGAAGTCTTAACTTGTTTTGTTTCATACTGTCAAAAGCTAATATTTTGAGGCACTCAACACACTGTTGTCTCTCTTTAGGGAGGGCAAGATATTCCTTGTTTTCTTGTCTTTTCACTGTTTCTACACTGGACGCGATGGCCACTCTGCCACAGCTTGAGACTGTCTATTATAATTTGATTAAAATGTAAATCCATTTACTAAATAATGTTAACTTGACTGACAGCTCAATTTTCACTTCGTTATGTTACATAAAATAAATTCCTGAAGCTATAGATCGTTTTCAGGCTAAAGAAATAACATTTATAGAACAGTTCATGTCTGATTTTGATGCTGATTTGAAATTTGTTATTTAATTGTGAGTTCACCAAGCAGATTTCAGGATTTCCCCATTCAAATAGATAGGACTTGGTCTTGGATGCCCAAAATAGCTGCACAGAGGCATTGCAAATATGGCTGCTGAGTGAACAGACTTTCCTTGAAAGGGGCTTTTGTAATAAATGGACCACACACGTTGCCAATAATGATAAATTTATAAATGTATTTAAATGACAAAACAATGCAAAACGCTAATCAATGTCTTCAGCCTCATTAGATAATGACAGGTAGGTGTGTTTGATTAGGGTTGAAGCTAAACTCTGCAGTGCATTGGCCCTCCAGGGTAAGATTTGGACTACACTCTATAAGTCACTTAGGGCCAAATTTGTGCCAGCACAAAACCCTCTTTTGGGGGTCAGGATTCACTAGAGACATGCAGTAAAAAGTGTGACTTGTTGCATTTGAATTTCTAGGAGTTTCCCTTTCAGTTTGCAAAATTTATGGGAGTGATTTACTAAGGTTTGCGCCAATCAATTTACTGGTATTTGCGCCATTATTTACCGCCCAAAAAAGCTTGTCTTTAACCAGACGCTGATTTGCGCTTGGTAGATTGCATTGGTCATTATGGAAATGATCCGGCCGTGTCTGTTCTTTAATATGTGCATCGTCAGTAGATTGCATGCCGAACTTTATCATTCCCACTGGTGCTTTTTGGGAATTTGCCCGGTTTAGTAAATCTGGCCCTTAACTCTGTAATGATTCATACTGAAGCTTTAAGTATACTTTTGTCTGGCCTACCACATGCTACTACAGCTACAAAACGATAACAGGTGATAGGCTTTTGATTGGCTACAACAAGATATTGCAATAACAGCTTTTGATTAGCTGGCTTCCCCCTGGGGTCCAATGTGAACTGTGCAGCACAGGGGTCCTTAACTCTTCATGACATCAGCAGTGTTTCGGTGACCGCAAACTTTCATCCTGCCCTGGCTCCACTTTATAGGACCCTATAAAATCAGTTCTATTTTTTCTGAATTCCATTTGTTGTAAAACCTACAGTTTAACAACATTGTATTAAAAGCGTTTTAATAAAATCCATTTGAATTAATTCAGTGTTTTCCATTTTAATTGTATTGGATTCCATTTTAAATTGTATTATTCTAAAAGCATGTCTAATCAATTAAATTCATCTTTATTTATTAACAGATATTATATATATATATATATATCTTTTGATGAGTTGTCATTAAGACCTCTGAGTTTCTGTGTGCATATTAAAGGTTTATAGTTTTATCAAATGAAATCAAATGAAGTGCTGGTGAACTATCTCAGATCAGTTCTGGAGATAAAGTTCATGGCTCATTTAATTTCAGATGCTGAAAACACTGTGAGCGTCACACGTGCATAAGTAGATGATACTGCAGCGCTCGTTCACATTGTTATGCAGAAAGTGCTGACTTAAAAATACTTTAGCGCATATCACAATTTGATGTAAGTATACAGCTTTAACTTTTAATATTGACATTCATTATACTCTAAATTCCATTTTTATGATTGCATTCCATGATTCTGTCCAGGTTTTCTGCAATGGTCCTTAAAGGGTTCGTTCACCCAAAAAGGAAAATTCTGTGATGAATTACTCACCCTAATGTTGTTCCAAACCCGTAAGACCTTCGTTCATCTTCCGAATACAAATTAAGATATTTTTGATGAAATCTGAGAGCTCTCTGACCGTTATGAAGCTACGAGAATTCTTTTTTTGCGCAAAAAAACTAACAAAAATAACAACTTTATTCAACAATCTCTTCTCGTCTGTGCCAGTCTCCTATGCTGTTGACGTAGTGCAAACAGAACTTTCATTTTGGGTGAACTAACCCTTTAACTTCAGTCTTCAATATTCAGTTGTAGAGCGTCCAGTTTCACAAAGAAAAATGGGTTACAATGTGTTGATTTTAAAGTTCGTTCTTATGTTTTATTTTAGCAGATATCATGCACCCTTTGATTTACTTATTTGTGTTTTAATCCACTCAGATAAACCAGAGAACTATGACGTGTGGTACGAGAGCCGCTATGAGGAATGCGACAAAGAGGCCTGCCTCTCCTTCTCCAAGGACATCCTCTGCTCGCGAGTCACCGTGGACCACAACTACTATGCTGTCTGTCAGAACCTGCTCTCCAGATTCGCCACCTGGCGTGGCACCACGGGTGGTCTCCTCCATGACCCCCCTGCTGACGTGGTCAAAGACGGGCGCCTCACGGCCCTGCTGGATGAGTGCACCAAGCCTCAGTAAAGAATTAGCGGAGTTCCTGACACAACTCACACAGCCGAGCAATACTAACAGGTAGTGTCGAGAACAGGGGGCGCTGCTCCTGCATTCTCTGGCCCCCGTCAAAAAAAAAGACTTCAGAAGTATGTTTACAAATGTGCTGCCAGGTTCTGGAACGCATTTGTACACTTTCAAGGGAGTTGCTATTTCTTTGCCCTATCAATCATGCCAATATTGGTTCCAGTCCTGTCCGGGGCCAATTAAGAAGTTTGCACATGAACATGGTCTAATCAATTAAATTCATAACTAGAGGATCGAACTGCTGTGATCACACTAGTGTGTGTGTGTGTGTGTGTGTGTCTGTGTGTGTGATTGTGAGCTGATGCTTCAGTGCACTCTCACTGCTATTATTGGTTCTGGTCAGCATCCTATAATATGGTTTCTAATTAATTTATTAATTGGGTGCTGTAAGTGCACGGTTATTACTGATGTGACACAGGGAGCTTTGTGTATGTTTGGGTGAATCTTAAAAAAAAAAAGTGTCCAGGTCATGTTTTACCCGAAAAAAATAAACAATTATTTTCAATATAATATATTCCCATTTTAGCCAGGAATATAATTATATTTTAGGAGAAATGTTGTTTTGCATAATATCTCCCAAAATTCATTATCGTAATGCCAAAATATTTGTCTTTGTTTTTTTTTGTTTTTTTTTGCTTAGTTTTGTTTTTATTATTATGATTTATATATATATATATATATATATATATATATATATATATATATATATATATAGCTTTATTTTTGTAACTCATGTTAATCTCATTACGTTAATACAGTAAATAAAAAAAAAGATATTTAAAAAATATTTTACTTAAAGCATCATACATTTTTGGCAGTCTAATACTACCAAGATGTATACATTTTTAAATATCAAATGACACATTAAGCAAAATATGATTTTTTTCTTATGATTTTTTGGTGAAATGTCACCAGGACATGTTTTTGACAGGCTTTGGGATTCATCCATTTGTGTTTTCTCTATATTCGATTAACCACCTGATTTCTTTGCTACGGGAATCATTGTAAAGTCTTAAGTGAATTTGAAAGTGTTTGGTCAAATTATGCCTCTTGTCGAAGGGAAATTTGATCAAGGGTTTCCTGTTATAATGAACCTTTTTGGTGAGACGTTGATGCTTTTTGTAAAAGTGGCAGTCAGTGTCAGTAATGGTAGTTGGACGACATGATTTAAAAAAAAAACCTGAAATGAAAATATTAGAAGAACAAAAAGGATTAGAAACAACCAAGTATGCAAGAATAAAAATACCAAAGAAAATAGTCACCATAGTGTGGTTCATTTTGTTCGTTTAGAAATGCTTTGACCAAGATTGTTTAAAAGAGAAACCACAATAGATCTCCTATTTTTTTCTTTCTGTGTTAATAAAACTTTGTTGTTGTAGTTTTTGTAACCTTCTTTTTGGGCAGATGCAGTGTGTGTGTGTGTGTCTGTAGTGTGATTGAGCTGATGCTTAAGAACTGCTGCATCTCACACTAGTGCACTGTGTGTGTGTTAAGTGTGTGTCGGTCAGTCATTGCACTGTTTCCTGATCATTGTTTTCCCTCATAGACTCTTTATTTTTTTCCCTCTTATCAATTTTGTCTCCTTTAAAATATTTTTGTGTGCATTTTTATCCCTACTAATGTTACCTGTGTTTGTAATAAGCAATATTGGGAGTTTATTGAGCTTAATGAACTACCGCTTTAAAAATTCCTCTCATTTCATATTGGTTTAAAGACATTCCAACCTTTGAAAGCCACTGTTTATGTTAAAATACGAGTTATTTGTGCATTTTCTGTACGAAAAAAAAAAATCTGCTTTCTGTACGTGTTTGTTTTGAGTTTAGTTTTATGATTTATATATATATATATATATATATATATATATATATATATATATATATAAAGTTTATCTATACTTACCTGTTCTGATTTATTTTCTTATTGATTATGATTTTATTATTATGATTTATATATATATATATATATATATATATATATATATATATATATATATATATATATATATATATATATATATATATATATATATATATATATATATATATATATATATATATATATATATATATATATATATATAGCTTCTTTGGTCTTGTTTCGGTTTCACGATGCAACATTTCTAAATGGACCAAAATTAGTTAATTGCAAGTAAACTTTCCTCTCAATGGTCTTTTGCACCGGAGGAACCTTTTTTATAGTAGTGATGTGTGCTCAGGCTGTGATGTGTCACACACAACATCACTTCAGAGTTCCTAGCGGACCGAATGCAACCAGGAAAATGTTTGTAGGGGAACTTTTAGTTCTCTGGGAATCACCCTGGTGGCTAATTCCTAGAACTACCCGGTGCGAAAGCTCCTTGTTTGTGTTCCAGGATACAGCTCATAGTTAGGATGGACAGTGAAGAGTCATTAGTAAAACAAACACTACTGCTTTTCATGCAATGTACATAATTTCCCATCATATATTGTGATACAGCCTGGTTCATAGGTCCGTTGGGTGGGATTGCTTTTTCACCATAAGCAAACCTCTCCAGAGTTTGTTTGCAAATGGGCTGAGACCAAAATTGCCGTGTTCACATAGGCTATGCCTAAATGAACCGATCTTGGACCTGTTAGATAATACTAAATACAGGTGTAAACGGGGTGTAAAATGTTTTGAGCTTGTCCGCTTTCAACCACCTCAAGAGGTAGTTGAAAACGCATTTTGCTTTCGTAGTGTAATCACTCATGTGGTCGTATGCATTTGAAGTCACAAAAGATGCCTACTCTCTGTCTACTGACATGTAAACATTATGGGAAGCGCGCTAGCCAGGATTTCAACCTTTTCTGCTAAAGACAAGTCTGCTGATGCTCTGTGTTTACCGTTGTCCCTGTGCATGTTCATATTTAAATTGCGTGAGCTTATTTCATCCATTACCCATACATTTACCCGCCCATAGACCCCTCGAAGAAATCAAGACAGAATTGGTTTAAAGTGGACAAAAGAGACCGATTAAAACACCAGGTGTAAACAAGTAGGGTACAACGGGGCTAAAGGTGTCCCGGGGAAAAAGGCTTCTTTGATTCCCCCCACCCTCCCTCCAAACCACGAGATGCCATAAAAACTTGCGGCAGCACTTTCCAAAACATCCACTTTTCAAGATGCACGTAGACATTTGGCTGATCTTTGACATGATCGTGGGTAGCAGCACAAAGTTCTGCGCTAATTTGATCTAATATTTTATGTTTTTTTTTGTTATAAATTTAAGTAGCACAAAAGGATCATAAGCTTATAATCCAGAAGATGGAGGGTATTAAATTAGTCTAGCACCAGGAGGGTGGGCAAATATTTGAATTTATATTCATACTTTACCTGTTCTGATTTATTTTCTATTGAATCAGTAGTGTAGAACTAATATGAGGTTTGCAATGAATAGCAAAAACTTCTTGTCGCTGAATGTGGGACATTATTCGGTCCCCATGAGGAAAACAGCTTATACATAATACTATGTATGCTTTCACACTTGTTCTGAAACATCCACAGAGTTTCCATCCATCTGCCAACACCCCACATGATTGGCTTCCCAAGATGTCGATCAAAGACACAAGATCGTCAGTGAATCAAAGAACCGGGGAACCCCTCTGCAGCCACGACCAAGGAAAAGGGAATCCCCATTCAAAGCCAATATGAGATACAAACGCAAGTAATACCTCCAGATTCTAACTGAACTGGTGCATTGATATCAAACTGAATAACCCTGCCTAAGAAACGATAGGAGGGTTAAATTAATGATTGATGGTTCGTTCAGGTCATGTGTTATAAATGCATATACCGCTATAAACCGTCTCGTTTATGTCTATAACCTTAGTTCCCTGAATAGGGAACAAGACGCTGCGTCACCGCTTTGGGAATGCCTCTGCGTGATTGTGTCGTGAAGCACGTATGTCATCAGTCCAATAGAGAGATGGAAGGTCATAGGTGGGTAATATCATAGACCCGAAAACTATAAAGCACACCAGCAAACACACACCGTTAGCTTCTGTATAAGTCTGAAACAAGGCACTTCCGGGCATGCGAGGAGTATGGCAGGTTGATGCAGCGTCTCGTTCCCTATTCAGGGAATTAAGGTTAGAGACGTAACCAAGACGTTCCCTTTCAAGCTAACTCGTGCTGTGTCATAGAGTCTGGATGCCCGCCTGTGGTAAAGTATTAAGAGGCGAGCACCCAAGACCCTGGAGTAGCATTCACGTCTAGTTCGTAGAACTTGATGAAAGTGTGCGGTGAGGACCAGCCTGCTGCATCACAAACATCTTGCAGGGAGGCCCCTGCCAAAGTGTATAGCCAAAGGTGAAGGCTGTCCGGCCACCATATAAGCAAGTGAGATAGCCTCGACCGTCCCACTTGCCTCTCCTCTGCTTTGAAACCGGACCCCCTCTCGAGGGTGCTCCGGAACAGACAAACAGCTGTTCAGTTTTCCTCCACAGGGAAGCTCTGTGGACATACGCATCTAGTGCTTGAACAGGGCAAAGCAGATTACATTTTTCCTAGTCTGATGTTGTAAACGGAGGAGGACAGAAGGCCTGGAGTACAATAGGTCTCACAGGATTAGAGAGGACCTTGGGAATATACCCGGGCCTCGGAGGGAGAAAGGCCTTGGCCATACCCTGGGCAAATTCCAAGCACGAGGGTGCGACAGAGAAGGCTTGTAAATATCCTATTCTTTTCAAGGAAGAAATAGCAAGCAAGACAATTTTTTGAGCATGAGAAACTCCTCCTAAACTTACTCGAGCGGCTCGAAGGGAGCCTTGGAAAGGCCTTGAAGGACAATGGATAAGTCCTAGACCGGCACCCTGGTGTGTATCACAGGTCTCAACCTCAGGGCTTCAGGGAGGAAACGAGTTACTACTGGGTGTCTCCCCAATGAAACACCACCCAAAGGAGTGTGGTAAGCTGCTATGGCTGCCATGAACACCTTTACTGTGAAGGAGGCTTACCCAGCAGAGAATCTCTGTCCTGCAGGAACTCCAGCACCGCGCTCGCAGGGCAGTTAACTGGATCCCACAGGCGACTTCTACACCATAAGGTGAAGAGTCTCCACTTCAGAGCGTAAAGATTCCTCATGGAGGGAGCTCTGGAGTGTAGAATAGTCTCAACAACCTTGGTTGAGAGACCAGAACTTATGAGCCTGAGCCCCCTCAGAGGACCAAGTCCACAGTTTCCACAACTCCGGGCAAGGGTGTACAAAGACACCGCCCGCCTGAGAGAGAAGGTACCTCCTGAGCGGAATCTCCAAGGAGAGCCGTTGAGGATAGACACAATGTGAATTTCTACCAAAGGAGCTCCACCACCTCGGTGTGGAGTCTCCACTCCCAGGGCCTCAGCCCCTGTCTCGACAGGATATCTGCTTCCACATTTTGGCTCCCTGGGATGTACATTGCCCTGACTGACAGCAACTTTCCCTGAGCCCAGAGGAGGATAAGGCGCATCAACTTGTATAAACGACGAGACCTTAGACCTCCCTGATGGTTTATATAGGAGACCACCGATGTGCTGTCTGTGCATACAAGCACATGATGGCCCCTGAGGCAGGAAGTGCTTCAGAGCCTGAAACACTGCCAACATTTCTAGGCAATTTATGTGCCCTGGGCTTGTCAGGGAGCCATCTGTGGTCAGATATGGTCACTGACACGGTGCCCCCAGGGACGGGCCTTGGGCCTGAAACCAAGGATCCTTCCACATAACCAAGGTGCAGAGACACCACTGCGTTGCCTTGATCATGCAAAAGGGTTTCCCCTCAGGGAAAAACCCTTGATCTTGAGGCACCACTGCAATGGTCTCATGTACAGCAGGCCTGAAGGCATCACGTTGGATGCTGCTGCCATCAGGCTTAACAGTCTCTGAAACTGCTTCACAGTGAGTGGATGGTCTAGCTTCACCCCTTTCATGGCCGAGAGGATCGACCCTATGCGAGGCTCTGACAGACGAAACTTCATAGATACCAAATCCCAACTCATGCCAAGATACATTATTTTCTGAATAGGAGATAGAACGCTCTTTTTGGAATTGAGCCTCAGCCCCAATTTCCTCATATGCGTGAGAACATCTCGATGTTGAGCTGCGAGACGAGCCGACTGTGCTAGGATCAGCCAGTCGGCGATATATTTGAGCACGCGGATGTGTACGCAAGTGGACAGCGCAGCGTCCACACATTTCGTGAACGTGTGGGGTGAGAGAGCAAAACCGAAGGGAAGCACCCAATATTGGTTCCTGAACTTGAGCCTTGCCACTGCTCGGTTCAGGACGCAAAGATCTAAGATGGGGCGCAGCCCTACATCCTTCTTTGGCACTATGAAGTACCGGCTGTAAAAGCCTGACTCCCTGTCTGGGGCGGGGGACCCTCTCTATAGCTCCCTTTTGCAGCAGAGTCTGTACTTCCTGAGTCAAGCCTGCTTGGGGCCCACCACAGTGGAGAGAACCCTGTTGAAACTGGGAGGACAACATCTGAATTGAATGGCGTACCCAATTCTTATGCACCACAGGACCCATCAAGATATATGTGGCAGATTCTCCCACTCTACCACAAAATCTACTAAAGGTACCAGCCTCTCGAGGCTGGCCTCTGATGTACTCTGCACTGTGATCGCAGCACCTTGAAGCGGCGAACCGGCTGGAAACAACTGGCTCGACAGCGCCACCTCCCTCCTCAGAGGGCGCGTGCTATCCTCAGATGACTTGCGAGGGCCTTCCACTCCCGGCACTCGGGCGGGGTTGGTTGATCGACCCTGTGAGGGCACCGCGGAACAAACGTGTACCGTATGCTGCAGTAAGCACCGTTCGCCCGTGGAGGGGATCACTCACAGTCCTGGGCCCTGAGGCGTCAGGAATTTTTAGACGTAGCCGTCCTCGAGATAATGATTGCCCTCAGATCAGTCTTACTCTTGGAGGGCTGCACCTGAGAGCGCTGCGTACCCGTCCACCCTTTCTTCGGAGGTGGACGAGTGGCTAAATGGGAGGAGCTTGTACTCGGTGCCTGCTGCTCCCGCCAAGCAGCAGATGAGACCTGGGGCTTACAGGGAAGGAACTACTTGAGCGCCGCCACCTGTTTCTTTGCCTCCAGGAACCTGTCGGTAACTGTGGTGACAGCGTCACCGAACAGGCCAGTCAGCAGCGCATCAAGCATAAAGTTCTTGTCATGTTCCTTTATCTCTGTAAGATTGAGCCACAGCGAGATCTGCAGTAGATCGGAGCTCATTAATGACTTCAGCTCCAATCTCGTGGCTCTCCCCCAGGTCTTTCAGCAGGTCAGCCTGGTATGCCTGCACGATAGACATAGTACGCTTTGCCCACTAAAGATGATGTGACTTTTAAGGAGTTTAGTGGGCAAAGATGCAGCCTTTTTTCAGATGCAGACTCGGGAGAGATGGCTTGCAAGTGTCTCTTCGACAATTGGCATCTGACCATAACGCAGGGAGAAATGTTCCTCTTGTGGCCACTGCTCTGCTCAATACCTCCATGAGCTCCTCACTCGCAGGGGATTGAAGTGGTGAGTCCTCAACCTCTATCTCGACGCTACAGACATCAACCTCCTCGGAAGAAGATAACTGGCTCCCGAACCCAGAGAAGCGACACCGGATCTGGCAGGTGAAGGCTGAGAAAGGGCCCGTCTCAAACTCCTCCATCAGATCCATCTGTGAACCCCACGACATAAGCTGCCACTGCGCCTTGGCAACAGCGGGGCCTGTGCCGCGGGGAACGCAAGCTGGGACGCCCTCCTCGAAGAACGCTCGGTGGGTTCGCAGCACACGAAGAGGCAGAGCCTCACAGTGCTCACAGCTGGCACCCTCGAGTGCTGACTGCGCGTGATGCTCACCCAAACAAACAACACATATCAAGTGTGTATCCCCGTTCGTGATGTAACGTAAACAGGGCGGGACACACTTTCTGAAGTGCTGTTCGCTCGCCATAATTTCTCTCTTTCTAATGTTGTGTAATGAATGAAAACAATAAAAGTCTGAACACATTTGATGGACAGAATGACACAGAGCGCTTGTTGAAGGCAACAGAAGCTATAACGCCATGTGTTTGCCAGTGTGCTTTATAGTTTCCGGGTCTATGACGTCACCCACCCATGACCTTCTGTCTCTCTATTGGAGTGATGACGTGTGCTTCATGACGCAATCACGCAGAGGTGTTCCCAAAGCGGTGACGCAGCGCGAGTTCCCTTGAAAGGGAATTGGGATTTCATCAACTCTCTTTCTCTCAAAACTCATTCTTTCCTTACTTTCTTCCTTTCTGTAACGCATGTGAATGTGTGTGCTTGTGTTTGTGTTAGATATTAGTTGTATGTGTTAGAGTAATCAATAAAGTTTTGTTTGTATTTAAAGATAAGTGTTCTTGTGCATGTGCTTACGGATTTAGTGTCTTAAACTGCTGATCTATGTTACCTGGCTATTAAAAAGTGTTTCACTACTGTGTGGATATTAATATCCGCTGCAGAGTTGATAGTTACAGTTACAGTTCAAATGAACGCTGGACAAGTCATTTGCTCGGCTGTAAAATAATTATTTCTTTCAAAATTCCCTATGATTTAATCCATTCATTCATTTGAGCTAAATAGACCTGTTTGCCTTATAAAGAGTCCCTACATAGTACAAACTTTGCTAAAGTGATATATAAAGTGCCTTTATTACATTATTAAAAACATAATATTTTAGCTCAAGTATTTGTATTAATACTTTGTGCCTTTGCTCTGTGTGTGGGGGGTAAAAGGCCCCTCTTGCCACCTCAAACAAGATTTTTAAACAAAATTAACCACTTTTATGATTTATTTTCACTCAAAATCTGTTGCTCCAAGGTTTAATGCAAACATTTGTATGCAGTCATACACTATGGGAGTTGTGAAAACACAATTTTCTTAGCGTGTGCCTTTAGCCCAGTAAAAAATATGATAAGTAGGTTTAGTGGATATAGAATGTACAGTTTGTACAGTATAAAAATCATTATGTCCATGGAATATCCCCATAAAACATGGAAACCCAACGTGTGTGTGTGTGTGCATGTGTGTGTCTGAGGACCTCCATATGGTTTCATCTGGAATAAAGCCAACACACATATCCTGAGCAGGAGCCACAGAGAAGTGTGAGAAGACAGCTAGACAAACTGAACAGAACATGAACCCTTTTTCAGTTTAGTCCTTCAGCTTCAACAGAATGTGAATTGCTTAAGAATAACCTGAGTTCAAGAATTCTTGTGTTGCAAAGCATTACTTTTGTTGGCTAATATACTGTAAATAAATTTAAAGTGCTTGCCGTTCAGGTTGACCGCAGAAGTCATTAATATCATGGCCTGAAGCTGGAGTCAAGGTTTGCCCTCCTTTGAGCATGTTCTGGTGATGAATGGAGAGACTCTGGGCTAAAGTTAAACACATTCACCCATGGCATCCTAAATATAGATTTCTTCCTCTGGTTGCAAAACCCACGGCAAGGATTAGAGAATACAGAGTCAGCACCACTCTGACAGTTCTCGAAATCTAGTGAAGAGGGAAAAAAAATTGAGGATAAAAAAAGACATCCAATACCCTAGATAGTCCGAAACCATTCTTATTATTCACCCGTTTCACATAGGCTACTCCAGGCTAAACAGCAGTAGGCTAAAGGCTAAAGTTTCAGGTTTCCTAAGGGTTTAGGAAAGTGTAAAAGGTACATGAGCACCAGTGTCAGAAATGTATTTTATTAGAAACCTTTTATTTGAAAGCAATATTTGTGATTTTAAGGACCATTTTTTTTCTTATATATATATATATATATATAAAAACATTACTTGTTCTGTCAAATGCTTCAATAAAATCAATTAACTGATATATTATACATCAAATGTATTTTACATATCCACTTTAAATATACAATATAATGAAGCAAACACGATATTAAAAAGATACACATTGAATTGTTTGGGGTTGGTAATTTTTATAAGTCTCTTATTCTCACCAAGGCTGTATGTAATTAAAAATCTAAATTTTCAGTCTTCAGTGTCACATGATTCTTCAGAAATCATTCTGTGATGATGATTTGATGCTCAAGAAATATTTTTTTATCATTATTATTATCAATGTTGATTATTATTTTTATGCAACCCAGTGTATTTTCGGGATTATTTAATGAATAGAAAGTTTAAAGGTACAGCATTTATTGGAAATAGAAATGTTTGGTGACATTATGAATGTATTTAACATTTGAGCAATTTAATCCTTGCAGATTAAAAGTATTATTTCTTTAAAATTAATTAAATAAAAAACACTGACCCCAACTTTTGAACAATAGTGTATTCTGCAGTCACAACCACTATAAAGGCTATTTGTGTGATGTTATCATTGGCCAGAGTCACTCCGTTTACGCTCACTGAGTGGCAAAAAGACTGAGGGGCCGACTGTTTTTTACAGACTGTCGAAAGCTACAGAAAAGAGAAGCACATGGACCGCTGCAATTCACAGAAACAACTGGACTCCAGGCAGCGAAACATGGATTTGCAGATGTCATTTTGTGTCAATATGTTGAATTTGGGGTAAAATCATAATGTATATTGTATTGTTATATATTGAATTGACAACTCATCAGTTAAATAGTCACCATCCTATAATCTGCATGATTGGATGCTTTTAAATAAGCACTGACACAAGCTATACAAGTTTTAGGGCTGGATGAAATGACGATATACACTCAAAGAAAATGGTTCAGGCCCTTCATAGACATGACACATTCAAATTATGTTCACTTTACTTAAACATATCTAATTTTAGCTGAATTTAATTGTGTTCAATTAACCTAATTAAAATGGAAGTATACTTAATTAATTTGTGTTAAAACGACATGATATATTTGTGTTGACATAACTAACTGGGCTGTGGATCTGTAGTTCCCAGCATGCTTTGCAAGGGACTACATTAGGAGAGTAAATTTAGGGATTAAAGTGTTATTTAATGTGTTTTTCTGTAAAGGTAAAGATTTTAGATAATGTTAGTGTTTAATGTTCAATTATGTTGGACATTTAGAGGAGTTTCTGTAATGTTTTTGAATTCTGTGGTTACCATTATGCTGAAGAGTGGCGCCTGAGCTTAGGCTGTGGGCACTCAGTGAACTATGCTAATGTCAGGAGTTACACCAGCCTAATTTTCATTGTGTATGAGGATGAAAGTTTGACACGCTTAAAAAAGTCATATTATAAGTTTATAAATATAATTTAAACTGTATTTGATTAAATTGAGGTGTACCAACTCAATTACATTGTCCAAAATTGAATTGGACCAACTGAATGTAGTATAAAGCATTCACAGGAAAATGTGCTGTATGTATTTCCTCATAGTTGAAATCAGGCACATCTAAATTTCAGGAAACATGATTCCTGGTTGCATGTCAATATCCATGGATCACTGGACATTGGGTAAGTTGTAAGGAGCACTATAGAGTCCAAACTTTAGTTTAAGCTGATAATCGTTTGTTTTACTCGTGTTTTCGCAGGTTCCCCTATTAAGTCCGGCTGAGGCCAGTGTTCCGGTGGGAAAGTGACGTCAATGCATACCCTCTATAGGGATAATTTTACATTCACATTTTAAATATAAATATAAATTCACTTTATATTTAAATGTACTTAATTTGTATAGCCTTTTTGCCCTGACCCCACATTTCTGTCCTTGATCAGTATTTAAATGTTACCGTAACTCAGTTCTAATTACTGTGTGGCTATCAGCTTTACCCAGCCTGTGCCTGATCCAGGTCTTTTAGGACAGACTAGGTGTTCTGCCTTTAGTTACAGAAAAAAGTAGAGAGGAAGAGAGGAACTTTTCATGATGATCTGAATATTAACAGGTGGGACGTATAAGTGGCATAAGACATCATTATTTCATTAACACGACAGTGTAAAATGTAACCCTGGTCATGAACTCAGAGGCTCCGTACAGTCTGAATGCAGTTTAAAACATGCTGTAGTCTTTAGTTTTATCTGATGGTGATGGAGGATAGTCAAGGCAGGGCAACATATTTGGCAACGTGAAATGAAGCTTCACAGGTTGCAAGACTGTTACTGTTGGCTGCAACTTCAGTTGTGGAATTAACAACCGCATGAAATGATGAAAAGATCAAAATATAAGCCTTCATTTTCAAGTATGCAACCACAATTGGCTTTTGTCTGTCGGGCAAGCTCACACTACAGGATTGTGTATTGCTGTAGTGCTCAAACTATACATCAATACATCTATACATTCTTGTCATCTGATGTTGTCTTGTTATAACAGCGAGCATATACAACACAACACAACACTGATGGATGCACAAACTACAATACATTTGGGCTGCGTCTGAAAACTTAGGTTGACTTGTTGCCTCGCTGCCTTATAGGCAATGACTTTGCAGGCAACGTTTGTGTACAAAGGTACCTCACGAAACTGATTTCGGACAGACTTCTGAGACAGCATAATGGTTCAATGACCTACAGCAAAATACAGCGGGCTTTGGTGAGAACTGAGCAAATATTTAAATATAGGGGTGTGATGAGATAGTTAGCTAACAAGACGAGGGTTTACGAGAACGAGACGAGACAAGATTTTTTACATGTTTTTTTTTTTTAAGAAATCCTCAATGACAAAATCCATGACTAGAAAAATATACAGGTGCATTTAAAATGTTTTATCTTATCATCTTGTAATGAATGTAATTTCAGTTCTACTTTCTGACTATGAATTATCATATACACTAAAAGACAACAATATACAAGCACTGCAAAAGGTTTTGCCACAAACTCAACTGACTGTCTTCTCCTGTATAATTGTCTCTCCAGACCTTAGAACTGCTCATGATTTATGAGTTTCTACAACTTTTGACCTACTAACTGAACTCATTTCCACAAATTGATCATAGAAATAAAAACAGTAATGAATAACACAGTTTTCTATTAGTCTTATAAAGTGCAAACAATAAGTGCAACCATAATCAACCATCTCAATATTTAAAGTGCAAATGGTGCAAGAGATGGTTACAACTCCACAGCCCAGCCTAAGATAGCTTTCATATTGGGAGATATTTGCTTGCATCAGGGTTGCTTGCATCTGTGAATAGGGAGCGGAGGATCTTGCATTCTGCAAGATAAGACATTTTGTCAGACGCTCAACGAATCCTCCGCCATGGCCCTGTCAGTCATCTCATAAATACTAAAACTTGGATGAGCTGAATTTAATTGATTAAAAAGGAAAATGACAGTGGAGGCGTGATGTACATGTAGTGGTGGCGTGATGTAAACGTAGTGGTGGCATGTTCTATCCTAACTTCTCCCTCACTGCAATATCGCTAGACAGCTTTTTACCTCGACGAGAAATCTCGTCACAATTTAACCTCGTCACACCCCTATTAAATACTATGGAGAAGAAGTGGAAAATGTTGGTCAAAAACGTACACACAAACTGACCAGCAGCTGCAACTGCAACTTTCAGATGTTCTGTATTCTTTAGTTCAACTGTCATAGAATGGAACGTACAGGATTGTGGTATATCAAAGATAGCAAAGGATACATCTATGCTATTCAAAAATCGATCATATAAAGGTCTCTCTGGAGGCACAAAGTGATGCCAACATTGTATTCGGACGTGCCTTGTTGCCTTCCTACCTTCTTAAGTTTTTAGACATAGCCTTGGTCAAGAGGTTTCCTTAAAACATTTTCTCACATAAATTCACAGTGATTATGAGATTTCCCCGTTCGCACTGTGATTGACTGGATTAGGTCCACCTTGTCATTGCATTGGCCACGCTACAAGATCACATGGTGATAATATCAAACAGGTTAGAAAATATTGCAGCGTCTGTCACTGCTCGAGACAGGCTTAAGCTTCTGTGACCAGCCGCAATGAGCACCGATTGGGCCGCAGTCGGGAGATTTTTAAGGTCTGTAGCAGCAAAATTCGTGTAGCATGAATGTGCATTAAATAATGTTCTGGTTTTATTTGAATAGTGTTGCTTCAGAGAACATCAGAAGAAAGTGTGTTCAGATCCTAAATTAGAACACATCTGCATCTTATGGCCAGATGGCCAGAGGGCTGTCCAGCTGTCCGGGGTTATATACTGTAAACCATTTTATTATCTGAATGTTTGGTCAGGTTCACAAAGTAAACTTCATGAATCAATTTGTAAGTGGCAAATTTACAGCTGTGTATAATGTTATTCAATCTCAACTGGAAACTTTTGCACATTGTGGCCACTTTGTTGCTAATTATGCAGACAAAAATATCCCATCATAAATGTCAGCATGTACTCGAAAAAACCACATGGTTATGGTTTTATGAAATCTGAGCTGTAACCACAGATGTTATAGCAATAGTTCACTGTAAATAGAGGCTGCAAGAAAGAAGCAAATAAGGAACTTCTGCAGTGGAACTGTGCATTTTCTCTGTAAGGGGATGAGAAACTGGGGAAAAGGAATTGAAATCTAAATGACAAGCACCTGACCTGACAGTATCAACAACACCATAAGCACCTATATATACACTGTCAATTGAGAGCTGATTTGGAAACTGTACACAGACATGAGCTCTGCCTGAAAATGATACAAAAGACTCACAAATGATGTGAGAGGAACCCTGCTATGCTGTATAAACACAGAGCACATAAAATGGGTAAAATTGAAATTTTTTGTTAAATACTTTAAACCGTTTTTGTTGATAATTGTCAGAGTTCTCCATCGTCCCTGTGACCACACATAGGACAAGTGGTTTGGAAAATGGATGGATGGATGTCAATCCAACCAATGCTTTTTTAATGCTATTTGAGTATAAGAAACAACATTTAAAGGACAGTAGCGTTTTTTCATTTTTTTCTAATCAAATATGCACTACATTTCATATATAGTTTTTTTAGATCAGAAATCTGAATACTGAGTAAAGCCAGGTTCAAAAGTGTGTTTCAGTTTGTTGAGACCATGGCTTCCAGCCCAATAGTGTGGGTGTGTGAGGGAGAACCATAGTGGACAATGTGTTGTCTCTTCAACCAGATGGAACTGGATAAATATTCTGAATGTTCCGATCCAATCTGACTTCTGACCTGAAATTTTGAATCATAATCATACACTATCCGTTGGCCAGAGGAGAACTGGTCCCCCAACTGAGCCTGGTTTCTCCCAAGGTTTTTTTCTCCATTCTGTCACCTGATGGAGTTTTCGCTCCTTGCCACCATAGCCTCTGTCGTTTTTGGCTTGCTTAGTTGGGGACACTAAATATTCAACAATATTACTGATCTGACTGAATTGACACCCTTGTATGAGAATTGAGCTGAGCTGGATGATGACATCATTGTTCTCTCCAGGGAAGCTGTCCAGCCGAAACAAATTTTGTAAAGCTGCTTTGAAACAATCTGCATTGTAAAAAGCGTTATATAAATAAAGGTGACTTGACTTGACTAGAGATTTGAACAGATCTACTTCTGCTCAACCAAACCTCTCCCATAGGTGCTCCTCAACCTCAGGGTGGAGTCTCCATTCCCTGGGCCTCAGCCCTTGTCTCAACCGGATGTCTGCTCCCTGATATTGTTGCCCAGGGATATAAACTCCCCTCAGTCAGAGCAGCTTCCCTTGGGCCTTGGAGGATCTGGTGAGCACATAATGGGCTCTCAGGTCTGGGAGTAAATACTTGAGTGTTAGAAACACGGCCATTTCCAGGCACTCTATGTGCCATGAGAGATGATGGCCTGCTAAAGACCCTGAGCCGAGCGACTACTTATGATCGCCCCCCTGCCCATGAGGTATGCATCCGCTGTAAGTGTTACGCAACGTCAAGGAGCCCCCAGCACAGGCCCTTGGGGAAAGAAACCGTAGTTTCTTCCATATAACAAAGGCACTTAGGCATTGCCGCATGACCTTGATTATGAAATATGTGTCTTTGTAGTTTAACTCCATACCCAAAACTAGTAAACCTGTGGGCAAACAAATGTCTTGTTTTCAGGGTTGTGTGAGGGAAGGGAGTTTATCTGACACTAAAACTATGTTGAGGACAGTCGCGATCATTGAGAAATCTGTATGCAGCTTGTAGAGTGTTTCCCATGTAGTCAACCTATTTGGATGTGGAGGGGCTTTGTGAGCTATGTGAGGATGCCCTGGTTGAAGAGTTTCTTGCAGGCTATCTCTCCCTTGGTGCTGTATCCTCTTGAAAGGCTCCCACCTTGCGAATGGGATTAGAGTGAGTGCGTTTGCCTCTATTCTGTTTACCTCTCTCACCAACTATGGTTGGGTTTGATGTAGGGACTTTGATCCCCTTGGGAGGAAGTGTGGTAATGAGGGTTGTCATGGGCAGAACGCTAGGTGTTAAAAACAAATGTGATGTCCGCACACTGATATAACTGCTCGAATTTATTGCAACATTTCGACCAACAGGTCTTCGGCAGGTACCAAACGTTAAGCACCCCATGCCAATCGTTTACTACCCTCTCTAGTTATATGCTGGAGTTTCAAGCAGGGCTAATGGTTTCCTTCCAATCATATCTTCCCTAGGTGTGATACAGAATGAATGGATCTGTTTTGGGCTGTCTGTCATCTCCCTCCTCGACCATCGTTGGGCTTCAAGTAGGGATGTATGCTCCCCGTTTGGATGGATTGCTTGGTAGTATGCCACAATAGTTGGAATACTATACGTCCTATGCTACTTTTCTTCTGCCCTGTCTGATTGAGGATTCCAATTAAGGCTAAAATATTTCAATTAGAACTCTCTTAAGTATCTCCTCATGTTTGAAATAGGTAGAGGGAGTTATGATTGTCGACTCCCTTGGGGTCTAAAACCTGGTTTATGAGAATTTCTTAACTTCCTCACATACCACAGTACAGTACAGGTCATTCTAAAAAAATTAGCATATTGTGGTAAAAGTTCATTATTTTCCATAATGTAATGATAAAATGTAAATTTCATATATTTTAGATTCATTAAACACCAACTGAAATATTTCAGGTCTTTTATTGTTTTAATACTGATGATTTTGGCATACAGCTCATGAAAACCCAAAATTCCTATCTCAAAAAAATTAGCATATCATGAAAAGGTTCTCTAAACGAGCTATTAACCTAATCATCTGAATCAACTAATTAACTATAAACACCTGCAAAAGATTCCTGAGGCTTTTTAAAAACTCCCAGTCTGTTTCATTACTCAAAACCGTAATCACGGGTAAGACTGCCGACCTGACTGCTGTCCAGAAGGCCATCATTGACACCCTCAAGCGAGAGGGTAAGACACAGAACGAAATTTCTAAAACGAATAGGGTGTTCCCAGAGTGCTGTATCAAGGCACCTCAGTGGGAAGTCTGTGGGAAGGAAAAAGTGTGGCAAAAAACGCTGCACAACGAGAAGCGGTGACCGGACCCTGAGGAAGATTGTGGAGAAGGACCGATTCCAGACCTTGGGGAACCTGCGGAAGTAGTGGACTGAGTCTGGAGTAGAAACATCCAGAGCCACCATGCACAGGCGTGTGCAGGAAATGGGCAACAGGTGCCGCATTCCCCAGGTCAAGCCACTTTTGAACCAGAAACAGCGGCAGAAGCGCCTGACCTGGGCTACAGAGAAGCAGCACTGGACTGTCGCTCAAATTTTGCATGTCATTCGGAAATCAAGGTGCCAGAGTCTGGAGGAAGACTGGGGAGAAGGAAATGCCAAAATGCCCGAAGTCCAGAGTCAAGTACCCACAGTCAGTGATGGTCTGGGGTGCCATGTCAGCTGCTGGTGTTGGTCCACTGTGTTTTATCAAGGGCAGAGTCAATGCAGCTAGCTATCAGGAGATTTTGGAGCACTTCATGCTTCCATCTGCTGAAAAGCTTTATGGAGATGAAGATTTTGTTTTTCAGCACAACCTGGCACCTGCTCACAGTGCCAAAACCACTGGTTAATGGTTTACTGACCATGGTATTACTGTGCTCAATTGGCCTACCAACTCTCCTGACCTGAACTCCATAGAGAATCTGTGGGATATTGTGAAGAGAAAGTTGAGAGACGCAAGACCCAACACTCTGGATGAGCTTAAGGCCGCTATCGAAGCATCCTGGGCCTCCATAACACCTCAGCAGTGCCAAAGGCTGATTGCCACCATGCCACGCTGCACTGAAGCAGTCATTTCTGCAAAAGGATTCCCGACCAAGTATTGAGTGCATAACTGAACATAACTATTTGAAGGTTGACTTTTTTTGTATTAAAAACACTTTTCTTTTATTGGTCGGACGAAATATGCTAATCTTTTGAGATTTCATGAGGTGTATGCCAAAATCATCAGCATAAAAAAAAAAATAAAAAATAAAAAACTGAAATATTTCAGTTGGTGTGCAATGAATCTAAAATATATGGCATTTTTATTTTATCATTACATTATGGAAAATAATGAACTTTTATCACAATATGCTAATTTTTTGAGAAGGACCTGTATGTCCCATGGTCTTGTTTACTCCCTCCCTTTTGATTTGTATGTGGTTGGGATATGTGCTCCCCCTTGGATGGTGGTGATATTAAGGTGCTAAAGGCTTATAGGAAGAGTTGAGTTGGACGGTTGCTATCCAATCCTTACCTGTCGCATTTCTCAGTAACCTCAGTTTGAAGGCACTGACTTGCTCCCTTTGGTAGACTTCGCTCTATGATTCTCTGTGTATTCCTCTTATAGCCTTGCTTCTGAGGTTACATGCTAAGGATGGGGCTGTTGAAACCTGGACTTCCTCATTTGGAGTCAGAAGCTTGGGGATTATTCTCTAAGCCAATATGCATATGTGAAGATGTGTTCTTATGACTTTGGTTTGATCCTTGGAGTTTATTATGTGCTATGCCCACTCTGTTTGTGCATGCATACAGCCTAGTGGGGCAGGCATTTTCTTTAGCATGGCTTAGTAGGTATTGCATTTCCCATGAGGTCAGCAACGCACCATCGAAGTTCCACGTCTCAGGTTGCGAATGCAAAGGGGAACAGGATGCTGCATCTCATTGGTATGCTAAAGAGCATACCTGCATTTGTCCTTCAGACAAAAGAGTTGATGATGTGTAACTGATGCACCCTTTTATATTACGGGGCACATTCTGTGTGACATACTAGAAAGCCTTCTGCCAATAATTATTGGCTTTTGTTTCTCAGACATCAGTCATGCTGAGGGTGTTCCCCATAGCATCAACACCAAGACGCAGCATCTCGTTCCCCTTCTCATGGAAAGGGGAACTGGGTTGCATTCGCAACCTGAGACATTTCGCCTGTAGTGTATTGCTTCAGTGAGTTATAAGTATATTTATAATCAAGATTTTGTTGAAAAATGTCATATTGCTTTTATGTGCTTTTCCTGCAAAGGATACAAATTATCTTATTAACAGTTTCTTAGGAGGCAGCATAATCAAGTTGAGACCATTTGAAAGAAAAAAAAAAAACAAAAAAACACATGTAATATCTTAAATTGTTGCGTATGGAGGTAGCTCACAATGTTTTGGAAAAGAGCTTGAGTCTTTTCTGTCAGCATGGTCCTGTGAGATGGCCACAGGCACGGAGGTTAGAGAAACAGAAAGTGCTTGGAAAACCAACACAGCGGGGCGTCTTAACAGCTGTGCCCCCATTACTCTCACTGCCCACATGACCACCCCATAGAACACATAGGATGTGATTACTATTGACCTGAGCAGAAGAGAAAAAAAAGAGAACACCATCCATACCCCCTGGGGGACTTTTAGAGCTGTGTTGGCCTCATGATTACAGCTCTGAGTGTTTGTGTGTGTGTGTGTAGAACTACACACTGACCTCTCTGCCATCCATCTCTATTACTGGCACAAATAACACAGCACTGCAGGACACAGTGTTGTTCAGTTCTTTCTCATTGCTCTTATCCTTAACTGCAAACTTCAGAAGTTTCAGCTTTATTTAAAGACACAATTCAAAATGTCATTTATTCTCTCAATCCTTCCATGGAAGATAAACGAAGGTTAAGCAAAATGTTCATGATGGTATTTTCTATTTGACAATATATGTGGACAGGGGCATTCACACAGACAATCAGCTGAGACACGTTGCATCATCATTGACAATTCAGTGTTAGCTTTGTGTGAGGTTCAGTTTAAGGATGTTTCATGGGCTACCTCATTTTAGTCACCCTAAATATCTCCAATCAACTCTCTGGCAGCCCCCTTAAAAATCTATGATGTGACGTGATGTGTGTAGTAAATTATATTAGATTATTCTTCGATCCTTGCTTTTGTGAATGATGGTCGGCACAGACAGTTTGCACTTTTGCCATATCTCATTTATTTTCCTTTCCAGTGAAATCAGAAAATAAAATGAGACCAAATACAAAACTGTTACGGTAATATATTTCAACTGAGCCGACAAACACTGCACTGTAGTTTTATTTTAATATTTTTCCATTATTTGTATATATATATATATATATATATATATATATATATATATATATATATATATATATATATATATATATATATATATATATATATATATATATATATATATATTACCAGTAGGTTCAGTAGATTCTCAGAAAACAAATGAGACCCAGCATTCATGATATGCACACTCTTAAGGCTGTGCAATTGGGCAATTAGTTGAATTAGTTGAAAGGGATGTGTTCAAAAAATAGCAGTGTGGCATTCAATCACTGAGGTCATCAATTTTGTGAAGAAACAGGTGTGAATCAGGTGGCCCCTATTTAAGGATGAAGCCAACACTTGTTGAACATGCATTTGAAAGCTGAGGAAAATGGGTCGTTCAAGACATTGTTCAGAAGAACTGCGTACTTTGATTAAAAAGTTGATTGGAGAGGAAAACCTATAAAGAGGTGCAAAAATGATAGGCTGTTCAGCTAAAATGATCTCCAATGCCTTAAAATGGAGAGCAAAACCAGAGAGAAGAAAACGGAAGACAACCATCAAAATGGATAGAAGAATAACCAGAATGGCAAAGGCTCAGCCAATGATCACCTCCAGGATGATCAAAGACAGTCTGGAGTTACCTGTAAGTACTGTGACAGTTAGAAGATGTCTGTGTGAAGCTAATCTATTTTCAAGAATCCCCGCAAAGTCCCTCTGTTAAAAAAAAGGCATGTGCAGAAGAGGTTACAATTTGCCAAAGAACACATCAACTGGCCTAAAGAGAAATGGAGGAACATTTTGTGGACTGATGAGAGTAAAATTGTTCTTTTTGGGTCCAAGGGCCACAGGCAGTTTGTGAGACGACCCCAAACTCTGAATTCAAGCCACAGTACACAGTGAAGACAGTGAAGCATGGAGGTGCAAGCATCATGATATGGGCATGTTTCTCCTACTATGGTGTTGGGCCTATTTATCGCATACCAGGGATCATGGATCAGTTTGCATATGTTAAAATACTTGAAGAGGTCATGTTGCCCTATGCTGAAGAGGACTTGAAATGGTTGTTTCAACAAGACAATGACCCAAAACACACTAGTAAACGGGCAAAGTCTTGGTTCCAAACCAACAAAATTAATGTTATGGAGTGGCCAGCCCAATCTCCAGACCTTAATCCAATTGAGAACTTGTGGGGTGATATCAAAAATGCTGTTTCTGAAGCAAAACCAAGAAATGTGAATGAATTGTGGAATGTTGTCAAAGAATCATGGAGTGGAATAACAGCTGAGAGGTGCCACAAGTTGGTTGACTCCATGCCACACAGATGTCAAGCAGTTTTAAAAAACTGTGGTCATACAACTAAATATTAGTTTAGTGATTCACAAAAAAATGTTTGTACAAAATAGTTTTGAGTTTGTACAGTCAAAGGTAGACACTGCTATTTTTTGAACACACCCTTTCAACTAATACCCCAATTGCACAGCCTTAAGAGCGTGCATATCATGAATGCTGGGTCTTGTTTGTTTTCTGAGAATCTACTGAACCTACTGGTAACTTGTTTGCCATGTAGCAATAAAAATACACTAAAAACCTTGATTATTCTGGTTAGTCACATTGTACTGTTATTATTTTGAACAATACTGTATATATATATATATATATATATATATATATATATATATATATATATATATATATATATATATATATATATATATATATATATATATATATATATATATATATACACTGTCAGAAAAAATATATATATATATACAGTGGTCAGTGGTATTAATATGTACCTTTAAGGTACTAATATGCACTCTTAAAGTACTGATATGTACCTTTTGAGGTACAAATATGTACCATTTAGGGGTGAGTAAGGTACAAAGATGTACCTTTTCACTTTTGTACCTTAGCCCCAGTGACAGCACTGTACCTTTTTCTGAGAGTGTATATATATTTAAAGTATTTTAAAATATGTTTATTTGTATATTATTAAATATTATAATTTAAATACTATTATTTAAACTGTAACCAATGTTTGACAAAGACCAAATTGTGATGGCTAGGTGACTGGGTCAGTGCATCTCCAAAACTTCTACTCTTTTGGGGTGTTCCCGGTCTGCAGTGGTCAGTATCTATCAAAAGGGGAACAGTGGTGAACTGACGACAGGGTAATGGGCGGCCAAGGCTCACTGATCAAACAGATGAGCTACTGTAGGGAATGGTTTAAGGAGCACAACGAGTTTGAGGCCTCTAAATTACCCAGATCTCAATCCAACTGAGCATCTGTGGGATGTGCTGAACAAACAAATCTGATCCATGGAGGCTCCAACTCACAACTCACTTAAAGGATCTGCTGCTAACAACTTGGTGTCAGATACCACAGCACACCTTCAGGGATCCAGTGGAGTCCATGCCTCGATGGATCAGGGCTGTTTTGGTAACAAAAGCGGGACCAACAGAATATTAGAAATATTATATAGGTCATAATGTTATGCCTGATCGGTATATAGTCCTCGTAATTGCTGTGATTAAATCAAGAATTGCTCTTTCTGTGATTAAATAATAAACCGCCCAACATTTTTTTTTCTTGTTCGATAAGCCGCTCACTCTGATATATATCGCAACATTATCGCAGGCATTATAAAGTCAAAGAACACTCCGACGAGTCACAGTTTCGCTTTTAAGTAGGGAACTGAGAAAATCCTAGAATAACTCCAGGCTACATTTATGATACTTTTAAAGTGTTTTTTGTACTTTTTTGAGCTTGACAATAGCCATGATTTCCTTTCATTGTTTGAAAACATAATACTTAACAGATCATAGATATTCTGCAAACTAGAATGATGAGAAACGTGTCTAAAGTCCAAATATATCAACATTTAAACTGTTGAGATATTTGACTTTGTTGGTGGTGAGTTTCATGTATATCCAATTTCCCTTGCACAGTTTTTTTCTTCATCTTTCACTTTTCAAGCAATAAAGCTCAACTAAGGGCTTGAAAACCTCTATTGAGCTTTTTTGTGCTGAATCTCCAATTTTCGCCTTTGAGAGCAGACCAGGTTTTCCATCTCTATTAAATGAATGGAGAGTAAAGACCTGAGGTGCATCCACAGATCAAATGCATCGACATGCTGACTCAGGCGCAGGACGCTCGGAGACGCCACAACTCTTTAGCATGGCAGTGCGGATCAATAGAGCAAAGCTTGTGATTCAGGACGGAGCCGTGCCGAGCCAACAAATTGGGATGCGTCGACTTCATCTTTTGATCAACATTTCACTCTGATGAAGATCAGTGCTGAATCAGTTCAGAGCAACATGTTGTTGACAACACGCGTCTCCCAGAGCGATCTCACTTCTGAGGATGATTAGAAAATGTCACTGGTTTTCAACACGGTGGATTTAGGGGCTCACAAACTTCCGCAGTTAGATGTACTGTAAGTTGAAATTAAATGGATAAAAAGTGCCATTTATAATGTTTTGATTTCCATTTAAAATAAATGCTGTTTTTTTTTACCTAAAAAAAAAAAGGATCATGGTTTACACACAAATCAACTTTGATAATACTTCCCCAGTATTATCCTACATGCATAATGTTTTTTAAGCATAAACCTCACTTAAAAGTAATGTTAATTGATGGGGGAACAAATATTTTCTCTGAAATTAAATATTTTATTACACATTTATCGTCATCATCATCATTTAATCATTATAAGGATGACCAGAACAATGAACTACACTTCTACATACTATATTATTAATGGATATATTAATATGGTTACACTTTACAATAAGTACTTCTAAAGCTTTTATTAATCTCAGTAAAGGTCTCGTCCTTCGGATGAGACATTAAACCGAGGTCCTGACTCTCTGTGGTCATTAAAAATCCCAGGATGTCCTTCAGAAAAGAGTAGGGGTGTAATCCCTGCATCCTGGCCAAATTTGCCCATTGGCCTCTGTCCATCATGGCCTCCTAATAATCCCCATATACTGATTGGCTTCATCACTCTGTCTCCTCTCCTCCAATAAGCTGGTGTGTGGTGGGCTTTCTGGCGCAATATGGCTGCCTGCCGTTGGTGGTGGTTGAGGAGATTCCCCCCTTCTATATGTAAAGTGATTTCAATACCTAGAAAAGCGCTATATAAATGTAACAAATTTAAAATTATAATGATTGTCATGAGCTAACATGAACTAAAAATGAAGAATTTTAATTGTATGCATTTGGAAACTACAATGAACAAACAATCAACTTGTATTTTTAAAGGATTGCAATCTAAAAGGTAAAATATGTATAGTTAGATAATGCATTAACTAATGATAAGAAATGTGATTATAAAGTGTCTATTTTGAGAGTAACTTTTACAAAAGCAGAGCCAAAAAAACCTTCTATGGCGATTAATCCATGTGTCTTTTCAATGGCTCTTATTGTCTATTTTTGGTACGTATATGAATGAAAATCCACTAATGGCATTCCTTGATGAAGTATAGCCCGAGGAACCATGCATTTGTACTGTGAATTTAGCCTGTCTGAGCAGGGAGAGATTAACACAGCTCAGTGGTCTCAGCGTGTCAGGTCTAAGTGTGAATCTCACTAAAGACAATGCAGCCAGCTGGAGCCGCAGCTCCGTGTGTAATTCCTTGCAGTGTTCGAGTGTGTGGCATACAGAATAAACCCAAAGGAAGTGGAAAGCCAAGCGTAAGGCGAGGCATTAGACCAACATGATTGCTGTCCTCTCAAGGGTAAATTGATATGGTTGTTAAATTAGTTTTATATCACAGCAACATACTCTAATTGTGACAGATCACCAGTGCTAGCCATATGTAACATCTTATGACACGGATTCCCTTGCTAACAATGTGTGTGTGCTGTAAGTGGAAAATGTTGATGCTAATTTGTGCTAATTATAAAAGCAGAACCATGCTGAAAAATAGATGAGTGTGGTTTCCTCAAGGGAAGCTTTCTATAAATGTTGAACACTCATTGCCAGCATGTAATGGCATTTTAGATAAGACAGGAGGCAATGCTATTTTCGGACACATCAAAGTGCCACACCACAATAAATACCAACCAGCCAAATCTGATTTGAAGAAATTCACATGCACTGCTTAAAAACAGATGATCTGAGACACGCAAATAGAAAAGAGTCAGAGGTTGTAGAGCTGCAAAGGAGAAAGCTCACTGCGCTACTGTGTTGCGTATCCTCATTTATGCTGATGCTTTAGCAACGGCTGCTGTCCCGGTCGGAAATATTTAGAACTCCCTTTGAGACTTGGAAAGCTAGCATTAAAACTCACGTGGTGCTTTTAAAATGGGTCTGTGTTTATTTTCTGAATGGTCGGCCATCTGGTGGAACGCTTGTCTGCTGAAGTTTTGTACGGTGCACACTCGGAAAAGTTTCATTTAAGTCCACGGTGTCCAATCTGGATCGCTATAAAGACAAGTTACAACTTTAAAAGGAATAATAAGGAGAGCATTTGCGCTGCTATAGGGCACTAATAAGATTGTTCTGCTTTTAGGGAAATCCATCTTCATTTTTCAACATCTACAGTGGATAGGCTTCAGTGATATTGGTAATAGGAGAACACAGGTGGTGTCTCTGATAAGGTAGCAAATGGGTGAGCTGTCAAAGCACACAACTGAAATATTTGACCAATCTTTCATTCTCACTCGAGCAAAAAAAAGTCAGTGGCAGATTGGATGGCAGATGATCAATAAAGCTCAGAAAGCAGTGGGTTACCTCAGGGCATATCCTGATGCCCCATCAAAGCTAATATAGCCAGCTGTGTGTTGTTGCCAGGAATTAAATTATCTCTGGCAATAATTGGCTCAAATCTTAGTGACTTAGATCTTAGTGACAAATCGAACTAAAAACTTTACTGGGTAAAATATGCCATGTACAGAAAAAGAACAGACACTGACACCTAGAACAAACTCCACCAGGTAAGAAAAAAAAAAGCAATACAAAAACACCTCCTGAAGTGATTTGCTTTACTGCAGTTTAGTTTCAAAAGTGCCTTCAAGGGACTTTCACCAGAAAGTGCAAATTCTGTCAAGAATAGGTTTGAAAATGTCTCTGCTTCTGCTTGTCCACTCGCCTTTTGAGGATTGACCACAGGTTCTCTATATGATTGATGGTGTGTGCACAGCTGCACACCAAAAGCCAATTATGTGCTAGTAGATTACATACAAAGTCAATGCAAAGACGCGGTTGCCGCGAACAAGCTATATTTGCCTCAATCGCGTCTTTTGCTCAAGTTGAAACATTTTCATGACACTTTGTCGTGCTAGTCAATCAGCAAAGAGCTTATTGACACATCCGGTTGTATCAGAAAATGGAGGAGTGCATCATGCATGTTATGTTGATGTGTGTGATGACACTCCTCATTGCGCAATGTTTTTATTCGCGCAATGTGACATGAAAAACAAGTAATTAGGGATGCTCATATTGACCGATTAATACTATCAGTTAAACGGTTTAAAGGTTTTTTTTCCCCCTACACTTTTTTTGTTTGTTTGCTGTATGGTTAAAGAAAAATATGCTGTATTTGTTAACTCACTGGGTGCATCGACACTTGCAACCACGCGTCTCTGCAGACATATTTCCCAAACTATGTGGGACCATTTCGGCAGAAAGGGCGACGAAGTTACTTGCAAAATATGCTACGTAGTAGTACAAAAAAAAAAAGTAGTACAAGCTCTTGACTGGTGGAAAACCAGAGGCTCGCACTGCGGAGACAGTTAGACCCACGGCAGAAAGCCTCGTGTATACTGTCAACAGGCTGTGCTCCAGACTAACTTACATAATTTAGACATGTTACTTTAAAAAAAAAACAGTCAAGCTGTTGATTGAGGTAGGTAAGCCTGCTATTTTTATTTGACGGGAAAAACTATTCCGGTTCTTCAAAGCTTCAAACGCCACGGATTCAGTGTATTTTCGTTTTGTTATCTTAATTTGGTAATTATTTAATTTAAAAAAATTGTGTAGGCATATTTATTTTATGCTTTTTATTTATATGATTTTATTCAGTTTTTCTCTGTTGTCAGAAAAGCTGCAGGTGCGTGAAAATGTGATAATGTGTGAATCCAGGTTCTGTTGTTGTTGTTGATCTGTTGTGTTGGCTGCTGTTTGCACAGTAAAATAAACCTGTGAAAAAAGTTTTTTTAATGGGTCACAGACACTCATCAATTGTTTTTTATTTAATTTCAATTCAATATTATAATCTTATCAGTTAACGGTTAATAATCGATTAATGAGCATCGGTTGTCGGTCGGAAAAATGAACCGAAATGAGCATCCCTACAAGTAATCCTACGAGTAATCTAGAGCGAGTAAAGCAATGCGAAGATTCGCTTCACTTTTGGCACACATCATAAGACCAAGGGAGTTGCCTGGCCATAGATACAAAATTTCTATGCAATGATCTCCGAGCCACTTCATTATCACTCTTACCTTGTGATATGGTGCTCCATCATGCTGGAAATCACCAAATTGTTTCTAGGTTGTTGGGAGAAGTAGCTATTGCAGGACGTTTTAATACCATTCTGTATTCCTGGCAGTGGTTTTGGGCAGAATTGTGAGAGAGTCACTCCCTTGTTTGAAAGGCAATCCCACACATGGATGGTCTCAAGATGCTTCACTGTTGGAACGACACAAGACATGGGACAGTTTCACCCTTTCTTCTCTGGACAATACATTTTCAAGATTTTCCTCTGTCCTTGATGTTTTTCTTGGAGAAAAGTAGCTTCTTTGCTGCCCTGCTTGACACCAGGCTGTCGTTAAAAACTCTTTGGCTCACTGGGTGTGCATATGCACTCGAAACCACCTGCTGCCAACACTGAGCAAACTCTACAATGGAGGTGACAAAATTCCATAACTGACTCCTCAGGAGGAGACAGTCCTGGACTAAATGGACTGCATTTATATAGCGCTTTCAACAGATCAGGGAGTGCAGAATTATTAGGCAAATGAGTATTTTGACCACATCATTCTCGTTATGCATGTTGTCTTACTCCAAGCTGTATAGGCTGGAAAGCCTACTACCAATTAAGCATATTAGGTGATGTGCATCTCTGTAATGAGAAGGGGTGTGGTCTAATGACATCAACACCCTATATCAGGTGTGCATAATTATTAGGCAACTTCCTTTCCTTTGGCAAAATGGGTCAAAAGAAGGACTTGACAGGCTCAGAAAAGTCAAAAATAGTGAGATATATTGCAGAGGGATGCAGCAGTCTTAAAATAGCCAAGCTTCTGAAGCGTGATCATCGAACAATCAAGCGTTTCGTTCAAAGTAGTCAACAGGGTCGCAAGAAGCGTGTGGAAAAACCAAGGCGCAAAATAACTGCCAAGCGAAAAGTCAAGCGTGCAGCTGCCAAGATGCCACTTGCCACCAGTTTGGCCATATATCAGAGCTGCAACATCACTGGAGTGCCCAAAAGCACAAGGTGTGCAATACTCAGAGACATGGCCAAGGTAAGAAAGGCAGAAAGTCGACCACCACTGAACAAGACACACAAGCTGAAACGTCAAGACTGGGCCAAGAAATATCTCAAGACTGATTTTTCTAAGGTTTTATGGACTGATGAAATGAGAGTGAGTCTTGATGGGCCAGATGGATGGGCCTGTGGCTGGATTGGTAAAGGGCAGAGAGCTCCAGTCCGACTCAGACGCCAGCAAGGTGGAGGTGGAGTACTGGTTTGGGCTGGTATCATCAAAGATGAGCTTGTGGGGCCTTTTCGGGTTGAGGATAGAGTCAAGCTCAACTCCCAGTCCTACTGCCAGTTTCTGGAAGACACCTTCTTCAAGCAGTGGTACAGGAAGAAGTCTGCATCCTTCAAGAAAAACATGATTTTCATGCAGGACAATGCTCCATCACACGCGTCCAAGTACTCCACAGCGTGGCTGGCAAGAAAGGGTATAAAAGAAGAAAATCTAATGATATGGCCTTGTTCACCTGATCTGAACCCCATTGAGAACCTGTGGTCCATCATCAAATGTGCGATTTACAAGGAGGGAAAACAGTACACCTCTCTGAGCAGTGTCTGGGCAGGATGACCAGAACAATGCAGGCTTCATCAGGCAGGCTTTTTTGTTCCCCTATCTGGCAGGCTTTTGAGTGTCCTTGCAAAGAAAGGTGGCTATATTTGTCACTGATTTGTTTTTGTTTGGTTTTTGAATGTCAGAAATGTATATTTGTGAATGTTGAAATGTTATATTGGTTTCACTGGTAAAAATAAATAATTGAAATGGGTATCAATTTGTTTTTTGTTAAGTTGCCTAATAATTATGCACAGTAATAGTCACCTGCACACACAGATATCCCCCTAAAATAGCTCAAACTAAAAACTACTTTCTAATAAACTACAAAAATATTCAGCTTTGATATTAATGAGTTTTTTGTGTTCATTGAGAACATGGTTGTTCAATAATAAAATTAATCCTCAAAAATACAACTTGCCTAATAATTCTGCACTCCCTGTATGGTTATCCAAAGCGCTTTACGTATTGCCTCACATTCACCCATTAATACACTCAAACACCCATGGCAGTGTCAGCCATGCAAGGCACCATCCAGCTCGTCGGTCAGGTGGAACCACCAACCTTCCGTTATACAGACAACCTACATGAACCACTGAGCCACTGCTGCCTCACAGACGAACCTCCTCTCCTTGAAGTTCTTGATGATAAATAGTTATTTCAATATTTGCAATATTGTTTTACTTGCATGTGATGCTGCACATATCTCTTACCACTGCTAATACAAGAACCCAATGATTGGAAGCACTTCCCTCCTTTTATATCAGTCAGTCTGCTCTTATAACCCAAACATAATAATAGAGTGTTTTCACCTGACTAGTACTTGTTTATAGAATGGGTAAACCCAATTGATTTTGCCCTGCAACTTAGTCTGGAAACCTGCACATTCATTTCTACTGCTTCTGTTACACTTTTGCGGGAACCAACCACAGACTGGCTTATCCACCTGCCGTGCTATTGGCGGTTTAACACGATGACAGATAGAGAAGCAATGGGTTGTTGCCCGTTGATCGCGCCTCTTATGGTCTGATTGGTTGAAGGACTATCCATTTGCATACAGTCATTTGAATAATGTTCGTTTATCACACCTCTTGTGCAGGAGGAAATACATAGCAGACTCCCCAGACCAATGTTAAATCTGAAATTGAGCTTGGTCTGGTTTACACTTTCTCATGTGCCGATGATATGATTAGTGAAATGATGTTAGCTGTTTTTTTGCCAGGGTCCAAAAAAAAAAAAAAAAAATCGGGGAAGTTTGGCCTTTTGTTATAAAGTTTTTTATTTATTTTTTGTCTAATTATGGTTTTTGATTACTCTGTGCAATAATCTAGAAACAATGTGAATCAACACCACAACAACTGAAGAAGCATACTTTGCAAAACACAAAATTTGTCACTGCCAATACTTTTGGCCACTGCTACATTAAGGGACTTTTGCCAACGAAAGACACAGCAGAGCCTTTGCAGGGGTCTTCAGTGTTTTTCAGGGCAAGGACCCCTTAGGTGACAGAAACAAAATGTGTCAGAGCTACATATTAAGCATATACCCTCCGATATCAATAGACCTAACCATTTTATGATTATGAATAAGTTATATTTTGTTAAAACAGTAGATCAGAACTATGCACATTATTCTTGTTGCAAATGCATAGCTGCATGTATAATACTTTATTGTTAAAATTGAGATGCATCATAACAAAATGTTGTGATAAAAATTAATTAGTTGTTTGCAGTTGAGCGGCGAGTGGATTTTAACTGAAACACCAGTGCGTTCAAGAGATCAACAAACATGACTGTGATTGGCTACATTTGTCACCACTGAGAAAACATGCTGTAAATAGGAACATTTCACGTTTTCCAGGGTGCAAACTCAAAAACGCAATGTTTGCCAAATCTCCAATAATATTATGTTATTACAGTATCATCTGAGGGTGGTCTTGCTTTCGTTTCAGGGTGCTTATATTTAAATTTGACTTTGTGAAATGTTTTACCCATGTTTTACTTATTTTTTTAACAAAACATTTTTTGTGATCAAACATTCATTTGCGGACCCCTGCAGTACTGCTGCGGACCCTAGGGCCTGTGGAACCCCGGTTGAAGGCCTTTCAGTTAAGAAAATGATTCAATGACCTATTCATAAATACTCACTTGCTATATTCCTGAATTAACAAAGGCCGATTTATACTTGACATACCCATAAGTTCGCTTGGGTGTGTGGAAGTGCACATTGTGCACTGCATCTTTTGTAACTTTCTGCGCAACTCCACTTCTGAAGATGTGCAACTTCGAGTGGAATCTGACCGAATATATGTCTCACCTCATTGGCACCCAGTTTGCATGTATCTAAATTAGTTGCTTACATTTACAAAATGAGACTACAACAGTAGAAATAAGCCCTTTTAACTCTTTCCATGCCAAACACAGAATTTTCGATTTTTTGTGAGAAAATGATTCACTGCCAAACTTAGAATTTTCTGTGTTTTCAGTGTTATATACTAGGGGGAGTACAGAATCTCCTGATCAAAACAAAAGGTGAAGAAGACACAAAAAAACAAGGAATCGTATGTAAGCAGATGCATATGTGAAATAACGTAATCATCAACATTAAACTTTATAAATCGAACTGCCTAATGTTACTGAATGAAATATTGACCCAGAACGAGCTATAGGACTGTGCAAGCAGTAGGGGTGTTGATGGACTCGATCTCCTCCATCTGTGTTTGATCATCACTCTGAATCTGATCTGGATGTAGTCTTGTTCAAAATGTAGCTTTTTTATGAAACATACCCATATTTTAGTGTTGATAAGACAGGAATGCATGCAGCTAGAATACATTTTTGTTATTTTTTTTTTAATCAAAAACCCTGGCGGTGGCTTTGCGACTTCTTTTAAAAATACTGGTGGGGAAATAGTTAATGACAATAAAGGTCCACGTTTAATAAAAATGTTCACAAAATTAAATGAAAATGTTTAGTGAAATTAGAAAATATTTGAGATAGTTAATTTAGTTGTATACATGTTCTCATATCCATATATTTTGTTCTAATGTCAGAGTAATCGCAGTGTTTACTGGGTTTTACACGGTTCTTTTGCAGTGTGGTTTTGGGGAAGTGTACTAAAACAAACATCACGTGTGTAGCTTACTTCTTCTCACCACTGATTTCTGATGGTTTAAAGGGCAATTGCTCAGAGTCACTCAGAATTATTCACGTGTAGTCAGCGGAGGCTTGTGCTGTGGAGCCAGGCGAAAGTATACATCAGGCTTAAGCTGTTGCAAATGAATGGGTTAAATTAATAATTCAATGTCTTACTAATTAAGTCATTGGCTGCATCCATCAATTGCATACTTTATTACTATATTTGTAGAGAATAGTATGTTCGAATTCATAGTATTTATAAAACAGTAGTTGAAAAGATGACCTACTACTTCTGGCGAGATTCTAAAGTGCGCATCCAATGGATACTTTATTAATCCATGAAGGGAGTTGTGCATGGCAGTGAAGTGACACAACTGACCTAAATGTCAAATACCGTCATTATTGTATTAGTAGACTATCTGTCTGCTTAATATCTGCTTTACTTTATTGTGATGCTCCTCAACAGACATCACTATAAGTAACTAAGTAACTATTAGTAACTTTGCAAGTACGTCAACTTATTCTACTAACCCTAAAGGCCCCGAAATTCTACTCACAGCAAAGGTATTTTTTGTTATTCGCGTAGGGGTCAGAATTAAGTGTAACCTCTTGTCTTTTCTTTCTTTCTTTTATTATTTATTTTTTTTACTAAACTGAAACTTAGCTTAAAGCAGACAAGTATATTGGTCTCAATGAGACTGCTCCCTCAGGCTATATAACCATATGCCTCATTCAAAGGGGTGGGGTGGCTGTGTTGTTTTATGCTCAGTGTTAGACAGATAAGGATACTAATATAAAATTAATCAAAGTGCTTATGCTCGGTCATATTGCAAGATGCAGATCAATGTTTAAAAACTGCCAGGGCACTATAGACTTTATCAACAACAACAGAAAAGTATTTTCTTTTAGATATTGTGAATATACTGTCTGTCGATAGAGCTTTGATTAGTGGAGACTTCAACATTCACAAAGATGATGAAAAGGATTCTTTTAGATAGTCGTTTACTGACATCCTCATCTCTACTGAGATCCTTTATGTCTCTGAATCATAACTCACTGTCATAATAACACTTTATGTTTAATTCTGTCATATAGAATTGATATCAGTAACACAGCTACTGAACTGCATGATGATATCTTGGATCTCTCAAATATGTTTAACAAATGTTATTCAATCTGCACTCCAACTTCGACATGATATGACAGCTGAAGAAACTGATGAGGAGGAAGTAGAACATGAGATGCCATATAACAAAATCCCATGAGTTGTTGGAAGTGTCAGGCCTGAGGAAAGGCACAGAGGTTATAATCATAGCAGCACAAGCACTTTGTACCAGATCAATAGAAAGGTCTACAACACCAAACAACCCAAGATGGAGAGTGTGCAGTGAATCCCCCAGGACAATACAGCTTCTAATAGCAAGATGCAAGAAGCAGACAGGAACAACATACACTGACCAGCTCATTGAAGTCAGCAGGATTGAGTTCAGGGACGTCTGCACTGTGTATTAGCCGACAACTCTCAAGTCCAAGTAGGATACTCCACAGAAAGTGGTGGCAAACCACAAGGCTAACATCCTGTGGGACTTTGGGATTCAGATCCAAGTACGATTTGTCCATCCAAGTAAATACTGTGATCAAAGACAAAGAGCAGTGGTGATCCATGTTGAAGAAGCTGGAGAACATCCAGGAACTGAAAGAAGAACCTGAAAGAATGTGGCCAGGTAGTTCTGCCAAGAGGAAAAGTTCATTGCTCTTTTGCAGCTCAGGAGATTCAATGGAATTTTCAGTTGTTTCATTTAAAAATCACTTTTGGCCTTATGAAGAAGAAGTACTCTTTACTTTTTACAAGGATAATTATTATGGAAATAGTATACATTAAATGGATATACACAGGTACAAACAAAACAATGTTTTCAGACAATTAATTGCATGTCATTTACCATTAAATTGCAGGAAAATGTATAGCAGTTTGAATTATATGCAATTAGTTGAACTTAAGAGTGTGGGTTTTTTTTTTTTTTTTTTTACCCACTTAAGACTTTATAATTACTTCTGTCTTTGAAACATGGTTAAAATGCAATGTGCTGAATGTACTGACAAACATTTATGGTTAACTAAAATATACTTTAATAACATTAAACTTTGATGTCATATATTTATCCCTTAAATGCACTAATGTTTCACCAATCATTATTACATATTCAGGCCTTTAGCGACCCGGATCTATATCTAATACAGATGGATCTCTACCTGTTGCGATATAAAACTCTCCTGAGAAAACTCTCTCTTTTGTAATAATTACAGAAGAATGAAAAAATATATATTATTTTGTGACCTTTTGGAGCTTGGATGGGTTCAGTTTGGGCAGATGTTTTATCTTCACTGTCCTCGTCAGAGCTCATTTCCCAGTACATTCAGCATCTGGCTCATTTTCGCCATCTCAGACATTTTCTCAAAACTATCATTTTTCATCTTCAAGTGACAGCGACACTAATGTTTGATTGCGTTCAGTACTTGTTCTGCATTAAATAGCTGAGTCATTTTATGTTTTGCTGATGATTCTTACAATTCGTTTGTTTTTTGCCTGCGGTAACTATGAGTGAAACTTCACTTCATTGTCACATTGTCACCTTGTGGAATAAAGGTGAAATAACATTTATTTACACTCTTACACACCACGGATAGTTAGCGACCCTATACATTTTGGGAAAAAAAATCAATGGGATAACAGGCACTGTTCTTTTGTTGTTTATCATTAATGTTAAGTCTGCATAAGTGTAATCCCCCATGTATGCTATTCATCACATCAGTAAGTGCACTTATTTAAAGCATGGCAAAAGTAAAAAAAAAAAAAAAACATGTACTTTAAAGTTAAAGGTGTAAAAAAAAAAAATCTGTAAAATATCTAAAAACCACTAGGTCAGTGTTATATATTTTGTTCAGTTGAGTACTTGCAATATCCCAAATTTTTCCAACTATTTGTAAATCGTGAAAAAAACCTGTGAGGGACCTGTGAGGGAGTCTCCAGTCAATTGCGTCATATCTGCATTACCCTCGGTTTCTCGGTCGCCGATCGAATGCACAGAGTAATGGCATAACGTAATTTTCAACACACTCAAATGTATCTAATATGATTAACAGAGTTGTGTTACCTCATACTCATGACCAGAAAAGCGGAAATGTAACCGGCGACTGTGGCATAATAAAAGTCCTGCTTCCCGAGAGGCGTGTTGTGTTCATCTTATTACCAAACACTCCAGCGGCCTTTCTCAGCTCCCACAACACTCAGTCCTGCTCTTCTATACTATAGAAATGTTAATAATCGCATCCATGAACTTGATTTTTTCTGCCTGAGTCCTATCCCAATTATTTTCCACCGGCTGTGAGGTTAAGACCACATGTCCCAAGATTCTTCGCTCAAATGTGATCATCAAAATCTGTACTGTACTTATTTGGTCTTTTATTTCATTGGTATGCAAGTAGATATTTTGTTTGTTTGTTTTGTAATTCTTACCATTTGAAATACACTACAAGTTTGAAGTACACTACATTTACCCACACTCAATAACTTTCTTTATTCTTTGGAAAATTAAATATTTTGAGAAATTTCTCGGTTTTTGTCCATACAACAGAATTCAATGAGGTCCAATACTGTTTTGTTTCCAGCATTCTTCAAAGTATTATATTTTTTATTCTGAAGATTTTTGGTGTATTGGCATATTTGTCTGAACCTCAGCCTCTGGCAGCCAATTGTCGGAGACTGGTGGTTTAAAATAGCTTAGGCACACATTTTTAAACTTTTAAATTTGTTCTTAAAATATTTGGAAAAAATAAAAATAAAGATAATAATGATAATAATAACAATAATTATATATAATTACACCACACACACAAATTTTAAATATCAAATGTGATACATTTCCATGTCCATATTTTTCTATGAGCTTCCTTGAGCTTCTTGCAGTGCAATCCTGGGATTAACCTTTCCATAGAGTATAGATTCTGCAACTATGGAATATATATATAATATCACAGCCTACCTTTTGGAATGGCTGCACATCTGGAGTGTATCTATGTTGCCTTAAAATGTTAGGTAGGCAGCACACAAGATTTTGGAATGATAATATCAGATGTTTAAACTTCCAGATCTCAGATGGAGGAAATACCACCCACAAAATGGATGAGGAGCGAATTATTATTTATTTAGGTTAATGTAAACAGTTGGCATACATATAGGGCAATATCAATATACACGCAATCCATTACCGACATACTTAATAACATGAAGACCACGAGGTTGAGGATTTAAGCATAGACAGTAGAATTTAACAGGTCACTGATTAGTGTTCAGACTTACTAGATACTCAGTTCCCCCTTGGCAAAATGTGCTTCTGTGGGAGGGGGGAAATAATCATGTGTGAGTGTGTGTGTGTGTGTGTGTGTGTGTGTGTGTGTGTGTGTGTGTGTGGTTCTGGTATTCTCTGCGTCCTAAGGACAAAATTCCCCCACAAGGTTAGTAATAACACAAATCTTTGACCTTGTGGGGACATTTTCGGTTTTCTGTGAGAGTTGTGTTTGGAGGTAGGTTTAGGGGTTAGGGAATAGAATATACAGTTTGTACAGTATACAATCATTATGTCTATGGAAAGACCCCATAAAACATGGAAACCCACCATGTGTGTGTGTTTGTGTGTGTGGCCAAGCAGCAATATGTGAAACATCGGTGTACAATACCCTCAATGTATGTGTAGGCAACATAGTCGAAATCTGCAGGGATTTGCATGGTAATAATATTGTGCAAATATCAGAACCATGATACTTTAATAATCTGAGTATTTATATATTTTGTGTATTTATAGTAACAATATATTGCGATCCTACACTCTGCCATTTATCTTAATTTATTTGAAGTGCTTTGGGGCTTTGCGCAACGCATTTTCAAGAAATGGCTAAAACATATTTTCCGTTAACACGACCAATTAATACAAACACTTTCAATTCTATCTATTTTTTCCTATAAAAAAACACACCTTGTTAGACTAACTGGGACTTGTCACAGTACTTACATATTGTTGCTCTTTTGTTGGTTTAACTGCTTCTGTTGTTCTCCTGTAAGTCGCTTTGGACAAAAGCTTTTGCTAAATGATTAAATGTAAATTAGTTTTTTTTTTTTTTCAAAACTGTAGAAATAGAGCATGGAGAAATGGTTCTCAAACATTTCCAGCCAAGTACCATCTTTGATCAATTCAGAACATCCTTAAAGGGTACATAACACACAGTTCCTACCAATCTCATGTGAATCTTGAGTACCTAGTATTGCACCCTTCATATCTCAGAAGGGTCTTTAGTTTTATCATATTTATAAAAGACAGATATGCTGTACCTTGTGCTGATTCTTTCCTAAAAGAGCTGAACTCGTGGAAGCGTGCAGTGGGCGGAGCTAAAGAATCAAGACAAAACACACACACACACACACACACACACACACACACACACACACACACACACACACACACACACACACACACACACACACACACACACACACACACACACACACACACACACATCCCTGGATAACTTTCATCTCATGCTGATCTCAAGAGACGCTCTAGCAACTGACGCTAGAGGTCGCAGCCTTTAGCCTCCTTGTTAGAGCATCTGACTCTCATGCTGGCGGACTCGGGTTTGAGTCCCGCTTGGAGCGGGCGGGTCGAACAGGAGGAGCTACATGTGCTTGCGTTCATCTGGGAGAAGTGTATTCCTTTACACACACACACACACACACTGATGTCATACAGGGCCATAATCGGAAGAAAAAAAAACTTTCTGAAACTTTCTGAAAGGACTTTATTTGGCCCAGAAATAGGGGAGCACGGGGCACAACCGAACGCAGGGTTAATTGTAACACGCATGGTTTGACACTTTCCACACATGCCAGGATGACGAAACTTTGTGTATTTACTAGTTGCCATATCAACACTATACAGAGAAAAAAATGCACCAAAATTTAAAAATCTTTGGAAGATATCACTGAACATTTATTTTACCATAGCACAAGTAAATTCCTTACTTAAGTTTATTTTTCATCTCTGTTTTTTGTGTTTATTTAAAATAAGAAAAATCTGATATTATTTTAATCTTCTTTTGTTATTTAACAGTTGAGATGGTTCTTTAATGCTGATCTAACAGCAGAATACTCGAGCTGGGTTTAAATCCGAGGTTGCGCAGGCGGGGCATGTCGTCACACTGCGTTACAATCAGACCCTATTAGAACTATGCTATTATATTCTATACTTTTATTAATTATTTTGAGAAACAATAAGAATAGGGTAAATAATGACTGAGAGTCCATGTTCAGAAATTATTTGTTATTATTATGTTTTGATCTATGCTGTATAGCAGTATTTAGCATTATGTTTGTTGTCAAAATCAGAAATGTGTGTATTTTTAATTATTAAAAAATGCCATTATTTTGTTTTAAAAAGTTAATAATTGTACTTTATTGACAAAATATTTTAGTTTGTCTTGGATATTTTTTTGATTATATAAGATAACATTTTAAGCTGTCATTTGGTCATGTTACAATGTGCCCTCTCACATGTTACAATGAACCCCACCTATGGGGCATGTTGTCATATTTCACTTCCATTCTTTTGGGGTAAATCAAGAAAAAAGTATACATTGTATTAATGAAACAAAACCACATAATTGTACTAGACATGTCGGCAATTAATGTGGGGGAAAAAAACAACCCCAAGTGGATTTACACAACCTGAGAAAGTCATGAATTAATTTTAATTATTAATGCTTTAATAATAAAAGTAATTTTCTTCATTAGGGCATTGGTACTGTATTGTAAGGTAAATATTCCTAGAATTTTTAATTTTTCGTTTACCTCTAGTGGGAGGAGGGCAATTTTCCCACGACGGGGTATCATATGACAGCTGCTGTCTCCAGCTCCAACAGATGGACCTCTCTCCAACAGTTTATAAACTTCCTCCCTCTCTCTTTCTCTTCCTCCCTGGCTCCTAATCATGAGAGCTGAGGGTGAGGCCAGGGCAGCGGGATAAGAAGCTTATAGTGGCAGTGCTTTGGCTCACTTCTGTAGAGGAAATAAAACTACTTTGAGGGGCTCTTTTGCCCTAGAAAGAGCTACTGGGACTATGAGAGAGCATAACTGTGTGAACAATATTATTAGGGCTTGCATCTTTTCCTTGCTACAGTACATTTAGCAAAGCAGAAGGAGAGTAAGGGAGAAGTATTCTGTCACAAGAAAATTGATATGTGCTCGACGAGTGACAAAAGCCATTTGTTCTTCGAGGTGGTCTACGCGTGTGGGATTATGCAGTGATTAGACGCAAGGCTTTGGAAGCGAGAGCAAGAGATTGACACAAGAATATGTTATATATAGACAGAAATTCTCTGCTCTGCACTGCCTGTCATCATGAGTGATTTGTCCTGTCACAGAGCGCAGTGGACAGCAGTTTCATGTCTGTCTTTGGTCATTTCTCTTCTAGGAAAGCTAGTTGGCATGTGCTAAATATTATAGCTAAACCATTGTTTGGTTATTTATGTTGGCTCTTTCTTTGTCTCATGACTCTTCTCAGTCAGAATCTGAGTCAGAGTCAATGGAAGCTTTGTCAACTGTTTTGCCAAGGATTGTAATATTGCCAAGAACGAAAAAAAAAAAAAGAAAAATAGGAGAGGAGATCTAATAAATATGTTTGGATATTATCTCTCATCACACAGACTTTTATATACATTTGATCTTATATTTATTTTTTTAAAGGTGCATTCAGTAGTTTGGTGCTAGTTCAAACAAAAAGTTTTATATTAAGAAACATTATTTTTGTGAAGAGTGATCTGAATGGTGTACACTCACATGAGATGAATACTCACATGTTTGTCTCACATGTACTCACATGGTTTTCTATAAAAAAGTGTTTTAATTATATATGGTGCGGGTAAATGGGAAATGACAATTTAATAAGTACAGTTGTGGTCAAAATTGTTGGCACCCTTGGTAAATATGATCAAATATGGCTGTAAAAAAAATAAATCTGCATTGTTTATCCTTTTGATCTTTTATTTAAAAAATCACAACAATCTAACCTTTCATTGAAGTAAAATAATTGAAAATGGGGAGAACATCACATTATGAAATAAATTATTTTCGCCAAAACACGTCGGCCCCAATTGTTGGCACCCCTAAACATTTTGAGTAAAATATCTCTGAAGTATATTTGCATTAATATTTACATTTTTTAGCACACCAGAGTGACAAGGAACATGAAATTGTCCAGCTATGGTGTCTTATTTCACAGAAGTATAAATATAAGGAAGCACAAAGGCCAAATTCCTTTAATCATTCATCACAATGAGTAAAACCGAATATAGTTCTGATGTGCAGCAAAGGATTGTTGAGCTTCACAAAATAGAAAGTGTCTCTAGGAAAACAGCTAAAGCATTGAAAATCCCCATTTCCACCATCAGGGCAATAATTAAGAAGTTTCAATCGGCTAAAGATGTTACAAATCTGCCTGGAAGAGGATGTGTGTCTATTTCTTCCTAATGCAGGCGAGGAGGAAAGTTTGAGTGGCCAAAGACTTTTCAAGGATCACAGATGGAGAATCACAGAGATTAGTTGAGTCTCGGGGTCAGAAAGCCTTACAAAAAAAATCAAACAACCCCTACATCACCACATGTTGTTTGGGAGGGATTCAAGAAAAATCCTCCTAGCTCATCCAGAAACAAACTCCAGCATATTCAGTGGTCAGACACGAATGGAAATTCAAAAGCGCCCTGGTTCTGTGGTCAGATGAAACTATAAAAAGAGCTTTTTGGCAGCAAATCTACCAGAAGGATTTGGTGCAAACAGGGATAAAAAGTACCCCATGACCACGGCTAAAAAAACAGCTGGATCTTTAACGTTAGGGGCCTATTTTTTTGTTGGAGGTCCTGGACATCTTGTTCAGACACATGGTATAATGGATTCTAGCAAATACCAACAGATAAAAAATCCAAACCTGACGGCCTCTGCTAGAAATCGTATAATGGACCGTGGTTGGATCTTCCATCAGGACAACGATCCAAAACAAACATCAAAATCAACACACATATTTGTCACTGAACACAAAATGAAGCTTCTGCCATGGTCGTCCAAGTCCCCTGACCTGAACCCTGTATAGAATGAGTGGGGTGAACTGAAGAAAAGAAGCACCAACGTGGATCTGGGAATCTGAAGGATCTGGAGAGATTCTGTATAGAGGAATGGTATCTGATCTCTCGTCAGGTGTTCTCCAAACTCATCAGGCACTATAGGAGAAGACTCAGAGCTGTTATCTTGGGAAAAGGAGGTTTCAAAAAGTATTTAAGATAAGGGTGCCAACAATTGTGGCCGATGTGTTTTGGAGAAAAGCATTTATTTCATATAATGCGATTTACCCCCCATTTTCAATTATTTTACTTCAATGAAAGGTTAGATTTTTGTGATGTTTTTGTTGGACAAGCAAGGAAATCAGTGTAATTTACTCCAAGCTAAACAAAGTAACTTTTTTGCATGAAATTAACAAAAAATAAATAATGAGTGATTACTTAAAACCATTTTTCAAACTGTGTTTTTGCCTTACTATTTGTGGCAATAGCCAACAATACATTGTAGGGATAAAAAAAGTAAAGATCATGTTTTTGTACATTTCCTACCATATATATATATATATTATTGTTAGTATTATACGTTGCTAAGGACTTCGTTTGGACAACTTTAAAGGGGTGATGAATTGAGAAATCAACTTTCGCTTGAGCTTTTGATATATGAAACATCATGGTAATATAAGAATATACTGTAAGCTTCAGAGCTGAAAACTTCCTTGTTAGTCAAAGAAAAGCTTTTGTAGACACCAGGCCCAGAAAACAATCAATCTCAGAATATGCCACACCTTGACGTCATTGTGTGGTGAAACCCCGCCTCGCCCAGCCCACCGACTCGTGCCACTGACATGACACAGGCCTAACATAGAGCTAAACCAGATCCAACTTTTTAAGTAATAAACATAACGTATAAGCTTCCTTCGGATTCCAATATTATGAATGCATGGAAGAATTTTATTTTTAATGAATATCCAGCTCATGTGGGGAAGAGATTGCACGTTTGTTCCTTCATTTCTGATCACAGATTCGTTTGTAAACAAGAGACTGGATTTGCAGACAGGATGAGATCACATGAATGAATGAAGCAACACACTTATGTGAGTAAAATGTTTTTTTATATGTGATAGTATTACATTGTTACAGATTGTTTGATATAGATCTACTGATTAGATGTGTCTTAAAGAACATAATTAGCACACTGTCAAAGGCTGGAGAATCCTTAATTTGTGGTGGTCTTGGTTCATTGCGATTCAGGATCAGACTCGGACATGTATGGGCCAGGGCTCGTAAAGCCCAACGTCCCGGGGCTATGTGTTTTCTTTTTTTTTTTTTTCTAAAACGTAAGCCCGGCCTGCCGACGGGCTATCTTAAATAGTGAAATAACCTTCCTTTCTTGATGTGCGTTGTTCACTCTTTAGATATTTGAAGGAAAAGATAAAGATAAATCGAGATAAATCACTGTGTTTGTTTGATAAACATGTTTTGCGAGCCCTGTGGGACGAATCATTCCGGTTGCCGTTCCCTTTCCCCGCTTTGGGAACGCCTCTGCGTGATAGCGTCGTGAAGCACATGTGTAATCCATCCAATAGAGAGACGGAACGTCATAGGCGGGTGACGTCATAGACCCGGAAGTTATAAAGCATACCGCCAAACAAACGCCACTAGCTTCTGTTGCCTTCAGAACACCCTTTGTGGCGGCCGGGCAGCTTTCCCCTTTGGCTGTCCAGGCCCACTCTTCCAGGAGTATGACTGCCTCTCAGGCATTTTTTGCAGGAGCCTCCCTGCAAGATATTTCAGATGCGGCAGGATGGTCATCACCGCATACTTTTGTCACTTTTTACGAGCTTGACATCAACTCTACTCCTGGGCCTCGGGTGCTCACCCACCAGTGACGCAGCGCAAGTTCCCTTGAAAGGAAATGTCTCGTTTACGACTGTAACCATAGTTCCCTGAATAAGGAACGAGATGCTGCATCATTCTGCCATACTCCCCGCATGCCCGCAAGCTAGTGGCATCTGTTTGCCTGTATGCTTTATCCCTTCTGGGTCTATGACATCACCCGCCAATGACGTTCCGTCTTTCTATTGGACTGATTACACACGTGCTTCACGACGCAATCACGCAGAGGCGTTCCCAAAGCGGTGACACAGCGTCTCGTTCCCTATTCGGGGAACTAGGGTTACAGTCGTAACCGATACGTTTTCCCACAAGCTTCAAAACAATTCCCACATGCACTGACGATGGAGCTGAAGCTCTTTAAATATGCAAAGCTTATCCAATCCTAGCAGTGGCCGTTTACTTCCAAGTCTTCAGTGCGGCACGCCCATAAAATCTGAGCGTTGCAGGACAGAGCCTCAAAACCAGGGTAGAAAATAGCCTATTACTTATTCATTATGAAGTTTTTGAATTTAAAAACCACACGGATGTCATAAGTTGACCTCAGACAACAATATAAAAAACGTCTCGGTTACGGATGTAACCCTCGTTCCCTGAGGAGGGAACGGAGGCGTAACGTTAGTGACTAACGAATGGGGTTTCGCAGAAGCCTATCATCTTGAGCTTAGAGAAAACGCCCAATGGCGTGCCAATGCCATGGGCATGCGGAATTTGCATACGTAACTCCGCCTCACCGTGAGTATATAAGGAGTGCGTAGCAACATCGCATTATGTTACCTGCTTGAGGAGCCAAGACTGAACTCCTGCGTTCCAGGTAGCACAGCTGATGTGGCAGCGGGGCGTTACGTCTCCGTTCCCTCCTCAGGGAACGAGGTTACATCCGTAATCGAGGCGTTCCCTTCGTTCAGTCACTCTGACGTAACGTTAGTGACTAACGAATGGGGTCCAATCTAATCCCGCCACTCAGCTGTCTTCCAGTGCCCTGCGTGAGTGCGAGTTCCTGTCGTAAGACTAGTACGGACGAAGGACTCCCACTTATCACAGGAATACCAAGGTACACTGGGAAGCATATCCCAGTGAGGAAATGCCAAGATGCCTACCCGTAGGGAGGACTTAAGAGTACACATATGACCCGCAAGGGTTGCATATGGAAAACTCTAGGTACCAGCCGAAGGTGGATTTTTAACCCTAGGGATGGCCGGGACATGCCAAGGAAGAAACCCGCTCACTGCAGAGGCTTACGGTGAAATACACGTGTGGGGGTCGCCGGAGGGGAACCATGCACACGGGCACCTGGCCGGACACGAGGGTCTGGGCTCGCTAGAGGGCAGACACACAGGCATCGGCGTAAGCAGTGCTGGAGGAACTCAGGGCTCTCGGGGAGCTCACCTGAGGAATATCGCACGTATCCAGTCCGAGGAGTGGAATGGCGAGCAAGCGAAGACACCTGAGCCTGGCCCATTACCGGCCCTCGGGGCGAGTACATAGTCGGACACTGGCTCCACTCAGAGATTGTAGAATCTGGCGAATGTGTTAGGTGTCGCCCAGCCTGCAGCTCTGCAGATGTCTGTTAGCGGCGCCATGCGCTAAAGCCCAAGAGGAGGCGACACTCCGAGTGGAGTGAGCCCGCACCCCAAGGGGACATGGTCGACCTTGCTGCTGGTAAGCCAAAACAATGGTGTCCACTATCCAGTGAGACAGCCTTTGCTTTGTGAGAGCACTTCCCTTCCGCTCTCCACCATAACAGACAAAGAGCTGGTCTGAGGTCCTGAAACACTGCGTCACGTCTACGTAGGCGCGGAGCGCATACTGGACAGAGCAGTGCCAAGGCTGGGTCTGCCCCCTCCACGGGCAGCGCTTGCAGGTTCACCACCTGGTCTCTGAACGGAGTGGTGGGAACCTTGGGCACATATCCAGGCCGGGGTCTCAGGATCACGTGAGAGTTAGCCGGCCCGAACTCCAGGCACGCTTCGTCAACCGAAAATGCCTGCAGGTCCCCGACCCTCTTGACGGAGGCCAATGCGGTCAGCAGAGCCGTCTTCATCGACAGGAACTTAATATCAGCCGACCGCAAGGCCTAAAAGGAGGCCTCTGCAGAGCACTTAAAACTACTGAGAGGTCCCAAGAGGGAACGAGAGGAGAGCGAGGAGGATTCAGTCTCCTCACCCCCCTCAGGAACCTGATGATCAGGTCGTGCTGACTTACCTTTTTGTTCTCCAAGAGATCGTGGTGGGCAGATATTGCGGCCACATAAACTTTGAGGGTGGAGGGAGACAGCCTTCGCTCCAACCCTTCTTGGAGGAACGAGCACGGACCCGATCGGGCATTTCCAGGGGTCTTCTTGGCGGGAAGAGCACCAGGTGACGAAGAGGTTCCACTTCAACGCATAGGCATGCCGAGTGGACTCTGCCCTAGCGGAAGTGATGGTGGCGACCACCGAAGGTGGCAGGCCACTCAAACCTGCCGCGTCTCATCCAGGAGCCACACGTGGAGGCTCCACCGATCGGGACGAAGGTGCCAAAGGGTGCCCCGTCTCTGAGTGAGGAGGTCTCAGAGGAATAGGCCAGGGAGGGGCTGTCGCAAGGAGTACGAGTTCGGGACCCAGGTCCGGCCGTGCCAGTGCAGGCGACCAAAGGACCTGCTCCTTGTCCTCCCTGATCTTGCACAAAAGTTGTGCGAGTAGGCTCACTGGGGGAAACGCATACCTGCGTAGGCCCCGTGGCCAGCTGTGCGCCAGTGCATCCGTGCCGAGCGTGCCCTCGGACAGGGAAAGAACAGGCTGCAGTGGGAAGAGTCGTGGGAGGCAACAGATCTACCTGCGTGTCCCCGAACTGTTCCCAAATCAGCTGGACCGACTGGGGATGGAGTCTCCATTCTCCCGGGAGAGGCTGAAACCGCGAGCTCGTCGGCTGCGAGGTTCAGGACTCCCAGAATCTGGACAGCACGGCGACCTGAAGGGACCTCAGGCGCTTCTGACTCCATAAACCGAGATGGCGGGCGAGTTGAGACATACGGCGGAGCGTGGGACCGCCCTGGTGGTTGATATGCGCTACTACGGCCGTGTTGTCTGTCCGGACAAGCACATGTTGACCCTTCAGCAACGCTCGGAAGCGGTGCAGGGCGAACCGTACTGCCAGCAACTCAAGGCAATTGACATGCAGGAGGCGGTGGGGTCCTGTCCAGGAGCCCGCGGCTGCTTGTCCATTGCACATGGCACCCCAACCCGTGGCAGAGGCATCCGTCGATACGACAACATGCCTGGAAACTCGTTCTAAGGGCACGGCCCGTAGAAACTGAGGTTCGACCACGGGTGAGCGTCTGTAAGCATGCCTGAGTCACTTGGACCCGGGCGCCAGACTGCCATGCCCATCTCGGGACCCGATCGCGAAGCCAATGCTGAAGCGGTCTCATATGAAACAATCGGCGGCGTCACGCGGCCGCAGATGCCCATATGCCCCAGGAGCCTCTGAAACACTTCAGTGGAACCGCACTCTTGCTTCGAATTAACGGAGGCAAGTCAGCATTGACTGCGCGTGCTCGCTGATAAGCTGCACGCACATGGCGACCGAGTTGAAAACCATACCGGGAAAAGAGATCCCCTACACGGAGCAGAGTTGCTCTTCTCCCAGTTGACCTGAAGGCCCAGACAGGCTACGAGCTGGAGCACTAGAACTCTGTGTTCGCACCCTGATCTCGAGAGTGTCTCAGTCTGAGCCAGTCGCCGAGGCAGTTCAGGATGCGAACCCCGTGCTGCCTGAGTGGCGCAAGGGCTGCCTCGACAGACTTTGTGAAGTCACAAGGGGACAGAGCCAGCCCGAATGGGAGGGACGCGTACTGAATGTCCGCCCCTCGAAGCAGACCTGTAGGAACGGTCGCGTCGAGGTAGGAGACAACGCGTAGGCGTTCTTCAGGTCAATCGCTGCAACCAATCAACTGGACGAACGATTCGAGAAGGCGTTCGCTGCCAACATCCTGAACGGAAGCCTGTAAGGATCGGCTCAGGACGGGCAGATGCAGGATTGGCCATAACCCACCGGTTCTCTAGGGTACAATGAAGTAAAGGCCGAGGCCCGGACTTCATTTCGGCTGGAGGGACAGGCTCGATCGCACCCTTCGCCAGTAGGGTGGCAACCTCCGCGCGCATGACTGGGACATTGGGCCCCACCATGGTGAGCAGACTCCCGAGCGAGGAGGAGCCTGCGCGAATTGAATCGCGTGGCCGAGCCTGATGGTTTTGCGGCCCTGCGGACAGTCCTGGAAGCTGTAATCAGACTCCCAGGAACTGACCACGGGGGTCACTCGAACCACAGACGTACCCGGGTGGGGCAGCGAGGCAGCGTGACTGGCCCAGGACGTGGGAGGCGTGGCGTCCGGTGTGGGGCACAGCCCAGCTGCGTCCTGACAGAGGAGACCAGGAAGGACGCGCGTTCCACTGGGGTCTGCTCTGAGAGGCTGGCGAGAGAGAGGGACGAGGCGGCGCGGCCGAGGGCGGTGCACACTGCCATCACCAGTCTCTGTGTCCTCAGGGATGGGGACACCAGTTCTCTCCAAGCGCCGCCAGCCCGGAGGCCAGCAGCGAAGGATTTTCCCCCGGCCCTCCACCGGGGGAAGGAGAGGCCCTGCTACCATCTCCTGGAAAGAACTGGAACCCATCTCTGAGTTGTCCACCTCCAGCCTGGCGTTTAGTCAGGCTGTGCAGCGGACTGGGCGTCATCCTGCAACCTCCTCCAAGACACGGCCCCGGTGAAGGCTGCTGCTGGGGCCGGGTAGGAGGAGGAGGGCGCCTCGGCGGCGAGCGGACTGAGGCGACTGAGCCGGCGGCTGGTACAGCAGCTGGCCGCCGGGGCAGTACGTGTTACAGCCTCAGTCTGCTCTCGGGCGGCCGAGAACCGTTGGGCGCAGTTCTCAGCCGCGCCGCCGAAGAGGCCAGCCTGGGATATGGGCGAGTTGAGGAGGTGGCTCACTCAACTACCTCCACATCACCAGGTAAGGCCAGGTGTTTCTCCCGGACCACAACTGTGGACATCGCCCGGCCCAGGAGCGTGTGGCCACCTTCACGCCCAGAGGCGGGATCAGTGGCGCACGCAGCTCATTGAAGAGCCCTGGGTCGGCTCCACCTCGTGCATGTGCAAAGGCGGCGGCCTGCCCGTAGCTCTGCAGGACCACGCCACCCGAAGTAGACGGGCCCTGAGGCTTCGGGAGGTGCTTAGGATAGCCACGCCACGCCGGCACTCCGTGGACACCGTGAGTGCGCAACAGAGTGCTCAACAGTGGGGACCCCAGTGTACCCCTAGGCCACGGCCCCATCGAGGGCAGAGAAGGCGGAGGAGGCCGAGCGGCCACGGGAAGCACAGGGACTCCCCGGACCGCGTGACCTCCTCATGCACCTCGGGGACGAAGGCATTGGGGCGGGGCCCAACAGCCTGTCGGGTGCCGTCCCCAAAAACCAATCGCCCAAAAACCAATCGCGCAACCACGAGCACTCGTGACAGGGCGAAGTTCTCGGCTGCCCGAGATAACATGGCTGTCAACTCTGGGTCAGATCAGGCTGCGCTGACACACCCGAAGCGGAGCACTGCCTAATCGTCATCCCCAAAGGACTCTAGCCCACCTTGGGATGCGGCGATCTAAATCTCACTGCTATCTGGAGTGTGAACTGAACGAACGAGGCGTCAGAGGCGGGCGCTGTTTCAGTCCAGCACTCGCGAGCGATGTGCGAGAGGGGGTGTGGCCCGAGGAATGAACGTCGGGGTCTTAAACCACAGCACAGCCCTCAGGTCACCCTGGCCACCAGCCAAAGTACCACCTCTCTCGGAGGACGGTAGATTGGGGTGTGGCAGAGGGGACTCTCTCCTCACGGAGATCACTGAGTCTCGACCACAACATCGCGATGGTCACATTCCCGCAGTGGGAACATGACACATCCACAAACACTGCCCGAGCGTGCTGAAGCCCAAACACATCGAGCAGTGAAAGTGCCCATAGACAGCAATGGATATCGATCGCCCTGGAAGTGCAGGCGAACCGTCTTGAAAAAGACGTGCCACGCGCGCAAGCTCTTTTGTGAGAGGAAGCCTCGCAGTCGATGCCGAGCGCCCAGGAAACACACACCAGCTGTCAACAGACCACTGCAGAGATCAGCAGGCAGGAAGTATGCGATCACTGGAACGCGCCGTTACACCAACACCGACCGGAAAGCTGCTCGTCTCGAAGAAGCTGACAGAGTCTCAGAAGGCTGTAGGAGTGAAGAGGTAGGTCCTCTTGGCTCCGAAAGCAGAAACATAATGCGATGTTGCTACGTACCTCCTTATATACTCACACGGTGAGGCGGAGTTACGTATGCAAATTCCGCATGCCCATGGCATTAACGCCATTGGGCGTTTTCTCTAAGCTTCGAAGATGATAGGCTTCTAAGCGAAACCCCCATTCGTTAGTCACTAACGTTACGTCGTAGTGACTGAACGAAAGGGAACAAAAAAAGCCAGTTCATGACACCTTTAAAGGTGATTTTCTCCATTTTTTGCTCCCTCAGATTCCAGATTTTCAAATAGTTGTATCTTGGCCAAATATTGTCCTATCCTAATTTTTTTCCAGTTTTGACCCAAATGACTGGTTTTGTGGGTCACAAATCACCATGGTAATCCTATAACTATTTTTTATATTTTAGAGTTCAGGATGGAATCAAGATGGATTTCCCTAGAAACTGCATCATTTTGTCCTTTGGATGTGTGTGTTTACATCATATCTGTAATAAATAAAGAAAAGAAATTCACCCTACTATATGCAGTAAAAGTAGCTTGAAGCTACAACAACTGAATCTCTTACTAAAATGAGTTTGAAAACAAAAAGGGCAAGCGACAGTAGCTGTAATAAAACACGAATCAACATTGTTTGCATAGCATTGCATTTGCTGTGCACTGACTAGGTACACAAAACAATGTTTACGTTAATGCCACTCTCTAGCCTAAACCAGTTACTACTTTGTCTGTTTGCCTATAAATAGCCTAGCCAATAGTTTCCGCCATTAGCTGATATGAATCTTTATTTCTAATGTCAGCATTCACAAACACATGCTATTATCACGAGTTCAAAGCCATACAGGTTTGACATGAAGGCGAGTAAAATATGGCAGAATTTTCATTCTTGTCTGAACTATTCAGACAGAGTTTAAGATATTCACCCTTTGACCATTGGTCTGGCCAGCAAGTGTTTCAGTTTATTCTTCAGAAAGGTTTTGACCCATGATGAAAAATTAAATCTGATCCTAAAATAGTTGAGACTCTCCAGCCCACTTAGAGCCTTCCTAAGAATTTTCCCTTCATTTCCTCTTTTCCAGATACAGATTCTTAAATCCCGCCAAAGAGACATTTAGCTAACTTTACTCAGAGAAAGATTTACAGCCAAACCTTCCAGTGTCATTGCCATCCGTTCACTGTGGAGCATTCACAGACAAAGAGGCTTTTCATGAGACTGCTGATAATTAAAAGGTGATAAAGTGTAAAATATCTTAATCTGTGGGTGAAAACAATGAGTCTCATGCAGGTGTTCCTTTTTTCAAGACTCTGATCTGAGAGTAGTCACAGACCTTGTCACTGATGTACGCTTCCATCTGTCTACCATCTGTGAAAGCGTGAAATATTGCAAGTCTTTTAAATTACGCATATGGGTGACATCAGTTATGGCAATGCTATTTTATGGCACTAGTCCTCTGAGAGAGGACTAGTGCATCTGTCCCATCTGTCCCAACTCACACATCTTCTAATGACTTCAGTGGAACATTTTTAAGTTTATCTAAGATTACCCCCTACTCTCCCCAACTCCATAACTAACATGTGGTGACACAAATGTGATATATTCCATGCAAGGGACCATTCTTCTGTGGAACACAAAGAGATAAGTTTTGAAGAATGCACTGGTTACTCTTTTCCATGCAATTATGAGAAATAGGTACTGAGGCTTTCAGACTTCAAAAAGGAATCAAAAGTAACATAAAATATTTATGAAAATGCTCCATACAAATTGTGCGCTATATTCGAACTCTTCTGACTTTATACAATAGATATTATTGTTGTTTGAGAAACAGCTGATTAATTATTAATTTAAAATCTTGAAATTTGGCCTTTAGCTCTCAGTACTTTAGTAGTTAACAGCACACTGGAGAGGAGTTGACTTACATTTCTGACTGTTCCTCACATAAAGTATCATATAATTTTATAAAACTGTGAATATAGCCATAAATCATATTGATTTTTTTTGTAATATTTTTGAAGATTGAAAGCCTCAATATTCCTTGTAATTTCATGGAAAAGAGCAATTAGTAAAATCTTCAAAATGTTTCTTTTTGAGTTTCATACAGGGAAAAAAACAGAAAACATATGTGTTTGGAACAACATGAGGGTGAGTAAATGATGACAGAATATGAATTTCTGATGAAATATCTCTTTTAACAAATGTTTCTTTCAAATTATGCATATTTTATGGCAATTTTTCAATGGCAGTTTTGCAGCACTTGTGCTCAAAGAGAGAGAGAGAGAGAGAGAGAGAGAGAGAGAGAGAGAGAGAGAGAGAGAGAGAGAGAGAGAGAGAGAGAGAGAGAGAGAGGGACATAAAGGCCCTGAACCACAAGGCCACAATAGGCTTAAATTGAGATGAGAAATGTGCTTTGGGTCATTCATAGTCAGCTGGTTGAAGCTGTGTTTAGTAACCTGGGTCACTTCAAATCGGCTGTTTCCAGCTAACACAGCTAGATATGGCACAAAACCCCATAGTAGATGTGGTGTGTGCCAACAAAAGTGCAAGATCTGGGTTCTGCTCATAAGGCTAACACATGGCAAAGGGAACCATCCTCCCTGATAAACACCATCACGCTTTATTGAGAATGACAGAGCCTCTACTGCTCGCTTCTGCCATTCTCTTTGTAGCAGCGTGTCTCCATGAACAGAAGATAAAACCAGCGCCTGCTCTGTCTGAAATGGTAATGTGGCCTCATTAGAAGCGACATCCATGTGTGGATTTGACTAAATTTATGGTAATATATTCATCAAAAAAAAAAAAAAAAAAACAGACCCAAAGTATGGATTTGAGAGTGATATGGTTAGAAAAAGAGAAGCAAAACGATCAATTCTAACTCATGTGTTAATAAAACTGAGTGTGGGAGTGGTAATGGCAGTAAAGTAAAGAAGAATCGGCTTTTGTCTGAGGCAGCTGCAGGGACTTATATCTTTTCAAAGGATCCCTTTTGAAACCAACAAAACAGTTGGAAGATAATTGCATCCTACAAACACCCTCCTTTTGGGGAATTATCACTGGCTGTGGAACGGATGCGTTTTAGGTACCTTTAGATATATCTGTGCATTTGAATATATCATACTAGTAGAAAGAGTCCAAAACTACCATTCAGTCCTTGTGAAAAAAAAGTACACTTTAGTATACTTTAAAAAAATAGTAGCCTACTTACTATGGAAATAATATACTTTCAAGAATATACATACTGTAAGTGCAACCTGAATGGAATGTTTTCAGACACTTGCTTTTTTGATAAACTTAAAAGAGGACTTTAGTATCTTTAGGGTTTATTGAACCCTTCCACAGACTCAACATGAATTGATGGACAGTGTTCACTGGCTGCCCACCGATGATATGGGGTAATATGGGTGGTTTCTTGACTTCAAGATGTCCAAAAACCTGTGGATCCTGGAGGCATGCTGCATCAGGAAGTCAGCCATTTGACTAGCTATGGGGATCTTAGGCAGTAATATCAGATGGCATGCCTTCAAGAATCTATCCACCACCATCAAAATGACTGTGTAACCTTGTGATTTAGGAAGTCTGTTCACAAAGTCTAAGGACATGTGATGGATGCACACAGAACAGACAGACATGAATGCTCTGACATCTTCCTGCATACTGGGCCACCAAAACCATATCTGGATGCCTTGTGATTCCAGGGTGTCCCGAAAAAAGAGACACATGTCCCCGCTGCAACTCATCAGAGCGTACAGCATTAGGAACAAAGAGGCGGGCTGAGGGATTGTTATCATTGGGCCTTCTACACAGGCAATTCTATTTCCCACTGGACTCCTGCCACCACTCTGTTCTCCACTTATGTTAAGTCAAACTGTCTTGAAAGGGCATTGGGCTTAGAATTCTTAGAGCCTGGTAGGTATGAGAAGATACACTCAAAGTTGTTAAAAAAGGGGCACCCACCCAGCCTGGTGTGGATTCAACTTTTTAGCCTCCCAGATGTAAGTGAGATTTTTGTGGTCTGTCTAGATGACGAAGGGGTGTTTGGTCCAACGTCTCCATTCCGTGAGTGAGAGAACTTCACTGCCAACAACTCACGGTTACCAATGTCATAATTTATTTCTGTTGGGGTGAGTCGACATAAGAAAAAAACACATGGAAGAAGCTTGTCACTTCTGGACCTTTGAGATAAATCAGCTTCCACTCCAATGTCCAACACAATGTCCACAACCTCTACTACAAAGGGAAAATTGGGAAAGGTCTGGATGGGTGCAGAGGTGAATCTTTGCTTGAGCAGGTCAAATGCTTGACTAGCCCCCTCTGACATGCTGGACATGATCTTGGTAACAACGGGAGATTGTTACAAAAGATTAAGATTACGATGTCATTGAGATAAATATAAGATGATTAAGCATCTCTCATAGAATATTCTCGGGAGAGGCAGCAAGATTACTGGGAGCCACTGGTTTGAGACCAGAAATGACCAGCACCTCTCTGGATGGGACTGCTAACTTGGGAAGAGCAGACGGCAGTTTAGGGAAGACTAGTGTCTTAGCAGAATGACAGAGAGGCACAGCAGTAAGGCCCCAACTCACTAATTTGGATGGAAGATCAAACAATTTGTAAATTATGCAGAGCCAACAAATTTTACAATGATGTTGGCCTTGACGATCTTGGATGCAGTTATCTGATGGCTACATCTATTACAGACTCCAAATCAGGAACTGAGTCTCTGTTGGCCAGATCATCCTTTAATGTGATATGGTCAATGAAACGCCTTTTTAAGGCTTGCAGATGCCACTCACTCTCTGCAGCTAGGGTGCGTAACTCATAATGTTTAACTCCACACTGTGTGTACCTTATGTGAGTTGAGGTGTTTGATGATCAGTCTCTGCTCCACTGACAGGGTGATGAAAAACCTTCCTCATCTTTGTTATGAAGAGGTCACTGATGATCATGACAAGAGGCTGATGCTCCCATAGATCCAGCACCTTTCCCTTTCAACCTTTCCTTGCTGCTCTCTGTAGGAAAATTGTTAGTCTGCAATTGGAAATCAAGAATACATTGGGTAATAAATTCTCAACTCCTCTCTGGGTTCCTGTCATACCTCTTTGGGGCTGGAAGTCTAGGCATGAGTGGGAAACCTGCTGGTGGACTTGGCCGAGGGGTACCTTGAGATATGGACTGAGTTGGTGGGACTGGAGAGGCTTGAGATATGGATTGATGACTTAGACGCTGGAGAATCTCAGTTAAAATTAGTTCTACCAGAAAGACTCGTGAGAATAATACTGTGATAATTATACATTTATTTACAACCCAGCAAGCAATAAAGTACTTTGGCATAGGCCCTGTCCATAGCTCGCAATCTGAGGGTCCGGACTCTGCATATCCTGCCTGAAGACGAAGGCAGAAGCGCAGCCGACCCCCCTGTGAGGTATGGAAGGGACCATCCTGGTGGTGGTGAGGTGGATGTAGGGAAGGATTTGACTTGGAGGTGGTGGGGAGGATGGCGGTGCATTGGAGCGTCAGCATCTGCGAACTCAGACATGAGTAAGTACCGATCTTTTATACCCAAGTATTAGAATGTGATTGGATAGAAAACGAAGTTGCAGTGACGTGATAATTAAGTCTTCCTGTCAGAACTTAAGCTAAAGCTTTCATTTCATGCTTGTGAATGGTCACAGTTTTTCTAGAGAGTACAGCTAGGATGTGCTCCACATTGGAGGGAGGAGTCAGGTCTTCTGCTGGGTCTACTTCCATGGTTCTTGCTGTCATGGTTGACTGGAGAAGCATATGAGCAGTGAAGAAGCATGAGCCGTAAGTGTTTTTGTGAAATACTTCTACTAATACACTTCTGTTGCATGGCTTGGTGTATTATTTGCTAGTAGTAGGACTCACTTCGATTTTCTATTTATTTATAATTTATACTGTCACAGTAAATTATATTTGAATTGTAACCGTGTCTGTTTTAAAGAACAGCCGCGTTGTGCTGCACACATGATAATACAGTTGTAATTGGTGACTTTTTGCTGACCTGGCATTTTGGGTCACTGTTCCTTGCTGGTGGAACGATCTCCCCACCTCCATCCAGGATGCAAAATCTCTGACAACATTCCCACCCCCACCCCCACCAAAAAACCCTACATTTTCTTATATCCCCTCCCTATTCTATCTTAGGCTAGTCTAAGCAATGTCCAAAGCTTAGTATTTCAAGCACTTTTTTGCCTCTTCATGATTAATCGCTTCCTGTATTCCTCAGTTGTAAGTCGCTTCGGATAAAAGCATTTTCTTAATGAATAAATGTAAATGTGACTGGGAATGCGATGTCTGGGCCCGGCACCCCCTTGCCTAGAATAGTTCTGTCATTCACCCCTCTTACCTAGCATAGGTTTGTCCCTTCTGTGAGACCCTCAACCCATTTTTTGGTAGATCTTTTGTTACTTATGCATGTTATTACCTCTTAATGTTACCTCAGATGTTGGCATCCTAGATAGACATTTTGCTTTCCCATGTATATATCTTTATCAAATTAAGCATCAAAACAGCAATAGGAACAAACTAAAAATGTATGAGAGAATGGTTTTAAGATGAAAAAAAAAAACAGCTCAATACTGTAATTTGCGTCCAAAATTAAAAAGAAAATTAGTTTCATGGTCGGTAAGACATAATTAAGGCTTTTAACATTTTTCAATTCACCAATAGTTGAAGTACCTAGTGCATATCTTAGTGTACTCAATGACATCATGTGAGGCTGTGGAGCATGAATGAGTAATTAGTGTGTTCTGTTTATAATTGTGTGGTTGAGGATACTAGATGAGTACATACAGACCTCCCTTCTAATCTAGTGGTGCTAATGCATGACGGCTGCTATGTAATCAAGTCGCTCCCATGTGGATATGCTAAATCTAGCCCTTAATCATTGCCCTTAATAACGGATGGGAATTCAATTAACTACCTCAATAACTGCAATGTCATTGAATTACATTAAAACAAAAGCTAACTAACTGGAAAGTTAATTTAAGATGCAAACACCAATGATGTGGATTAGTGATTGAGAGGAACACATGCATACGGTATCCTTCTGGAACCAGCTTTTATTTATTTATTTATGTTTCTTTTGTATGTCATTGCATGATTTGGAGAATAAGTAACAAATAACAAATAAAGATTTATTTATTTATTTATTTTAAAAAAATTGTTCGTGGAAAATAATGTATTTTATGCATATAATACATGTAACATGTAATGCTGTTGTAACATGCCTGTCCTGTCTTTTGTGAACATGTGGGTTTTGTTAATGTGGCCATGTGCTTCTGTCATTGTTAGGTCCCACTCCCTTGTTATCTCGTTATTGGTTTCATTTGCCCCACCTGTGTTCCCTCATTCCCAGTTTGATTTCTCCCCCTTTATATATTCCTTGTGTTTGTCCGTCCTGTTCGGATCATTGTCATGTCTACGTCTCCCGTTTTCCTGTGATTCCTTTTGGTATGTTTGAGTTGTGTTTGTTATTTTGGATTATGTGTTTTCCCCCTCGTGGGTGTTTTGTTTGGTATTTATGTTTATGTTTATAAATACATATTCATTTTCTGCACTTGAGTCCTCGCACCAGTCCCCCTTTGTGTTAAACGTAACAGAATGATCTGACCATGTTGAGGACTCAGCAGAGAGGGGACTCGATTCCGGAGTCCCTTACTACCTGTCCTCAGTATGAGAGGATTCTCCGGTTTCGAGTCCTCCAACTTCTCCGCCAGGAGGAGAAAGAGATCAGGAGGTTTGCCGGGAAGTTCCTGAAGACGGCCAAGGGGCTTAAACTAGAGGACTCTGCCCTCAAGGACCTTTTTAATTATGTTCTCGATGAGCCCATGGACTGGGTGCTCAGGAGGGCATATGATCATTGCACCTTTGAGGTGATAGTGGAGGGGATCGCTCGCCAGCAGGAGAGAGCTGCCATGTTCCCTGCCCTTGTGGTCCCTGCTCCGGTGGCCTCCACTCCAGTGGTCTCAGCTCTGGTGGACCCACTCCAGTGGTCTCAGCTCCGGTGGACCCACTTCCAGTGGTCCGCGCTCCGGTGGTCCCTATTCCGGTGGATCCTGTTCCATTGGACCCTGTTCCTGTTGTCCTTAAGCAGCAGAGAAGGAAAAGGATAGTTCCATCCGTGATTGCTCTGGTGGTCGCTGTTCCTTTGGATGATGTTCCCGTGGATTATGTTCCCGTGGACCCAGTTCCGGTGGATCCAGTTCCGGGTGATCGTGTTCCGGTGGTCCCAGTTCTGGTGGTCCCAGTTCCGGTGGATCGTGTTCCAGTGGTCCCAGTTCCGGTGGATCGTGTTCCGGTGGTCCCAGTTCCGGTGAATCGTGTTCCGGTGGTCCCAGTTCCGGTGGATCATGGTATTGGTGACGCTTTAGATTACAGCCTGGAAAGTACTGCATAATTAAAGTGAATTTACAGCATAACTTTCGGTAATTATAGTGTAACTATAAAGTAAGTAATTTATATGGGAACAATATGTAATATTTGGGGAATAATGGTGTAACTATCAGGAAAATTAACAAATTATTTATACTGTAAGTATTCTTTTAATTAAGGGGTACTTATCTGTGTAGTTACAGGGTAAGTATGAATCTGCGGGCTGTAAATTAAAGTGGTTCTTGTTCCCCTCTTGTTTCATGTTGTTACAGGGTAAGTATGAATCTGCGGACTGTAAATTAAAATGGTTCTTGTTCCCCTCTTGTTTCATGTAGTTACAGGGTAAGTTTGAATCTGCGGGCTGTAAATTAAAGTGGTTCTTGTTCCCCTCTTGTTTCATGTTGTTACAGGGTAAGTATGAATCTGCGGGCTGTAAATTAAAGTGGCTGTTGTTCTGCTCTTGTTTCATGTAGTTACAGGTTAAGTATGAATCTCCAGACTGTAAATTAAAGTGGCTCTTGTTCCCCTCTTGTTTCATGTAGTTACAGGGTAAGTATGAATCTGCGGGCTGTAAATTAAAGTGGTTCTTGTTCCCCTCTTGTTTCATGTAGTTACAGGGTAAGTATGAATCTGCAGGCTGTAAATTAAAATGGCTCTCGTTTCGCTTTTGTTTAATGTAGTTACAGGGTAAGTATGAATCTCCAGACTGTAAATTAAAGTGGCTATTGTTCCCCTCTTGTTTCATGTAGTTACAGGGTAAGTATGAATCTGCGGGCTGTAAATTAAAGTGGTTCTTGTTCCCCTCTTGTTTCATGTAGTTACAGGGTAAGTATGAATCTGCGGGCTGTAAATTAAAGTGTCTCTCGTTCCGCTCTTGTTTCATTTAGTTACAGGGTAAGTTCAATAAAAACACATACACAATCTGATATCACTCAGAAATATTTATTTGAAAAACAACTTAATTCAAAACAGATTTATGACACATCTTATTCTTTTTTTTAAAATAAACTTTTCATTTCAAATGATAACAACCTGACAGGCACGTTTTGTCCCTTTCTCTTTCTTTTCTTTGTTTTCTTTTCTTTTCTTTTCTTTTCTTTTTCCTTTTCTTCTTTTTTGTTATTTTCACTGATGGATCTCCATGTCTTTTGAAATTTTGTATTATTATTTATTAAAATAAAAAGTAGTACACCAAGAAATGCTTTCATAATTTAGTAGTCTTTCTGTATCCGATTAGCTCTTACCAGCACGTGCATGAGATGCTTCAAGCTTTCATGCCCTTCTCATGTGCGTTTCATCTGAAACACACGCGAGAACTGGCGTCTCTGTCTTCTAGTCTTGTTTGTTTCTAATTGCTATTATCATATATTATTATGCTACTGTTTGTATACTGTTGTGAGCATAAATTTTTTTTTAAAAAAAACGTCAGAGTTTTTCGGCACGCACACGTAACGCTTTGTTACGTCAAGCGTGAAATCAACCCTTGCATGCACACGCAGATCGGAAGCGATAGCCTACAGTTTAAAAAATGTAAAATATTGTTATATTTCTTACAAACACTTATTGTTTAACTTCAGAAGACATTGATTCATCCATTGGGATCGTATGGATTACTGTAGTCATTGCTGTGTGCTGTTTGTGTTACGGTACAGAAGCTACGGAGACAGGAGGTATATGAAACAGGTTTATTAGCAGAGAACCAGCAGAGTGAACTGAAGTGCAGGTCAGTAACTTGGCTGAAGTGCAGGATGGGTATTGCAGTTTTCTGGGTTGATGCTGTGTACATTCTTGCAGATGATGATCGTGGCAGACTGGCAGGCATTGGTGGAGATTCGGAACACACACACACTGGACAACAGGAGGATGCTGAAGACTAGGAGGTATTCTCAGGAGACAGGTAACATCGAAGGAGTCCTTGAAGTAAGCAGAAGGGTAAGTACCTTTCACAAACGAGACCGGACAGTGACTGAGTGCGTGTGTGTGTGTGTGTGTGTGTGTGTGTCTTTTGTGCTGCTGGTGATTGAAGTGATGATGGGTTACAGGTGTGCATGATTAGTACTCTGGTGAGAGCGTGCGCAGTGACTCGGTGACGTGGGAGCCTGACGTGTCTGTGACAGTTTGATGCTTGAACTCTAAGAAACCCAAATGAGTTTTCATTAGCAGAGATTATTTATTTATGTATACAACTTTATTCTTTTCTTAGAATAAAGTCGTATACATTTCAGATGGCATGAGGGTAAAATACGAGTTAACGGTGAGGACATTTCTGCGTGCACTGTATTTTCAGTGTAACAGTTACAGAATACAGAACACTAGCTTGAGACATGGGATTCCTTCTTTTTTTTATTTTTTATAAAGGTTTCCGAGTGATTGTTTTATTGTACTTACCCTGTAACTACACGAAACAAGATGGGAACAAGAGCCAATTTAATTTACAGCCCGCAGATTCATACTTACCCTGTAACTACATGAAACAAGAGGGGAACAATACAATACTACATGTAACAACACAGATAATTACACCTTAATTAAAAAATACTGTATAAATAATTTGTTAATTTTCCTGATAGTTACCCCTTTATTCCCCCAATATTACATATTTTTCCCATATACCTACACGTACTTACTTTATAGTTACACTATTATTACCGAAAGTTATGCTGTTAATTTGCTTTAATTATGCAGTACTTTCCGGGGCATAATCTAAAGCGTTACCGAAATATCATATCTCATATTACACAGGAATATTGATATATAATTTCTTTCTCTATTCACTTCTTTCTCTATTCACCCCAAATGCCTGATAAACATTTTGTAAGTTCTGGTGTCTTCTACAGAGGTCATATTTTGATTTGAAACACTATAATGTTTTCCAGAGGTGTTTATTTACAACAATTGTGGAGACCATTTAAACATTAGTCAGATTTAAATAATATTTACAAAATAGTGTAAAGAGTTCTAAGTCAATGACATTTTAAAGACCAAGTAGAGGGAGTTGTCATGGTGAAACCTGAACATGTGGTCTCAGAGAAATTGGCTAAACTAATGTCAAAGTCTATGCCTGGGTCTCAGGAGTATAAAATAAGTAATAAATTGTTAGAAATTAATTTATTAAAAGAATTAATGAAGAGAAGGGAATTAAATATTATCTGAAATACAAACAAAAAGGTTAGCTTTGCCATGATGTTTGAACACAAACCTGGTGCTTTTTTCTCTTAACCCCCTAAACATGTTATACAAAAATAGATTCATCCTTTAATTTATTATACTGCTTTTGCAATGTAAAAATAGGCCATTTCAGATATTTAAAATACCAATATATATGAACTGTAATACAGTAGTCAACAAGTCTGTGTTTGTTTGGCAATACATTATGGGCTGTCTTTTAGTTCGTCCCAGATGATTGGCAACCATTCCGAATGATTTGCCACAGTCGGATCGGACCCCTGAGGCGTGGCAGTCATGCAGTGATTAAAGCAGTCAGGCTTGGATTGATAGGAGTTTACCCGACATGAAAGCCTGACGTTCTGCCCTTACCCAAACCCATTTCCCCACACAGCCTTCACCACATGTTCTAATAGAGATGAGAACCTGCCTGCTCAGCATGCCAGTCTCACTGTAGTGCAACAGCTAGGCCATCGGGCTCAACGGAAGCACACACTTCAATACCTGCTCCTACCTCATACTGAGTTTAATATACTACTTTATCATGCAGCCAACACCTTAGAATGATGGGCAAGGTGTTTAGACATGCTTTAGAATTTTAGAAGTTGCACCACAATATGTTGCTTGCTTGTTTGTCGGTTGGTTCATTTTCTGAGTTTTTAGCTTATGGTTAAATGCAAGCTGTCGATAATTTGTTTCACAGTATGCAAACACGATGGATTTTTATCATCTTTACTTACCATCAAACCCCACTGAAGATCATTAAGGATGTCCAGTGTAACGGATTTCAATACCAATTGGGTAAATCTGTCAATACAAACACGAAAAGCACCATTAATTCATAAAATATTCATTGCTCCTCTAGCAGTCTTTGCTTGTTATGTAAGGCCATCCATTTGTTTGTAATTGTAATACATTGTAATACAAGATCACCAAAAAGTGAACCTGTCATCTTGGACATGAAAAATGCAAAACGTTTGCAGTAATCAGTTTGTCGTTCTTACACCAAATCCTTGGCCTTCAGCTTTTTGACGGTTTATTGCTTGCAGGAACACTGAAGTCATAATGAAGTCAGTGTCAGGCAAGGCAGGTTGGGAGTTTTGCCTAAGCCACCAAACAAGACTGCTAATTAAAGTTACTGTCAGTTTCCTTCAAGCACTTTCTGGTTTGGAACTAGAGAGGCTTCTCAATGAAAAAAGAGCTGGGCTAATTCTTACACATCCTGACAGCTAATTATAAATAAAATATCATGTTCAAAGAGTACTAATAATGAGATTTGAATATCTTTTTATTCCAAGCCAAATTGGTAATGACCTTTATGCTAACTGGAGAGAAATTAGCCATTTCTGTTGAGAGGAAACTTGTTCAGTTAAACTTATATGAGAGTTAAAGAAAATGTCCTGCATGGTCCTTTACATGACCGTCATAAAAGTTTTATAAAAGTAGCCTCAATGACCTGTGTGCTGTATTGCAAGTCTAAATGCCATCTGTTGTTGTGTTTCTAATTTAGTTTTTTAGTGAATACCATCACAAATGTACTAAAAACTAAATTGTTTGTTTTATGCTCGAAGCTATTGAGCCTATATTTACAGAAATTACAGATAGTTACAGAAAGATTGAAATATAGTGCACACAACTTTTATGGTGACATTTCCTCATTTTGTACGTTTATTCAGTTACTCACCGCAGTGCTTTTAAAACATTTTTAAATCCCTCAATTCTCACCATCTTCAAAAAGCCAAGCCAGTGTTGATTCTGGTTTTATTATGAGCTCTGTTGCATTCTCTTTTTGCCAGCAGTCTCTACTTTTTTTTTTTTTGTAGGTGATTCCCTGGATGTTTGAGATTTAGCAAGCTCCATGTCAACCTTTCTCACTCATTGTGACAACAAACATATGCCACTAACACACCATATGTCCAAAGCCACTTTGCATGCAACCTTAGCCGCAAAAAGTGTAATGCTAGCTAATGCAAGACCCACGCAACACTGACTGTACTAGAGACAGAGGTAGAGCCACCATGACAAGCGTCCGAGGTGGAGCCGGATAACCAGAGGACAGAGGCTGAACTGGGGGGAAAGGTGAAGCCAGATGGAGCAGAAGGTGCAGGCTCGTTGACGGCTGACCAAGTGGGAGACCAAGGAGGGACCCGGAGAAGCCGTATAGCTGATGGTTTCCGGTGGAGCTGAGGGAGGGAGGAGCCAGGTGGAGCCAATGTGTCGACAGGCCAAGGTGGAGCAATGGGTACAGAGGCTAGAGGTAGAGACAGGGGATCCTCTGTGCTGGATGGAGCTGGAGGCCTAAAGACCCTGGGAAGGTGTTCACAGCATGTGGGAGATGCAGAGAGGCTAAAGGGCAGCAGTGGAAGTGGGGCTGAGGAGCTGGCTGTATGAGGAGGTGGGAGAGGGAGACTGGGTGGGCAAACTGGAGGTTCAGGGGGCGCTGGAGAATCAGGAAATGCTGGAGATACTTGGGGCAACTCAGCGGTGGTATAGTGGCCAGAGCCATCCTCCCAGCCCCCGAACTCCACAAGTACACCCTCTGCGATCTACGGAGTTGCCGGCTCGCGCACCTGGTCAGACACATTTAGGGGCTCAGGCTCCAGGGCGATGTCCTCTCCTGTCCTCTCTGATGGATCAGGCTTGTTGCCTTCGTAGGACACATTTTAAGGTAGGAAGGCATCAAGGCACGTCCGAATCTAATGGTTTGCTTCACTTCCAGCCTCCTGAGATACCTTCATCTAATAGATTTTTTAAGGCAGCATATACTAAAATTTTACACTCTTTGTTATATTGCAGCCATTTGCTAAAATCATTAGTTATTTTTTTTCTGTCTCATTAATGTACACACAGCACCCCATATTGACAGAAAACACAGAATTGTTGACATTTTTTGCAGATTTATTAAAAAAGAAAAACTGAAATATCACATGGTCCTAAGTATTTAGACCCTTTACTGTGACCCAGGTGCTGTACATTTCTTCTGATCAAACATGAGATGGTTCTACACCTTCATTTCATTTGAGTCCAGCTGTGTTTGATTATACTGATTGGACTTGATTAGGAAAGCCACACACCTGTCTATATAAGAACTTACAGCTCACAGTGTATATCAGAGCAAATGAGAATCATTAGGGTCAAATGAACTGCCTGAAGAGCTCATAAACAGAATTGTGGCAAGGCACAGATCTGGCAAAGGTTAAAAAAAAAAATTCTGCTGCACTTAAGGTTCCTAAGAGCACAGTGGCCTCCATAATCCTTAAATGAAAGATATTTGGGACGACCAGAACCCTTCCTAGAGCTGGCCATCCAGCCAAACTGAGCTATCGGGGGAGAAGAGCCTTGGCGAGAGAGGTAAAGAAAACCCCAAAGATCACTGTGGCTGAGTTCCAGAGATGCAGTCGGGAGATGGTAGAAAGTTGTAAAAAGTTAACCATCACTGCAGCCATCCACCAGTTGGGGCTTAATGGCAGAGTAGCCCGACGGAAACCTCTCCTCAGTGCAAGACACATGAAAGTCTGCATGGACTTTGCTAAGATAGTGAGAAATAAGATTCTATGGTCTGATGAGACCAAGATAGAACTTTTTGGCCTTAATTCTAAGTGGTATGTGTGGAGAAAATCACCTGTCCAATACAGTCCCAACAGTGAATCATAGTGGTGGCAGCATCATGCTGTGGGGCGTTTTTCAGCTGCAGGGACAGGACGACTGGTTGCAATCGAGGGAAAGATGAATGCGGCCAAGTACAGGGATATTCTGGATGAAAACCTTCTCCAGAGAGCTCAAAACCTCAGACTGAACTGACGGTTCACCTTCCAACAAGACAATGACCCTAAGCACACAGCTAAAATAATGCTCTATTTTGCTGTGGATCATTAAACTGAAACGCTGCCTTAGAAATCTGTCCGAAATTAGTTTCGTGAGGTGCCTTCATGCACAAACTACCCTTTTTACACGTCTGAAACTTTTAGGCAAAGTACCCACATTTGTCTACTACAAATGGCAACAATTTACATTTCTTCAGCTATATCACAGACTTTGTGAGATGATGACAAATACAAATCGGTCCTTTGTTACAACCTACCCCAATGTATGTTTGTGCATGTACATGTGTGCGTTTATTTGTGCATGTCAGCATGTGCACATTCATATAGGTATGTGTGTGTGTGTGCGTGTGCTTGTGTGTCATAGACTGTATAAAAATATGGACATAGTGTCCGTGACGTCACACATAGGATTCTGCAGAGCAGTTTTGAAGCGTAAAGTAGGGTCGAGCTGGCCGTTGCCATCTTAACTTCACCACACGTCACTCCCGGATAACAGAAAATGGGCAAAGAGGCAGGACGTGGGCGGAGCTTTGGTGACGCGATGACTAACAGACAGCAGATAAATGGCAATCCACCTACCATTCAAAGCGGCCACACCCTTAATTATGCAGAACTTTAAGGCTTTATTTAATGTAAAGAAATGAGAAAAAATTCACCCCCCTCACAGTTGTCATGAAGGGCAAAATTAGCCATTTAGACCAAAACTAGAAATTGTACCAGGCTGTAAACATGTTTTTTTTTTCTGCCGTAAAGTTGGGCATTTTAACATGGGGCTCAATGAGATTCTGCTCCCTTCTGGAGACTTCAAGAGAGATCGCGGTTATCTTGGTTTTGTTTATGTTTTTGTTTTGTTTTTTACTTTCTTACCTCAGAATTAAATTTTCTGCTGTAGCTTCAGGAGATATAGCAACACATACTGGAAAACGTCTCGGTTACGTATGTAACCCTCGTCCCCTGAAGGAAGGGAACGGAGACGTTACGTCAGTTCTGACGAAATGGGGGTGTCGCTAGAAGCCAGCTGCCTTCGATCTCAATCAAAACGATCCAATGGCATGAAAATTTGCATAATGCAACTCCGCCCCACCTCGTGGGTATAAACGGCGTTGCATTGCAGTCACGCATTACGTTTATCTGCTGAGGAGCCGAGGCTGAGCGCCCAGCTGTTCCAGCAGACACAGCGGATGTGGCATGGGGACGAAATGTCTCTGTTCCCTTCCTTCAGGGAACGAGGGTTACATACGTTACCAAGACGTTCCTTTTCAGTCAGTAGACTCCGAGTTACGTCAGTACTGACGAAATGGGGGTCCCAATCTAATCACGGCACATCGGCTGTCTTCCAGCGTCCTGGATGGACCAAAGCTCCTTGGGCCGGATAATCCGGCGGAAGCCGGTTCACTACCAAGGTATACTGGGAAGCATATCCCACCTGGAACATGCAACCTGATGCCTGCCCGAAGGGAGGACTTAGCATACACGTATGGCCCGGCCAGGGTAACATACGGATTAACCTGGAGAACCAGCCGCAGGTGGAAAAGATTACACTCCAGGATGGCAAGGATCTTGCCAAGGGAAGACACGTGCTCCAAGAGACTTACCATGGAGAATACACATGTGGGGGTTGCCCACGAGGGCTGAACCGAACGGTGATAGCATCATCAGTTCTGGAGGAGCTCAGGGCCTCCTGAGAAGATACCTGAGTGAAAGCGCACGTATCCAGTCCATGGAGTGGAATGGTGCAGCAAGCAAAGACACCTGAGCCGGTCCAGTTACTGGCCATCTGGGGCGAGTACACGGGAGGACAGCGTCTCCACCCGCAGGTTATAAAACCTTGCGAATGTATTTGGTGTCGCCCAGCCTGCAGCTCTGCAGATGTCTGTTAGCGAGGCGCCATGCACTAAAGCCCAAGAGGAAGCTACACTCCTCGTGGAGTGAGCCTTCACCCCTAGGGGGCACGGCAAGCCCTGAACCTGGTAAGCCAGGACAATGGCGTCCACTATCCAATGGGACAGCCTCTGCTTGGTGAGAGCCGTCCCTTTCTGTTTCCGTAACAGACAAAGAGCTGGTCTTAGGTCCTAAAGCACCGCGTCCTGTCTACGTTGGCGCAAAGGGCGCGTACTGGACAGAGCAGTGCCTAGGCTGGGTCTGCCTCCTCCAAGGGCAGCGCTTTCAGGTTCACCACCTGATCCCTGAAAGGAGTGGTGGGAACCTTGGGCACATATCCAGGCCGGGGTCTCAGGATCACGTGAGAGTTAGCCGGCCCAAATTCCAAGCACGCTTCGTCAACCGAAAATGATAGAGGCCAGAGCAACCAGGAGTGCTTTCTTCATTGACAGAAACTTTAACTCCACTGACTGCAGAGGCTCGAAGGGAGCCTTACGCAGGGCTGACAACACTACTGCAAGGTCCCAAAAGGGTACTTGTAGCGGGCGAGGTGGATTCAGCCTCCTGGCGCCTCTAAGGAACCTGCGGACCAGGTCGTGCTGACCAACCGTTTTAGCATCCACCAGGTCGTGGTGAGCCGCTATTGCTGCCAAGTAGACCTTCAGGGTGGAGGGAGACAGCCTTCTCTCAAAGCCCTCCTGGAGAAAGGACAGCTCGGACCCGATCGAGCATTTCGTGGGGTCTTCTCTGGGAGAAGAGCACCAGGTGACGAAGAGGTCGCACTTCAGTGCGTAGGTCTTCCTCGTGGACGAGGCCCTAGCAGAAGTGATGGTAGCCACCACCGGAGGTGGTAGGGTACTCAGACCTGCCGCGTCCGTCCAGGAGCCACACGTGGAGGTTCCACAGGTCGGGATGCGGGTGCCATATGGTGCCCCCTCCCTGAGAAAGGAGGTCTTTCCTCAGGGGAGTAGGCCAGGGAGGTGCTGTCGCAAGGAGTATGAGTTTGGAGAACCAGGTCCGGTCGGGCCAATACGGGGCGACCAAAAGGACCTGCTCCTTGTCCTCCCTGATCTTGCACAGTAGCTGTGCGAGAAGGCTCACTGGGGGAAACGCATACTTGCGTGGGCCCCACGGCCAGCTGTGCGCTAGTGCGTCCGTGCCAAGGGGCCCCTCGGTCAGGGAGTAGTACTAGCGGCAGTGGGAAGAGGCAAACAGATCTATCTGTGCATCGCCAAACTGTTCCCAAATCAGCTGAACCGTCTGTTGATGGAGTCTCCATTCCCCGGGAGGGGCCGAAGTCGCGACAGCTCGTCGGCTGCCTGATTCAGGGCTCCCGGGATGTAAATGGCTCGAAGCAATCTCTGACTCCATAACAAGAGGTGGCAGGCGAGGGGCGACATCTGGCGGGAGCGTAGACCACCTTGTCGGTTGATGTACGCTACTGTCGCCGTGTTGTCTGAGCGGACCAGCACGTGTTTGTCCTTCAGCAGGGCTCGGAAGCGGTGCAGGGCAAGACGCACGGCCAGCAACTCAAGGCAATTGACATGGCAAATGCGCTGGGGTCCTTTCCAGGAGCCTGCGGCAGCATGACCATTGCACATGGCACTGCAGCCCTTGGCTGAGGCATCCATCGTAACAACAACGTGCCTGGAAACTCGTTCTAAGGGAACACCTGCCCGTAGAAAGCTGAGGTTCCTCCACGGGGTGAGGGTCTGGCGGCAGGCCTGGGTAACTTGTACCCTGAGCGTGCCGCGTTGCCATGCCCACCTCGGGACTCGGCCGCGGAGCCAATGCCAGAGCGGTCTCAAATGGAGCAAACCGAGCGGCGTTACTGCAGCTGCGGATGCCATATGCCCCAGGAGCCTCTTAAATAACTTCAGTGGGACCGCGCTCTTGCCCTCGACATGGCGAAGACAAGCCAGCAGAGATTGCGCGCGCGCTCGCTCGTAAGCTGCGCGCACATGGAGACCGAGTCGATCTCCATACCGAGAAAAGAGATCCTCTGCACTGGGAAGAGTTTGCTCTTTTCCCAGTTGACCCGAAGGCCCAGTCGGGCTAAGTGGCAGATTACCAGATCTCTGTGTTCGCACACCTGCTCTCACGAGTGGCCCAATATGAGCCAGTCCTCGAGATAATTCAGGATGCGAACCCCGTGTTGCCTGAGTGGCACAAGTGCTGCCTCAACGATCTTCGTAAAGACGCGAGGGGACAAAGCTAGCCCGAATGGGTGAACGGCGTACTGATATGCCTGCCCCTCGAAGGCAAACCGTAGAAACGGTCTGTGTCGAGGAAGAATGGAGACATGAAATTACGCTTCCTTCAGTTCGATCGCTGCAAACCAATCTCGTGGACGAACACATTCAAAAATGCGTTTGGCTGTCAACATCTTGAACGGAAGCCTGTGCAGGGTTCGGTTCAAGATGCGCAGGTCCAGGATTGGTCGTAACCCACCCACCGCTCTTCTTGGGTACAATGAAGTACAGGCTGTAGAAGCCGGACTTCATCTCGGCCGGAGGGACGATCTCGATGGCACCCTTCGCCAGTAGGGTATCGATCTCAGCACGCATGACAGGGGCATTGCCACCCACCATAGTATAGCGGACTCCCCGAAAGCGGGGAGGAGATTGTGCGAACTGAATCGCATAGCCGAGCCTGATGGTGCGAGTGAGCCATCTGGACAGTCTGGGGAGCGCTAGCCAGGCCCCCAGAAACTGAACCAGTGGGGTCATGCGAGTCACCGGCGTACCCGCGATGGGGCAGCGGAACGACCGGCCCAGACAAGGGAAGCGTTGGAGCGTCCCTGCGTGTGGGCGGGGTCGAGTTCCGCGCCCTGACAGAGGAGACCAGGGAAGTCATAACGTTCCACGGGGGTCTCGTCTGACAGGGGGCTGGCGACAGTGGGGACTGAGAGTGGCGAGGCTGAGCGTTGCACGCTGCCAGTCGCGCCCTCTTGGGGCTCGGAGTTGAATGATTCAGATCTCTCTTTAACCCAGTATAAGGTGCCGCTGGCCGCTTTTTGAGGGCCAGCAGCGGGGATTTTGAACAAAAGATTCTCCCCCGGCCCTCCTCCGGGGGAAGGAGTGGTCCTGTCACCATCTCCTGGGAGAGACCTGAGTTCACCTCTGAGCTGCCTGTCTCAGGACCGCCGCTTAGCCTGCCGTTTAGCGGGCTTCGGGGCTGAGAAAGGCTGGGCGGCCTTCCTGCGGCCACCTCCGCGCTGCGGCCTGGGTGGAGGCTGCTGCTGGGGCCGGGCGGGAGGCGGGAGCCACAGTAGGGCGCCCTCGCCGCGCTCGGCAGGCGGGACCCTGGTGTACCCTTTGGTCGCACCGCTATCGAGCGCCGTGAAGGCGGAAGTGGCTGTCGAACGATCGCAGAAAGTCAACGGGGACTTCCACGACCGCAACAACTCTTCATGCACCTCCAGGAAGAAAGAAACTGGAGGCTGGCGGAAACCAATCCCAGAAACCAATCATCCAGCCTCGAACGTTCAGGACATGGCGGAGGGTTCCACTCAAGCCGATGCTCTCGGCTGCCCGGGAAAGCATGGCCGTCAGCTCTGGATCAGACTCGTGTAGAGCTAGCACACCCGAGGGAGGCAGCCCAGCCCAATCCTCATCTCCAGAGGAATCCAGCCCACCTTGTGATGTGGCAATTGACATGGCGTCATCCGCCGGCGCACCAAATGTGACGCTGGGCCCAGGACGGGAAACACCAGCGCCCTCATCTGGTAACACCACGGGTTGCGGAATGCAAGAGGGGGGCGTGGCCCGAGGAATGTTCATCGGGTTGTTCCACACCGTCACCCTCAGATCACCCTGACCACCAGCCAAAGTACTGCCTCTTGTGGAGACAGTAGATTGGGGTGTGGTAGAAGGGACTCTCCCTCCAGCACGGAGATCACGGAGTCTCAATCGCAACACCGCAACGGTCATGTTCCCGCAATGAGAACATGACTCGTCCACGAACGCCCGCTCAGTGTGTACGAGGCCCAAACACGCCAAACAGCGATCGTGCCCGTCAGACGGACTAACCCGCCAATCGCACCCAGAAACGGAACACAGACGAGACATCTTTAAAAAGACGCGCCGCGTGTAGCTCTTTTAGAGAGGAGTTTTGCTCAAACAGAGTGCTGAGACGCCCAGGGAGAACACACAGACCTGCACAGACCACTGCACAGATCGACAGGAATGCGGAGCTCGCTGGAACGCGCCGTACACCAACACTCTGGGGAGACACTTGTCTTGAAGAGAAATCGGTCAGGAAGGCAAGTAACACTTGGCTCGAAGCAGAACCGTAATGCGTGACTACAATGCAACGCCGTTTATACCCACGCGGTGGGGCGTAGTTGCATTATGCAAATTCCGCAGACCCATGGCATTTTAATGCCATTGGATCGTTTTGATTGAGATCGAAGGCAGCTGGCTTCTAGCAAAATTCCCATTTCGTCAGTACTGACGTAACTCGGAGTGTACTGACTGAAAGGGAACCTCCATGTGGGATGGTAAAGGAAGCCAGAGGAAACTGAAACTGTCATATGACACTTATCTGTATTCATGGAATGTGTAGTGTTACAATTCTCCCTGTGTTACAACCCCATTACACAGTGCTATTAATCCACACAAAAACAGATAAACATCATAATTTTTTTTTTTTTAGACAATAGTCATTTAGCTATAAATCCACTGACAATGCATATTGTAACATACTAGGTTTTGAGAAATGATAAATAATGACTAAATAATGAGAGTTTGATGTAAGTTGACATTTTATAAAGCTTTTGAACTCTGAACAGTGACAGTCCACCAAATGAAAAGGTGAATATAAGATCCCTGTCTATTTGGACTTCTCCACACTTTTTCAAACTGACAGATGTTTTTTTTTTTTTTGATGACAGCTGATGTGATGACAGTTTTCAGTTGTGACAGATCTACACACAAGAGAGGCATCACAACCTTGTGGCTCCCCGTGAGCTCCCACCATCCCAGACAAATGCCACCATATTCTTAGCTCATTAATAAGACAATGCAGTCATAGTGCGATCCAATGTTTACTGGGCAGAAGAGTACATGTTACTGATGGAGAAAGATGGAAAGTGTATCACGGCAAGTTTGACTGCCGTGTGAGTGGACCAAAGAAGGTGAATCTGTGCGGTCTGATTGCTGGCACAGCAAGTAATCATGTTGAAGTGGAACCACTTGAGTCTCTGGGGCATTTCTGTTCTTCTTTTGATCTTCCTCTGGTTTGTAAGGTTCCCTGCTCATTTGAACGCACTACCAACACTTTTTTATAACTTGATTGGTTACTGGATGTTTTAGTTACCTGTGGTGAGTGGGGTCCAAGTAAGGTAACAAACTATTTTACAGTGTCCTCCTTGTTGCATTGTACTTACTTACTAGTAACAACCATACATGAAGCATACTAACAGGTAACTATCCAACCCCATTCCTTACTCTAACCCTATAGTGAGAACATTTTGTTAATTAATATTACTGAATACTTAAATGTATAATTACACTGTAGAACACCTTAAAATAAAGTGTAACTGCAAATAACAATAAAGACAGCTATCATAAGACAATAACAAATAGATGCACTTTACCTTATTTAATTATTATTCATACATTAGTGACTTGACTTTGGACAAAAAAGCTAGAACGTTTTTCCTGTCCTGGACAGGAAACGCACATCTGACATCATACATCTGAACATAGATATAACTGAATAAATTATATCTCAATGTTTTTCAACCCATTTTGATATTGATGTATTTGCTGTGAAATTTCTTAAAAGAGTGATCAGAAGAACAATCATTTTGACCATTCTTGCCAGTTAAAATACAGTAAAAAAAAATCAAATGTTTCCCACACTTTTTCATTAAAAGGGAATATTTATATTTAATTTTTAAATATATATTATAAAATGTTTTACTTATATGCACCAATATAACAATTCATAATAATAAGCAGTAATAATTATTTACATATGCTTAAAAAAAAGCATGCAAAGCACTCCAAAAGCATGATGATTTTTCTTGAATCAGTTGGACAGCGCTAATTCACAGAAATTAATCAAACTACAGACATAGAGACATTTCTCAAAAGAACTTATTTTCTTTTCCATAGAAGAAGAAAAAAAAGCACAGTGAGAGTAAGTAAATTATGACAGATTTTTCATTTTTGGATGGAGTACCACTTTAAATGACTTGCATGCGCATATGCCTGCCCGTGAAATTTAAAGGAGGCATGGTTCTCCAGTCTGAATATATTGAGCAAAATCAGTTTTTATGGGTTTCTTAACCATCTTCCTTTCACATTGGATAGCTATTTGTCCTTTCATGGCTCTTCTTGTCCTTTTATCTCAAAAACAAACATATTCCATAATAAGGTTCGACATTTTCCAATTCAAGGTTATCAATGCAGAGAAACAAAAAAACTACTGGCATAGTCTTTAGCAAACTTAATCAACGGATTATAGTGCCATTAAAATCACCCCAATATTCACGATGTTGTTTAATTTTGTATCACTAACAAAGTAATTTTGTTGTGCAGTGAAATATTGAATATATTGTGCTGCCCTATCTGTAGTTGACAGACTCAACTGACTTTGAGGAAAACAGAGTAAAATTAACAATACTGTTAATAACTACAAAGGTTAACAGGCTATGTCTTATTAGCCATAAGAAGCAAAAAATAAATAAATAAAAAGCATTGCGGATAAGCTAACCCAATTACCTCTTGTTTCTGTATTCACTTTGACAAGTTTGGCACAGACTATGTGCAAGCTAATTAAAAGTTCAGTGGTGAGGGTTTTGGACTGAACTGCAAAATTAAAATGACTCCGTTTAAAAACAAAACAAAAAGAAAAACACTTTGGCCTTGCTAATTACTGTTTTGGTAGCACTTTATTTTACAGTCCTGTTCAACATGTACATATTATGTACTTTTTATAGCAATTACAATAACTGGTTTATAAATAACCCTGAACCTATCCATAAACCTAACCTTAACCCATGTATTTACCTTATATTACCAGTATTTTTTTTTTGTAACAACACTGAAATAGGGATGCGACAGTATGAAAATGTTATATCACGTTTTAGTGAGCAAAATTATCACGATTATTAATATTATCACGGTTTTGTTAAAATGAGATGAATGTTTTCAAAAAGAATTGATTACATGCTGAAAACATTTTTATATTTGAAAAACAACAAATAAAATAAGCCACTCTATGCACTTTTTAAGCAAGATTCTATTCTGTGGGATTTCCTTCCTTATAATGACCATCATTAATAGCAACGCATTATAACAGCGCACGTCCATGTATCACAACGCTCTCTCGCTTCATTCAAATGCAACTTGCCGTCTTGTGTTTCCGCTTTTAATTGTATTTAAAATGAAATCAGAGGGCTTTATTATTAATACTAATATAATATTGTTGTGATCATCTTGTCAGGATGATTGTTTTGTACGCTGTGCAAAATGGATTTATAAACAGGTAAGATTTAAAACATTAACCACAATTCAATATGTCCCTGTAATTATTTATGTGGTTAAGGTTAAAAAAATAAAATAAAATAAAAATATGTGTAATAAGTTTACAATGAATTTACATTGTTATCCCTTTAATGTCACTCATAATAGTCTTGTTGTAACTCCGTTCATCTTTGGCTCAAAAGCCACTTTCTTCTTTGCAGAAGCTTCACGTTAATTTCAAGTGAGTGAGATAAAATAATTAAACTCTAAACAACATTTTGTGTTCATTTATTTCCCAGATGTAGTTTTGGTACTGAGGTCAAAGTTAACTTGCATTGTGTTCACTACAACAGTGATTGAAGTTCATGAAGAGGACTCAGCAGATTTGAAGTGTTTTCTTCTATTGCAGAGACTTTCTTTTAGCATTTTCTGCAAACAGTGGGACCATCCTCGATTAGGTGCATTTCTCAGATCACAACTGAAATTCTCAAAGCTTGTTCATCCTCCAAATCCTTTGTCCCTTGTTCATCTAGTCACTTGTGCACATCATAAAAGCAATTTAGCATTCTTTTGAACAAATTGCAAATGCTTTGGGACTGTCATGATTCCAGCCTGTGTTTCCCTGTCGTGTGTCGTTGTTATCTTGTTAACCTTGTTCCTCCTGTGGTTTCCCCTCCACGGAGGCTGACCCTGAAGGGTCCGAACCGCCATGGCCACTTGAACTATCTGCGCTACCAGCCTGGCCTCCTATATGGTCGGTGCCACCCTGGCCTCCTGAACGGTCTGTTTACCCATCTGCAGAGGCCATTCCTGTACTTTGTGTACCAGCCTGGCCTCCTGAATGGTCGGTGCCACCCTGGCCTCTTGAACGGTCTGTTTACCCATCTACAGAGGCCATTCCTGAACTTTGTGTACCAGCCTGGCCTCCTGAATGGTGTGTCCCGCCTTGGCCTCCATGGTCCCTTGAGCAGCCTGCGCCTCCTTGGTCTCCTGAGCTGCCTGTGCCTCCGTGGTCCCATGAACTGTCCGAGCCGCCATGGCTCCCCAGCCCAGTTCCGCCCACACTCCACGGCCCAGGTCCGCCCACGCTCCACGGTCCATCTCAATCAAGTCACCCTTTATTTATAAAGCGCTTTTTACAATGCTGATTGTTTCAATGCAGCTTCACAGTGTAATCAGGAAAATAATGCAACAGATTTAAATTCGACAGTATAGCCGCTCTGGCGAAAACGGTGATATCATCCAGCTAATTTCAATTATCATATAGTATCAATGCGGGCAAATCAATAATATAGTTGACATTTAAGTGTCTCCAACTGAGCAAGCCAAAAACCAAAGGTGATGGTGGCAAGGAACCAAAACTCCTTCAGGGCCAGAATGGAGAAAAAACCTTGGTAGAAACCAGGCTCAACCAAGTGTTGTATGATTATGATTCTGGCAACATTACAGGTCAGAAGTCATATTAGATCAATAGATATTCGTAAGATTATAAGAAAGATTGGAGTCATCACACCGGAGACGGGTTTAATGAGGATGTTGATGCGGCATTTAAGGGGCGAGTTTAATTGACACGCTCTCTGCAGACATTTCAGGGATTTGTTGGTCATGTCCAGGTGCAGGTCCACCATCTGGTCTGGATACAGCCGGTTCCGGCTGACTGCAGTAAACCTTGGGATTAACAGAGAGACTAACATTAGCGTAGATGCCATTCTTCTTATGATGTAACGAGTACATCAGGTGTTATTGGAAGTGTTCATGCAGCCTAATGCCATGTCATGCTTGGGTCCATGTCCTGTCCTTCTGGACAGGCCTGAACCCTTCATCGGACTCCGCTCTACCACCCTCCTGGACTTTTTTTTTTTTTTTGCCCTTGCTAGCACTCCCCAGACTGTCTCGCTGGCTAACACGGACAATCAGACATGGCTATGTGACTGTCAATTCACCTGCTGTTCCCCCAGGTTCAGCGGCATATGGTTCACCTCAGTGACGGACAAGGATGCTCCTGTCCTGTATGCAGAGATTGCAGTCCTTCTGCCGAAGGATGTGATAGAGCCGGCCCCTCCAGCCGATATGAGGTCAGGGCTATGCAGCCCCTACTTCATTGTACCCAAGAAAGGCAGTGAGCCTGCTCACAAAGATTCTGAGTAAGGTAAGGGAGGACGAGTATCAGGTCTTTATGGTTGCGCCTAACTTGCCCACCCGGACCTTCTCAGAACAGATGGTCCTCATGACAGCCCCTCCGTGGCAGATTCCCCTAAGGAAGGGCCTGCTTTCTCAGGGATAGGGCATCCTATGGCACCCGCCTCCAGACAACTGGAACCTCCACCTGTGGTCTCTGGACAGGACGTGGAGGATTTAAGTGACCCTACCTCCAGCGGTGTTAGACACGATCACTTCAGTTAGAGCCATCTCTATGATGTGCACCTACGCTTTGAAGTGGAACTTGTTTATTAATTGGTGTTCTTTCCACCAGGAAGACCCTCATAAATGTATGATTAGAACAGTGCTTTCTTTCTGTTTCCCTCCACCCTCAAAGTGTATGTTTCTGCTATCAATGTACATCACAATGCAATAGACGGTAAGTCTGTGGGAAAGCACGACCTGATCATCAGGTTCCTGAGAGGTGCAAGGAGGTTGAACCCTCCCCGCCCTTGCCTCATTCTTTCTTTGGACATCTCTGTGGTCTTGTCAGCCTTACAGAGAGCATACTTTGCGTCACTACAGTCAGTCAAGTTTAAGATCCTGTCTTTTAAGACAGGGCTACTGATGGTGCTCAATTCCATTAAGAGGGTAGGGGATCAGCAGGCATTCTCGGTCAACAAAACATGCCTGGAATTCAGGCCGGCTAACTCACATGTAATCCTGAGACCCCGTACCTAAAGTTCCCATTACTCCTTTCAGGGAACAGGTGTTGAACATGCAAGTGCTGCCCCTGGAGGAGGCAGACCTGGACCTTTTGCTATTGTGCCCTGTTTGTGCTTTGCATTTGTACATGGACTGCACACAGAGCTTTAAAACCTCAGAACAGCTCTTTTTCTGCTATGGAGGCCAGCAGAACACCACAGAGTGTTCTGTCGCCACAATCCCTGTGCCTCCTCAATCGCTGAACGGCTAGGACACCGCCTTGGCTCCTCAGCACAAAATTTAAATGATTGAGTGCTGCAGGCTTCCTTATATACCCATATCTCAGGGAGTGGTTTGCGATGCAAATCTCACTCGCCAATGTTCTGACGTAACCTAGTAATCTAGGTGTTCTCTAAATTAGCTCGGAGGTGCATCTTCATTTGACAAGCATATAGACAGAGCACAACTAAAAATAGAAGAACAACAAAGGAGAGTAAGGATTCTTGGTGAAAGGGTACAGAGGCAAAACAGTGGAAGAGGTAGAATCATGATTGTAGAAATGTTTCTCATTAAATATAAGGGCCACTGTTGTCGACCATGTTCTCAGTTGTACTTACCATTGTGCTATATAGTAGATTACATGCATTTTACATTATACAGAAAATATATTTTATAGAGACATAATGTAACACAAACACGTGTACATACAGAATTTAAGGCAGAGAGAGAGAGAGAGAGAGACTTGTCTTTTTATATCACAATAACATTGTAATGTAATTTGTTGACAGACCAACAGTAAAAGCCAAATCATGTAGCCCCCACACATTGGCATTACTAACACACTGTCTTATCTCATTTTTTTTAAAGACTCATTTAATAGTGTCAACCTCGCCACTGTGGAGTGTCTGAGAGGCCTCGGAGGCATATGTTTCTGGATTATGTTTACTAGCTCAGAAGCAGTCTGGTTTAAACATAGTGCCATCAACTCTGACTGAAGGATTAGTGATGTCAGCCTTCTATAGTGCCATCCATCCTCTGGGGCTGGAAGCGGGTGCACTGTGCTTGGTTGAAGGCCGAGGAAGCCACAACCACAGGCCATCAGTCTCACAGCAGGCACTTGCGTCAGGACAATCTGAAGGAGACGTTTGACGAAGAACAGCCTTTTTCTCAGGACCCTGTCGGTCACAGTGGAGTCAGTCAAGAGCTCTGTGGCTAATTTGGAGTGACTGTAAACTGTCACAGTTACATTAAAATCCAGACAAAATGGCAGTTAACGTGATTATTTTCACATGTCTAATTTCAGTCTTTTTGGCTTCTTAAAGTAAATTCTGTTTTATGTCTTCTGTTTGTAGTTAAACAAATGATGACTTGAACCTAAACATAGTGATGACCTACAATAACTACATTACAACCTTGACATACTACAATGGTACAAACTATACACTTCAAGAAACAATTAACTTAGCAGTATTGTGACAAATTAACACTATACAAGGTTGATATTGACTTACACATTTAAACATTAGGGTGTAATGACATAGGCCCCAAGGTGAGGAGATTTAAGATGCCACAACCACAAGAGAGGCAGACAGGATTAACATAAATATTTATTTTATTTAGCCAAAAACATAGGAGGAATTGGAACGTGGGTACTTCCTGGTTTGGGGTATCCGTGGCAGCTTCCCATTAAAGAAGAAATTGCAAGACAAAATGAAGCAGAGTTTCCAGTTTTATGGTGACCTCCATTAGGCCATTGGCTAGCAGTGGGTTCCACATTTGGAGGGTGAGCAGGTGAAAGTAATCATGTCTTTTCCTAGTTGGGATCTGCTCATTTGCTCATTTCCAATATTGAATTGCCACAGTGTGTATTTGCAGTTTATATAGATATTATTATTATTATTATTATTATTATTATTAGCATATTAATTCTATAATTATAACATTCTATAATTGTATCAAACATAACTATTTAGAGAGAGAGATAAGAAAACAAAAACAAAAAACTAACACCGCAAACAAATAGTTATAAGAACAGGAATAATACAGAATAAAATTAAATTGAGGACAAACCTTTTAATTAAAGAAAACTAATTTTTAATGTCAGTTTAATATCTTATCCGGCAGGAATATCCCCTGCAATGCTTCATATGAAACTAGAACTGCCTAGAACCTACCAACCCATGCCAGGTTGAGACTACTACAATTGTACAAAACATTATCAGTCAACAGGAAATTAAAGTGGTACTCTTTCACAAACACTGTATGGTAGAAAAAACAATTACTGTAAATGTATTCCACTTGGCAGATACCTAAATGCTAAACCTAAACCTAAACCTTTACAAAATGCTGGGAATTGTGGATGTTTACTGTTACAGTGCTAAAAGAATAAAATAAAAAGCCCTACTTGACTCAATGCCAACACACCTGCCAATATTTGTTAGCATTAGATTTTATATGTGAGCTCTGAGAAATGCTCCCAGGGGTGGGAGCCAAAATAATGAAGGTTTTAATGTCCTCTCTCTGATCAGCTTGATCAATGGCTGCCCTCCAGCAACCCCACAGCATTATCCGTGAATTAAAGATTATTGTCTCATTTAAAAAAATCCAGCCTGTTTTCATGGCGCCAAAAGCTTTCATTTTCCCACATGGTTGCCTTTTCCCCAACTGGCCCTCACTCATTAGAGGAGAATAACGTCTTTAGACTGGTTTTGCTTCAAATGCAAAAATTACAATAATCAGCATCTAATTTATGCAAGTAATTAAGTCAAAATGATATGCAAACCTTCATGTATCTTATATGAGATGCTAATAGAGTGGATGCTTAGCAGATTAAACGCCCAGCAAGACATTGTGGTCCCATGGTGCTTGTGATAATGGATTAAGATACACCACACAGATGAGATTTTGTGTTCTCCACTCTCACGTTCCCTCATTCAGTGTTGTCTCATTAAATCCAGTCTTAGAGCATACTATGCACTAGTATGTAATATACTTTTTGGACATTTAAGCTAAACTGAAAAAGTATGAATGTCGTATCTATCTATCTATCTATCTATCTATCTATCTATCTATCTATCTATCTATCTATCTATCTATCTATCTATCTATCTATCTATCTATCTATCTATCTATCTATCTATCTATCTATCTATCTATCTATCTATCCATCTATCCAACCACCCACCCATCTATCCATCCATCCATCCATCCATCCATCCATAATTGTTTGATTTCTTTTTTTCTTATTTCTGAAATAGCTTATATAAAATGTTTCATTTTGCTGTAAAACCCAATAACAAATCAACTGCCGCCCACTTGACCTGGCATGAGATTCTGTCAACAGCCAGGAGGCTTTAAAACCAGCTTTTCAAAAACACAACAAACCAACACAGCTAGACGTGTGTGTGCCACACTGTAATGATACGCATCCAGAATGTTGCATTTTAAATTGCTCGGGGATTATATGCATCTTCTTAGGTATGCAACAACGTTAGCCAGAGAAAACATTTGAATTATGTATGACTACTTATTTTGTGTAGATATGAACAGAATAAAATTAGACATGAGAATCCTGCTATAAGCAAATTTGTCTTCAGTGAAATGAGCACAGAAACCATTTACACCCTTATGAAAAAGAAGTATACTTCAGGTTTATTTTATAAAGTATACTTAATTAATGTTGAGGTATATTTTTATGTATAATTTATGAAGTAAGTATGCCAATGTACTAGTAGTTAACTTGTAAGTGTACTATTTCAATACTGCTTGGAACTAAATTGGCCTGCCTTTTAGTATATAAAAGTATATAAGTTAACAATCAACATAAACATTTTTTTTATGTTTATCAATTTTTGTCAAAGCTACATCTGGATTGGATTAAGAACGTTGATCAAAACATAGATAGAGTAGATAGAGTCCTTCAACACCCCCAAAGCTTCACAGTTGTTTCCGCTTCATGGATTCACATTTCATTCAGTAATGTTAGGCAGTTTTGATTTATATGCTGTTTAATGTTTGATGGTCAGGTTATTTTACATTTGCGTAAGCAATCTTTTATCATTTGTTTCTACTTCACCTGTGTTTTGATCCAGAGATTCTGTACTCTTCCAGAAGATGCATAATAGCGTCCCCTATAACAATGAAAACATAGATAGCCATAAAACTAAGTCAGTGACAGGGAAACGGCAAAGTAGATTTGAAGTAAATTGTACACTACCAGTGGACTAGCCTACATAACAAATTCAGATTCTCGGAATTAGTAACACAACTGTTTTCTTTATAAATCATTTTCAAACAATGTATGTTTATAAGACAGTTTGTAAAACTATATGTGGAAAAAAGTATTTTGTCAATCGAAAGATTAAACAAGCCAAGTATACTTAGAATGTATACTTAGAATACTTATAGATCCATATAAAGTATATATTTTAATATACTCAATTAAACGAATATACTTAATTTACTGATTTTAATTATTGGAGTTGGCCTTGTCACCCATAACTCAGGTAAATAAATTAAAATGCAGTGTTGCCAACTTGGAAGAAGAGTAGAAAGGCAGCTATAGCCCAAACTATCAGTAAGGTAAGACTAAGGTATTTTATAAGAACATTTAGCTAATGTTCCAATTAAGTTATGAAAACATTATTTCTGAATTGTCTCTGATCATTCATTCATGTAGTTTGTTTTATGCAAATGCTAGCAAAACATGGAGGAAATCCATTTTATCATTCTGAAAATTAGAGGAATGTTACTTATTTCTGAAAAGTATTAACATTTAAAATTATACATAAGAATTTTTGGTGTAAACTTTTGAGAATGTTATTAAAGACCATATAACTTTATTGGAAGAATTGTTGGAAGAATGTTTGTTCATAACTTTGATGGAACCTTTTTTTGGCCAAAGTACTGAGAACGTTCCCGGTTAGCTGGGAAAAGGCTTTTGTTGGGACGCATGGGAATGAGCATCATATATCTTGTGTTGCTAGAGATGCCTCAGTCAGCTGTAGATAATGTTTTTGTGAAATGGAGTCATCTACAAAAGCACTTGAAAGTGCCAAACCGGGCATAGCGTAAACATTATCTGTCCTGATTTGTAACACTCAGTACTGAATATGGAAGACATGTCAGCACAAAAACTGTTGATTCACTTGGAGAATCAAGCCTAAAATCATTATGTGCCACGGTGAGTGTGGTCTGAAGTGATGTAAAGCCTGCACTTTCTCTAGAGCGATCATGCTTCACCTGGCCATCTGGCAGTCTGAGGGACTCATTTAGATTTGGCGGATGCAAAACAATTACCTGCCCAGATGCATATAGTGCCAACTTTAACAATATTAGCAGAGGAATAATGATCAAAGACTGATTTCTTGTTTGAATCAACATGCATTTCATGTCTAGCGGCTTCATCCAAAATAGCATACTTGCCTACTATATAGAATGCAAAAACACAGTATGTGAAAACAGAAGTATGTCCGAAATTCATAGTATTTCTAAAGCAGTTTAGGCAACAAATCCTTGGATGACTTGCCACTTCCAGCAAGATCTGATAATTGCTTTACTATCCCATGAGGCCGCAGAAGAGGATTTGTGAATGTTAGTGAAGCACTGCAACTGACACTGGAAGGTCACATGACAATGACAACATGGCATTTTGCAGAAAAACACATGTAACTATACTGACCCCCAGTGGCATGGATGCAAAATCATGCAAAAGTTTTTGTTTGCCAACAACTTTAAAAAAAACTTCTAGACTTCTTGACTATTAGTTGTCAGCCATGATTAATTTATTCCATGAGGGAAAGTGTTGATACCCACACTTATGGTCTTTGCACTTGTGTACTTACATGAACACTTGCATGAAAACCACAAGTGTGTGTAGAACCTTTAATTACATACTTTAAACATAGTGTTGTAATAATGCAAGTATTGTATTTGCAATACTTAGCTCTTTAAAATAAATATCTGTTCAGTTGTCCCTATGTAACAGAAGACTGTATAAAAAGCAGTTGCATTTACACTTTATTTTGATTGTCCCTTTTAGGCATTCTGTTGACTATAAACATTTCACCTACATATCAACTAACTCTCATCGGAGTAGGGGAGAGTGGGGCACACCCTAACACTTTTTGACTTTCTCAGTTTGTGTAAATCCACTTAGGGTTCAGATAATACCTTTTTCCCACATCTATTACAATTATGTTGTTTTGTTTCATTAATACAGTACATACTTTTTTCTTGATTTACCCTGAAAGAGTGGAAGTTAAATGTGACAACATACCCCATAGCTTGAGTACATTGTAACATGTGAGGGGCAAATTATAACATGACCAAATGACATCTTAAAATGTTACCTAGTCTAATAAAAATAAAAATAAAAATGTTTTCATATAAATCTTTTTTTCATATAAAATAATGGCATTTTTTCATAATAATAATAATATATATATATATATATATATATATATATATATATATATATATATATATATATATATGTATATATATATATATATATATATATATATATAGATTTTTTTTTATCTAGATTAATCTCACTATGATCTTGGAATTAATCTAGATTAATCTCACTGTGATATTGGAATTAATCTTGGAATTAATCTAGATTAATCTCACTGTGATATTGGAATTAATCTAGATTAATCTAGATTAAAATGGCTCATTTGAATTCTGCCGCATTCAGAATATGTGTGCTACCCAAATAAAGACTTCACACTTGGTTCGATTGCCTGGACCGAACCCAAGTTCGATTGCTCCCCCCTCCCCCTGCTGGACCATGTTCATATTATGTTATTTGGGTCCGAACCGGCGTGCGTTTGCGTCATCAAAGCAGCAGCTGTTTACCCTATTACTTGGTAACGATGTCGAGAGAGAAGGTGGCAAAACAAATAGCGTTGTTCACCTAACTTTTATATTTTTGTTTTTGAACCGTTGGTTTTGTTACCTTCAGTAATGGCACTTGCGTCTATCTGCCGCAAATGTACTGCAAATGCTCTAAAGAATGCTGACGACATGCAGAAATGTGATCTACAGCTCTCTGCTTCTCAGTCTATATTCACTTTTTTCTCATGGTTTCTCAATAGAATTTATAAAAGTATAAAATATATTAGCATAGTTCTAATATGGGCACATTGTAACACAGTGTTACAACATGCCCAACCTGCGCAACTGGGATTTAAACCCAGCTCGTGTCTTCTGCTGATGGCAGAAGGTCTGGACTCCATCGCAGCTTTCATTGGTCAAGGACCGCCAAAAAGGACGTTTGACTGACATGTAACGCAACCAATCATGTTTAGGGCCGTGAAAATGTAAAGTCGATGTCCCTGCAATAACAGACCAGCGTGCATCTATAAATAATGTTGTTCAAGTTTACTGCAACAGTGGAGCTGCGAACTTCACATACTTTTGAAAAACCAGGGTTTAGTTGATCCTGGTATGCGCTCATTGTCACATTTGTAAACACAACAATGTTCTTCTTCCAAGAGAGAGTTTGGATTTGCTGCATTTGTTTCCAGACAGACTGTTAAAGAACACAACACAATCAGATGATGACTTCAAAACTCCTGAAGTGTTTCCAGATAAGTGTACCATATGCATCAGACGCCAACGGTCCGTGGGCATGACATCTGAGGCTGAGACTAGATCACCATTAAAGAACTATCTCAACTCTTAAATAACATAAGACATGTCTGATTTTGTGAATGATTTCTGAACAGAGAAAATTAACTTAAAAGGGTCATGAACTGCGTTTTTTATTATTATTATTGTTTTATGATGTTTTCTGGGGTGCACTTAAAATATGCATTATATTAAGACCATGGCATGAAAGGTTGCAGTGATGATCATTGATCACACACATGCTGAGCGCATGAAAGCAGCGATCTCTCATTGCAACTCAGTTTCTGTACAACAAATGCTTTCATCTTCACTCACAGTGCAAACCAGGGCCGTAACCACCATAGACTTTGAGGGGGACAAGTCCCAACAATAATAAGAAATTGCCAAATTGCCCACAGTTTCGTTCACAGTTCTGTTTCTTTATGCTTTATAAAAATAACAAAAATAACCCCCCAATGTTCAAGACACGGTTATGGCCTTGGTGCAAACGTGATATAGTTAAGAGATTCATTGAGATTCATCCCTGCTCCAACAAGTGTAAAGGGAGCTTTCTTTGACCGCTTTCTCACTGTTGAATAACATATTATTTTCATCCTACTAAGAGAAACGACGTAAGTTGATGTTTAGTCACTGGTCTGATTTACTGACACACAGACAAAGAACGACTGACTACATGAATCATTACATTTCAGATCAGGCATTACAATGAACACTGTTACTTACATGTTGCATTACTGGGACCCACTTTATATTATGTGTCCTTAACTACTATGTACTAACATTTAAATTAATAATTTGATACGTTGCACTTATTGTGTATATACATGTTTTTACATTGTACTTACATTTGAAAAAATACCTGCATGTCATTACATCTGTAATTAATTTAGTTACATTTGTAATTACACAGTTGACACTTCCCTTACACCTAACCCTACCCTTAAACTTACCCATCCCACCACACCTGTCCCTAACGCTACCCATATCCCACCTCAATATCAGCAAAGGTATTTTGCAACACAATATGAACACAGTAAGTACATTGTACTTTTTTTTAATGTAATTACATAGTAGTTAAGGCCACCTAATATAAAGTGGGGCCGGCCTATGTTACATGCGTGAATCAGTGGGTGGGGCTAAACAGGCAGTGATGAAGTAGGCATTGATATTCTTCTTCTGAGGCTGTGCTTGCCTCCCTTTGACGTCATAGATCCCCACTTTGAAAAACCTGTCGCTTGCTGGGCCTGGTGTCTATAAAAGCTTTTCTTTGACTAATAAGGAAGTTTTCAGCTCTATGACACTTTTATATATCAAAAGCTCAAGGAAAAGTTGATTTCTCAATTCATTACCCCTTTAAATAAGAAATGTACTTTTGCGTTAAATAAATGTTCAGTGAGATCTTCCAAAGATTTTTTTTTAATTTGGTGAATTTTTTCCTCTATATAGTGTTGATATGGCTATATAAGTTTCATAATGCTGGTATGTGTGGAAGTTTTTAATCCATGTGTGTTACAACTAACCCCGCAATAGGTTGTGTCCCGTTCACCCCTATTAATAGATAATCCTGTCCTAAATTTATGCAGTTGGTTGACAGGACCAGAGTGCCTCTTTGCACTTTTTAAGGGAATCCATATATATGGCCTATTTATAACTGTTATGGTAAATAGTGGGTAAATAGTGAAACAAACACCATCAATGAGATTGATCCGACAAAGACAGCACACAAAAGGGCTGCTTTTAAAGGGAGAGGTAAAAGCGTGCAGGAGTCGCGTTGGTGGCAGCAGGAAAAGAACGCTGATGAGCAATGCCGCTGTGTGAAAAATGTCACACCAACAAAACACGAAAGGGAATATGTATAATAAAACATAATTTTCAATGTCATGTCTTCTAACTTATTGAATGGACATCTATTATCCTATTCATAGGTGTGGAACATTCTTTGCTTTTTAACATCAAATACAATATCTACATAGGTCATACTGGCAAGACGGTCTCTTTAGTGCAAGTAAATTGAGTTGCCTGTGGTATGCTCTCATATTCCTTTTAAATTTCTATGACAATTAATTTCCACCTGCATTCCTCATCAAGCATGTCTCCAGATCAAAGATGTAAGTCACACTTGCTGTGATAACTCTTTGATTCCCAGCTACACAGAACTCTCTGTTCTGTCCCCAAGGACACACAGCTCGTAACTCACATCTCTTAACAATGCATGTTGAGAGTTTTAGGGTCAAACAGAGAGGTTCTGTCGAGAGGCAGAGGGATGTACACATCATCAAGTTCTTGTTAAAGCAGCTTTGCAAATAGTCCTGTCATAGTTTGAGCAAAAGTGACAGGAGGAAGTAGTGGACTTCTTTTCTATAGCAAGAACATCATACACTGCAACGCAGTGGAGAGGATGTGAGTTCTTCTGTTGAAAGATATGTTGGCTTTGCAAGTGCCAGACCATTATTTGCAGTTGACACAAAGAGGAACTTCAATGTAAAATGTGTCATTATTTATTAATTTATTTATTAGCAGTGAAAACACTTTAGCTCATGCTAATTTAATATACAATACAAATGCAAATGGATCTGTGGCACTTTTGACACATTGCAGTTAAACAGGAAACCGTCTTCCAAAGGAGATGTTTAGCAGAATGTCCAAGATGCTCTTTTATAACTCCTGACAAAGTTAGGGTGTGCTCACACTGGTAGGTTTGGTTCCATTAAAACGAAACTCTGGTGCGACTGCTCTGTTAGTACGGTTCATTTGAATGAGTGTGAACACTGCGGTCCGGACCCTGGAGCGGACCAATCAAGCGAACCCAGCTTCCTTTTCAGGGTATCTCTGTTCGCTTCCAAACAAACTTTGGTGCAGTTCAACTAAACTATGAATAGAACATGGACCAAAGACGTCTAAATGAACAAAAACAAGATGCTACCCTGGTTTTTGTCGTCATATAGGAGCTATGTTGCCCATTACAGTTTGGTACTTTGTTTGAGTGCAATAGAGGTCCTGATGCTGTTTTGACCCCTTTAAACATTTTAGAAGTTGTGTGGGTTATCAGCTGTAAAATACCATTATACTGTATACCATCGTACAGTCATACTTGTTTTACTGTGTATGCACATACAACAAGTGCTTTTAGCCCAGCATCAACATTTTGGATAATCAGTAAGTTCCATTACAAAATAAAATCTTTTGGTCGTTTAAAACGAGAACCAAGCTACAAGTGTGAACACCCCCCTAAAAATGAAAAATATGCACTTATGAAGCCATACAATACCTTTGAGCGAGGAACCTTTGCACTTGTATTGCAATATATTAATATAGATTGACATTATATTGCCCTCCATGGCAGCTCTCAATCTCATTAATGTTGTGTATATTGAAATATGATTTGTGACAGTCTCACCAGTTTTGATGTCAAGATGGCATTGGTTTGGTTTGGTGAAAATAAAGTGTTAAAAATGTTCTTGATTATATTAAATCCAAATATAAGATTTGAACCAAATCACGCATATGCTTTGAGACATTTAATTGGGCTGTAATAAAGTATCTTTTTTTTCAGTGCATGTTACCATCATGCCATCATAACAAGCCAGGTTTGAATGTCAGATACCAGTTTAGTTGGAAAGAAAGTGTTTGCCTGTCTAGTGAGTTAATTATAGATAACTATACTTGTGTGTCATTGTTTAACACATTTCTGCTTTATAATTGTGTTTGTTACTTCAGAAAGAAAAAAAAAAGTTATATACTGTACGTCCTTTGGTGACCTGTGGGCAAGAAATAATATGCTTTGAACTTTGCATGTGATTACTGTTGTCAAACTGGGGGAAAAGAATCCATAATTTTTGGTGTGCTATCTAATGCAGTGACAACTGAGACACATTCCCCAGTGTTCATTAAGGGATTCTAGTGGGCTCTGTGACACCCACATGATTTCTGGCCAAGTGTCACCCTTTAGCCCAGATCTTTGCTTGTTAGTGAGCTTGACTCATGTTTCAAACAACCTTACACTGGGCCTCTCTTGGAGCACAGTCATATGCGTATTCCCTCTAGCATTTCAAGACATAGACAAAGAAGTAAAAGGTGAAGATATATGCTCTTTTAAATGTGCAAAAGCTCAAACGCCAAAATTCCTCACCTCCTCTTATAAGAGGCCTTAAATAGAATATAGTGCCTTCAGAAACCTTCATTTTTCATGTCACAGACCAGTGTTTCACAACCTTTTTTCTTTATGTACCCCCATGGATCAATCATTAAGGCACAATTACCCCTTCACTGAATCGACAATAAACCAGAAGCTTTCTCAGTCTGTCTGCATATGGAGGGCTTGAGCATGAAACTTCACACACTATAGAGATGAATGAACATTAATGTGAGTGGTAACAAAAAACAAAGCAGTTGTTATCAATCATGGAACAAACGTGTGAATGTGTGAGGCAATACAACAGTTTGCAAATCAGAGATTTGGATATTTGGGTCAAACTTTTGAGAATGAAGTGAGAACATCATTCAGAACAGCAGGTGTGCCACCAAAAATAGGATTGTTTTGGTACATGTAGCATATATTCAGAGAGATTTGTTCCTATATGTTTTAGTGCCAAAAACATGTCATCCCTGTCTGATTGATTCAAGCTGCTATTTCACTAAATTAATGACTCTAGGACAACAAACTCCCTAGTGTCTTTATCACAAGAGATGCACTAACTATCATAAACAAATCAAATAGGCTGTGTATTTCAAAAATACAAAAATACAAAATATAATCACAAATCACTACAGGCTTGTGGATGTGTCATTCTCAAAAATAAATAAATGATCAAATAAATAAATCTGACATTCAAAATTACAAAATTAATTTGATTTCAGTTATTATCCAAATTTTTTGGGCATTATTCTACCAATCATAAGATACGCTGTACTGAGTCTTTCCGAATAAAACCGAGCGGATGGAGGCGTATCCTGTGGGCGGAGCTAAAGAGCCACTAGCGTGCGCAGCTATTACGTTGAGAGCGTCTAAAAGCTGTGACACCCTTAAACGTGGAAAAGAAAATGTTATCCTAAATAAACCAATTAGATTCAACCAAACATATATGATACAGAATCTGATCCGGAGCCTGAAATTGAACAGGAGCAGCAGAAACAGCAGGACGTCTCTATGTAGTATGTAAGTTACTGTAACTGTATTTGCTTAGCGGCTTGTCAACATTTGTGTGTTTATTCATGGTTTATGAGGACATGATTTGGTTTATGGACTATTTAATACGACTAAACGTTAGAAGTAGCAAGCAGATTGGTTTTGCACATCAGACTACTGTTTACATAGAAAAACAATGGAATTGTAGCACATTTGAATGAAGAAGCGCGCTTTGTGTGAACGGCGCCTAGGTTTAATATTTAAAAAATTAAAATAGTTAAACACCTATAGTGGTCAGCTAAACAAATGTATTTAAACACACACCATACATCGTATGCTCCATTGATAAATTAACTATACACAATCATGTTGTTTACTGATGTGTACTTACGCGATGACAGCCAACAACATAGCAGTTTTACTCACCGCCTGCTTCCAATGCACGACCATGAACCTTTATCGTTGGGACCGCTCCATCAAAAACACACTTCTTTGGTGACATTGTTGATTTCGTGAATGTCACGTTTCATGAATCCGCTGTCTCTCTCTCGTCTTGTGGTGTGTCTGTGGGCGTGGTCACTGATCAGCACTGATCAGTACTGATCAGCAGCGCCAGCTGCTTATCATTTGTGTGTCTTTATATGTGCAGTAACTGGTGTCTCATGTTGTCAGATCGTTGTGGTTCCCCGGTGTGTGTTTTCCTGCTCTGTTTCCCTCGCTGTGTCTGGTTCCTGGAGTTTGCTTGTTCATCGAGCACCTTCACTTGGATTCACCACACGGGATTGGAGCACCTTCACCAGCTGTCCACCAAGGTCCCTGCATCACTTACACCTGGCTTGCGACCGTCTGACCCTGTGTTTTGTCTGTCACCTGGTTGACCGTTTGTTAATAAAGAGCGTCATTGCACTTGCATCCTGAGTCTGTGGTTGTTACAGTGAAGTCCTGTGACTGCAGTGCAGCCGGCTTTTCCGAGCAAAGCGCGTTTATTGGCATGCATTTGCTCTCTCACTCTGGTTGCGCACGCTCTCTTCCGGAAGAAGTGCCTATACGGCCCGTACAAGCACATTCCACCCCATTTTACGTCACACACACCCATACTCGAAAACAACTTTCTGAAAGGAGTATTTTTGACACAGAAATACTCCATCAAACGTCTAACTTATTTTTTGAAACTTTGTCCATGTTTAGCATGGGAATCCAAGTATTTAACAGTGTAAAAAGCTCAGTATGCATGCAACAACATTTACAGTATTATTTATTATAATAGTTATTCTAAATTATTAATCTCTAATCAGACTAACAAATACATTATTCAGTAAAAATATTTCAAAATTATGTAATATACGCATCTTTAAATTAACTATATAGATTTAAATAATCATAATTTAAATTAAATAAATCGCCATGCACACAACCAGTTCTTACTTTGAACTTTGACCTTTCCACAACTGTTTGTATTTTCGAAATACAGGTTGTATCATTCATAACAACAATAATAAGAAGGGACACAACATTATTTTTAAATTGTATATAGTATTATTTACTATAATATAATTGTTATATATATTTTCACTATAATATAATATAATAATATAAACATGATATAACATAATAATAAAATATTATTATACATAATAAAAATGTTAGTACTTAAAAAAAAACTCCACTAAATATCAGTAGAGTGTTAGTAGAATGTCAGTAGACTGGTAGGGTTAGGGTTAGAATAAGTTGACATGTAGTTGCAAAGTTACATATATTCAGTAGAATATCTGTTGAAAGACCAATAGAATAAAGTGTTAGCAGATATTAAGCAGACAGTCGACTAATACTCTAATGAGAGTCAGTTGACATGTAGGTGCAACGTTACTTATAGTCAACAGAATGTTCAAAAGGTACTATCAAAATAAAGTGTTTCCCAATTTCTTAAATCGTTTTTTTTAAATAAATGGTCAGAAAAGCTAAAGTGGAAAGGAGCCTCTCAACCACAGTCAATATTGAAATATTTGAATAGCAATGGACGAGTAGCCGAACAGTCTTTTCTATCCTGCTTTTCTATTAGAGAATAAAAGTCATTGGACAAAGAGACAGACTTCTAATTATACCAACAAGATGGAAGTTTGAAGTATTGGCTAAGGATAAAACAGAGGTCACTGATCTCTCAGATGATCCCAGAGGAGCCACAGGATCTGTCACCCAGTGACGACCAACAGTGCAAACAAAGGTCTCCTGTTCTTGTCTGCTTCCATTGTTCCTAAACAAACACGCCTCTCTGACAAGTGTTTAGTCTGCTAATGTACTGGGAAACAGAAGAATCGGTAGCAGACAGTGCTCTCATTGTCCTGCTGGTTACTGTGGGAACAGATCCCACTCTCTAACCCGGATTGAGTGATCCAGGGCAGAAGAAAGTTAAAAAAGAGAAGAAAAAACCCATAGAACTACATCTGCTGCATTTAATTTTCTAGGGAGCACTGCTGAAAGTGAAGATGAAAGAGCTGACCACAAACACTGTGTAGCTTTGCCTTTAGCAATGCCAACGGCACCTACCAAAAAAAAAAAAAAAAACAAAGAAAGAAAGAAAGAAAGAAAGAAAAAAAGCCTTATCATTGTGTTGGTGGATTTGCCTCTAGTTAAAGAAAATATTGTTTCTAGATTAACAACAGACACGCTACTGAACAACCAAGCAAAATATCAGAAAATTCAAACCATAATAAAAAAGTAATTCATGAAGTTATAAAATCGTAGTCTGCATTTGCCCCACTGAGAAATGTACAGCACAAGCATCAAAAATCATTCCCTGGAGTGAGGAATCATTTTAGTCTGTCATTTTATGACAAGAAAGCTATTTTGGACTATTTCCACTCCATATGAAACATCATGACAGTATGAGAGACACACCAGTAAGGGTGTTTGATTTTTCTTTTTTTTCTTTACAGTGGCAATACTTTGCCTTAGAGATATGAACAAGTTACCGCATGTCTGAACAATAATCAGTTCATGTCAATCTAAATGGACTGTCATGATTATGTGTGTAGTTAGTTATCTTAGTATAGCTCACTTTCTTATGGTGGAAGCATGTAAACGAGCTAATGCCAGTCAAAAACAAGCATCTGCCAGGTAAACAATTTTGATACTTGTCATGATCGTTTGAACCAAACTAATGTAAGGTTTTATCATGACAACTCCCAGAAGATTGTTAGCATGGATATGACAATGTTAATGTATTTGGTCTTGGCGGACTAGATTTGCTAGGCTGCTGCTGAATTGCTGCTGGTGTTGATAATTGCTACTGCTGCAGAGCAAGTACAGGAATTTGCTACTGCGAGTAAGACATACTGCTGCTGCACAAATAGCATATATCAAATAACCCATAGCAGATCTATACATGTGGAGCTGGGGAAGGTGGAGGATTTTATAGGAATTCTGAAGCGTGCTGATTATGCTATAGTGCATGTAACTAGCCATTTAAATGTGTTGAGCAACAAGCTCTTGGCTGCAGATGCAACATGGACCAGTCAGCTTGTGACAAGTAGTTACCGTTGTAATTATCATCTGTTTGCTCTAGAACCATCAGCCTGCGCCATCTAGAGTTTCATAACAGAACTTCAACTGTTCAACTTGATGCAGCGCTGAACAGACCAATCAGCGTCTGACTTAAAGCAGTGAAGCATCTAAAAACAAAATAACCGTCTCAAATAACCCAGTCAATAATATTGGGCATTGTATTTTAGATGAAACTGTGAATACACCAACAGAGCTTTGCTAGCGGTTTAATAATCTCAACCAAACGCATCCTAAATAAGATTAATCAGATATGGGCTGATTACAATTCACATCTGCCCAAAAGGACACAAATGTGCACATGAACTTGGCCATATTCTAGGCTATGGTTTGAAAGGGAAACTAATTTTGAATGCGCTTTTCCCTTAACAACAACGATACAAGGGGCAACGAAAGCACAGAGAATTTACAACACTATTAGGCCTACAATCGTGTTCTCTTTATGCTATGTACATGGCAGATTGGCGCAGCACATCATTTTATTTTTCATGAAGTGATTACAGACATCACTGCGCGTTATCGAATCCATGATGAGAAACAACTTTTAATAAAACATAGGTCTACTGTTTGGTCTTTGAGTGGCAACCGAGGGTCTGGCCTAGAGATGTGTGATGTGTCATTAAACACTTGATAGCAACATGTTGTTGTGTGTTTGGATTTTGGAGGTATCACACATCTCTAACATGCTGGGAGTGCAGTAACAGTGTTTGCTTACTTAGCCCGGCTTCCAGAGATTAAATATGGATTTGTCTTTCATTTTTATTATATTTTATTCATTTTATATTTCCTTTTACTGAAACACTAAAGAATCAAGATGAATATGCCTGTACTACTGTCTGTACCTCTCACTGAGAGATGTTTTGGTGAAGTACTTTGTTGATATGTAGTTAAGACTTTCCAACCTTGGGAGAGCTGTGATGCTAGGGAGCTTGTGTGTGTGTGTGTGTGTGTGTGTGTGTGTGTGTGTGTGTGTGTGTGTGTGTGTGTGTGTGTGTGTGTGTGTGTGTGTGTGTGTGTGTGTGTGTGTGTGTGTGTGTGTGTGTTGCATGATCTGTGCAGGCCCAATATTGAAGATGGACATTTTCTGCACACAACACCAGACTTGAAGACGCATTTCTGCAACCTCCGAGGTCAACAATGATCCAATTCTAATAATGGGGCGACAACTAGTCTACCTAGTTTAGTGATATGCTCTGCTATCTATCCTTGTGTGGAAATTTACCATGACTGTACATTTTCTCTGAGCCAATCAGAATCATACACTTTTTTACAATAATGACGTGGTTAGACCTTGAAAACAGTATAACTGTTGGGACAATTGTGTGTACGGTACGATGAGACTGGTAGAGAGAAGGAGCGTGGCCTACGAACTCCTTGTGAGACTTGAAGCTGGCTTCTGCTGATGAAACTGCAAACTATTATTAAGTAATTTTTTTCTTTAATTAATAGCACTTCCGACTCTTGGTCTTCATTCTGCACTAGTGGTCTCTAGGTCTAAACTGTTAACCCCTAACAATTATTAATATCATCAATAATTTTGAAAAAGAAATAGCCTATTTAAAATGAATATGACCGTCTGGAATAACCCAGAGTCGACCATGTCAGGCTATTCGCATTTGAGCTGAAACTGAAGAGAATGAACACCAGCCGATATAACTTGACTGCGCTCTGATGTAGCCTTTACTCTCATTGTGGATTTCCTTGATCAGCACGCTGATACACAGGGAACTAAAGCACAGAGTATTTACAACATTCTTTTACAATCGTGTCATTATAATGCTATATGACAGATTGGCGCTGCACATCTTGCACTGTATTTCATGATCACAGTGATTTCAGGCGTCACTGCAGGGCACGCTTCAGTTTCACTTTATTCCGCCGGTCTGAAAGGCGTGCTTTCTGACGCTAATCAAAATCAGACCTCAGTTACCGCCCAAAATGCCGCAATAACCAATCAGAAAAATAGACAAATATATTTTTTAAAGTCAGGACGATCATCGTTTTCATGATCGATCATCGCTGTCACGTTCGAGTACTCGACCACTGTTGTCCATCCCTAGTTGGCATATTGGATGCAAGACTCATTGGAGCTCACATAAAGTGAGGCAGAGTGAGGCTATGAAGAAACAACAGCCTATCCTACATGGAAGCTCACGGGAGGTGCAAATAGCAGGGGGAGTTCATGCTTTAAGTTCAAAACCAAAACAGTCACAACAGAAAGTGAAATGACCAAAACAAAGGGGACCTAGCAAAGCGGATAAAGACAGTACTGGGTGTGGAAAATGTGGAAATATAAAGAGACACAATTTGAAAGAGTGCCCTGGAGGTGAAGCGGAATACCGTAAATGCCACAAAAAGAGACATTTCACAAAGCGGTGTGGTTCAGCTGGAACGGTAATAACATCACTCAGGAGCGAGAAGAGCAGAGCATGAAAGATTTTGCTTTCGTGGGAGAGGTGAGTTCAATAGAGATAAGTGAGTGGATTGAATTATTCAGATTGAATGGTCAAAATACAAAGTTCAAGCTGGACACTAGAACAGTGGTTACTGCCATCCCAGAAAGCAGTTTTTCAGTGGCCATTCCTGGCAGACTCCAGCCACCCTGCAAAGTCCTGTATGGGCCTGGGAATCAGGCACTCGATGTTCAGGGACTGTTCCTGGGTGAGTTCAAGAATAAGCAAATCAAGAATAAGAAAACAAAACAGGACATTTATGTGGTGAAAGAACTGTCCAAAGCACTGTTGGGGCTTTCAGCTATAGAGGCTTTGCATTTGATTACACGCTTGCACACAGTGCAGACAAAAGAGGAAAATTTTGTCGCCAACTATCCAACTGTCTTCAAAGGTTTGGGAAATTTGAAAGAGCCATACAAGATTGAACTAGAGCGAGGTGCCATACCTTATGCACTGTCATCTCCATGTAGAGTTCCACTCCCTCTGCGAGACAAAGTGAAAGTTGAACTGCAACGCATGGAAGTCATGGGAGTGATATCCAAGGTCACTGAAAAAACTCCATGGTGCGCAGGGTTCGTAGTTGAGCCTAAAGCTCAGGGAAGATTAGACTGTGCATAGATCTTACTTACCTGAACAAGTGGGTTCGTTGAGAAAGAAACATCTTACCAGCAGTTGACCATACGCTATTTGACCATACGATTTCGTCTGCCCCGGAACACCTCCAGCACCTAATGACACAGATGCTGGAAAGCTGCACATGAGTAGTTTGTCAGGCAGATGATATTGTGGTCAATGGGGAAAATCTACAGCAACACTATTAAAGATTGTATCAGGTCCTGAGAAGACTTGAAGAGAAAGGACTAACACTGAAAGAGAAATGTGTCTTTGCCAAGGACAATATAATGTTTGTTGGACACAGTGTTACTTCAGATGGAATCACACCTGATCCGAGCAAGGTGAGAGCAATACTGGATATGCTTGAGGCCAGCTGTGTAGCACATGTTAGGAGGGTTATGGGCATGGCAAACTATTTGGGCAAATTTGTGCCGCACATGGCTTCAATCACATGTCCATTGAAAGATCTGCTGTCAGAAAAGAACGAATGGTGTTGGAATACACCTCAGCGAGAAGCCTTCAGAAAATAAAGAGGGAGCTTAGTTCAACTCTAATACTGGCCCAGTACTACCCAACATATGAAACCAGACTGTCAGCAGATGCTTTGTCGTTTGGGTTAGGAGGAGTGCTGACCCAAAAGCAACACGATGATGGATTGTGTGAAATGGATCACAAGACTCTGGTCTCTTTGCTGAGTACCAAAGCATTGGACTAACTCCCTCCCTGTGTCTTGAGATTTCGCCTAAGACTGATGCGCTTTGATTATGATATGAGAGCACCTGTGAAGCATACGGTCTCAGAAGAAGAGATGGAGAATGAGGCAGATCTAAAGGTGTTTTCTGTGAGAAAATTCATCAGTACTGCCAGTCTGGGTGGCCAGAGAAAAGTCACCTGCAGAAAGAGCTGTGGCCATATTGGCAAGAACGAGGGAATTTTTCCACAGCTGGGGACCTTCTTCTAAGACAGGGGTGGGGAACGTTGACCCAGAATGGCCACTCTCTTGCAGTTTAGCTCCAACCCTGAAAAAAACACTCACCTGCCTGTAATGTTAGAAATCCTGAAGACCTTGATTAGCTTCAGGTGTATTTGATTAGGGCTGGAGCTAAACTCTGCAAGAGAGTGGCCCTTCTGGATCAACGTTCCCCACCCCTGTTCTAAGAGGACAAAGGATTGTTATACCCTGATCCATGTGGCAAGAGATACTGAAAATTCTTCATGAAGGCCACCAAGGAATCATAAAATGCAGGGCCAGAGCACGTCAGTCGGTGTGGTGGTCGGGTATGTCCATACACATTAGCCAGCTGGTGGAACGATGTAGTTTCTGCTCAACACAGGAATGCTTGGAGTGAGCCCTTGTTGTCAACACCCATTCCAGAAAGACCATGGCAACGTATTGGAACTGATCTGTTCTTCTGGGAGAAAGAGAACTATCTGCTTGTTTGTTAACTATTTTTCTCTGTACATTTTGGTGGCCAAGACTTAAAGTATCTCAAGCACAGTCATATTTGCTTTGAAAGAAGTGTCGACACGCCATCCCAGAAACAGTGGTGTCGGACAATGGGCCAGTACAGTTCAGTTCTCTTCAGGGACTTTGCTACTGACTATGGATTTAATCACGTGACAAGTAGCCCATTGTTTCCACAAGCAAATGGAGAAGCAGTGTTTGCAGTGAGTACTGTTAAAGGTTTGTGGAATGGAGGTAGAGATAAGGAAAAAGCACTCCTGACATATCGTTCCACGCCACTAGGGAATGGATATTCACCAGCACAGCTGATTATGGGAGGGCAACTTCGCACTTTACCTCAGCTCCAAAAAAAAAGCTGTCTCCATGCTGGCCTGGAATGAGAGAGTTCCGGTATAGTGAAGCAAAAGGAAGAAGAAAACAGCAACATTTCTACAGTACACAGACGTCACAGGGCCCGACCCCTTCCAGTTTTGCAGCCAGGACAAAAAGTCAGGCTGCCGTTGGAGAAAAGGCAGGGATCTGTGGTGTCTCAGTCTTCAGCCCCGAGATCTGATTTGAACAGAGGATCCTCAACAGAGACGGATAGAGGAAGTGTGTGTATGGCACTGCTATTGAACAGTTGTTACGAGTTCACTGAAAGATTCAGTAAAAGTTCAAGGAACGAAATCAAGACTTGACATTGCAATCTTTTGCACCATACAAGGGTTTATTACATGCATCACTGATGTTGAAGAAGGGGATGAATGGAAAACTGCCTTTTCAACAACCAACGGGGACTACGAATATCTTGTGATGCCCTTCGGGCTGTCCAATAGTCCCTCAGTCTTTCAATCCTTCATTAACGATATCTTCAGAGACATGTTAAACCAGTGCCTAATCGTATATATCGATGATATTCTGATCTATTCAGATTCCATGGAAGAACATAACCAGCAGGTACGCACGGTCTTACAATGTCTCATCAAGCATCATCTGTATGCCAAAGCCGAGAAATGTGAGTTTCATCAGTCGTCAGTGTCATTCCTGGGTTACATCATCAGTTCGGAGGGAGTCGCGATGGATGAGAAGAAGGTACAAGCTGTCCTGAACTGGCCGCAACCCACTACCATAAAGGAGTTACAGAGATTTCTGGGTTTTGCTAACTTTTACAGACGATTCATCAGAAACTTCAGTTCAGTTGCGGCACCCCTCACGGCTATGACCAGGGGACGTATCCACAAACTCCGCCGGTCCACCAATGCTAGCCAAGCATTCGATGATCTGAAGAAACGATTCACTCTGCTCCCATCTTGCATCATCCTGACCCCAGTTTACCCTTCATAGTAGAAGTCGACGCACCCAATACTGGCATTGGAGCCATTTTGTCACAGCGACAGGGCATCCCGCCCATACTCTTTCCATGCGCCTACCATTCCAGGAAACTCTCACCCGCGGAACAAAATTATGACATAGGTAATCGTGAACTGCTAGCCATGAAAGCGGCATTTGAGGAATGGCGACATTGGTTGGAGGGGACGAGACAACCGTTTCTAGTATTAACCGATCACCGTAACTTAGAATACCTACGATCAGCCAAGAGACTAAATCCCCGGCAGGCCAGGTGGGCACTGTTCTTTACCTGCTTCGATTTCACCATCACATACCTTCCAGGTTCTAAGAACATCACGAAAGTACGATCTCATCTCCCGAACGTTCATCAGGATCCCATCATTCCACCTGCACTAGTTCTGGCACCAGTTCAATGGGACATATTGACCGAAATCACTCACAAGCACACGCACAAGACCCACCTCTAACAGAATGTCCAGCTGATTAAACATTTGTTCCCCCGGGACTCAGAGAAAAGGTGATGCGTTGGGTGCACTCCGCCACAAGCTCTGGTCATCCAGGTATTGCGACCACAATACGTCTAATACAGAACCGATTCTGGTGGGACACGCTGCAGGTGGACACCAGTAACTTTGTGAATGCATGTCATACATGTGCAGCCGCAAAAACCCATCGACAACTACAAGCAGGATTACTACAGCCGCTACCCATCCCTCAACGACCGTGGTCCCACATAGCCATTGACTTCATCACTGATCTACCAGTATCCCAAGGTAACACCACTATCATAACTGTTATTGATCGCTTTTTCAAAGCCTGCCGACTAATACCTTTGCCTAAGCTTCCCTCAGCCCTCGAAACAGCTGAACACTTGTTCCACTATGTATTCCACTACTATGGACTTCCTGAGGACATTGTCTCCGACCGAGGAGCATAATTCACATCCAGGGTGTGGGCTGCCTTCATCCGAATGCTAAACGTAAACGTAAGCCTCATGTCAGTTTATCATCCCCAATCCAATGGACAAACCGAACGTCTGAATCAAGAGATCACCAAATTCCTCTGCATGTACTGCCACCAGAATCAAAGTGACTGGAGTCGATTCCTTTCCTGGGCCGAGTACGCTCAGAATTCCATTCTCAAACCAGCCACCAATCTCACACCGTTTCAATGTGTCCTGGGATTCCAACCACCACTATTTCCCTGGTCCGGTGAACCGTCCGAGGTTCCAGCCATTAATGACTGGTTTCAACGGAGTGAGGCAGTATGGAATCAAGCAAATGTCCACCTTCAACGAGCTTCAAACAGAACCAAGGAACAAGCGGACCGTCACCGACGTCCCCAACCGAACAACACATCAGGACAGTGGGTGTATCTGTCAACCAGGGATCTCCGTCTGCGGCTACCATGCAAAAAACTCAGTCCCAGGTATGTAGGTCCCTTCAAAATTTCCAAACAGATCAATTCAGTGTCTTATCATCTTGAATTACCTGCCACTTATCGCATCTCTCCCACTTTTCATGTCTCCCTACTGAAACCGGCCGGTGGTCCGAGGGTGGAACAAGGAGGCAGTGATCCAGGCCCCCCACCCATGATTGTGGAAGGCGAGGAGGCATTTCAAGTGCGAGATTTGCTATATTCCAGACGTCGGGGGCTCCAGATCCAATATCTAGTTGACTGGGAGGGGTACAGCCCGGAGGAGAGGTCCTGGGTCAATGCGAGTGATATCCTTGATCCCAATCTCATCAATGACTTTCATAGGACTCACCCGGAGAAACCGTCTCCACGACCTCGAGGAAGTCCCTGACGTCAGATGTGCTCTCGCGTCATGAGCCGCTCACAGGGGGGCTCTGTCACAAACGCCGGTGAGATTTCCACCAGCGGCCACCGGAGGTCTCACTCTCCGGAGTACTGATTCATTCGGACTACATTTCCCATGCACCCACACTCAGGACTGATTGCCAGACACCTGTTCCTCATCTCAAAGACTACTTATACTCTGGTTGCTTATGCACTCATCGCGAAGTCTTGTTTGCCCTGGCTGCATTACTAAGCGTTGTTTACCCTGTGTTACCATTCCCTGTGCTCTGATCCTGCTTTGTTCCTCGTTCACGATTGTTTTCTGCCAGCCTCTTGTTTGCTCTTTGCCTGGATACTGGACTTTGATTGTTTGCTGCCTGTACTGACCTTCTGCCTGGTTTTGACCATTCTCTCTGCTCTGCCTCTGACACTACTGTTTTGCCTGGTGAGTCGACCTCAGCCTGTTTGATCTTTGACACTGATTGATATGAATAAACTGCACATGGATCCCACCCTGCCTGAGTCTTCGTTACAGTAATCATGCAGTTAAATCCTTTTTATAAGTAAACTCAATATTGTGGTCAAAAATTTGTCCACTGGAAAATTTTAAGTTGAGTCAACAATTAGCATGTTGGATTTTTTACAGTGTAAGTCTAGTATAATTTATTAATACACTATCATGTCAATTTGTAACTATAGTTTGCTTTTTGGCAATTAATATATGGCTAATTTGGGATTTCGGGGGGGACCTTTATGCTTTTTTTATGATCGTAAAAAGGATAAACAAATACTTATAAATCAACATTAATTTTTTAACAAAACATCCTTCAATGTTCTGTTGTCCTTCAACATAAGACATTGAAGCATTGTGATAATGTTAAGTCACTTTGCAAATATTCAACATTGATACATGACTTTGATTCACCTTTGAATAAACTTTAAAATGCCACTTAAATCATTAAAAAAAGAAAAAAAAATTCTACATGAATAATGCTAGATCATAGCATAAAGTTCATAATGCCTTGTTTTCCTAAGCCTAATACAATATAATACCCAATATAATACCTGAATTCAATTAAACAGACTTTAAATGTAAAAACAAGTAAAGCACAGAGATGCACAGAGATTTGTATTTTTATGTGTAAGAACAAAGACTCATGACATCATAGATCATATCAAAATGCTGTAATTTGATGAAAGAATTAAAAAGCATTCTTTATCCAGCCTGAGCATGCCGCTGTGAGAAACATCCTGTGGGCTGATAAGGAGACGCTGCATGTTTCCTTTTGATGTTGATGGAACTTGATATGCTGTACGCTGTTGTTGACACTGATGTCATTGAGCAGGATCCTTCCACCTAACCATATGGATCAAGTCAGAACTCTGTCCTCCAGCCTCTGATGAGGACATCAAGTAAAATCAACTTCAATGAGCAGGAACAGACAATCTACGTGAGTAGAGATTAATAAGCAGTGTTTTAATTGTCTTATGCACAAAGTGTTCATGGGAATGACAGCCTCATTCTACAACAGAATTCATTTTTGAAAAAAAAAGAAAGAAGAGAAAACAATCAGGTTGTGATAGGAGTAGGATTAAAGTCAGCATGAAATGCATGTTTTAGATCTTATTGTGAACGATTCCAGTGAAAGGACAAACTGCTCTCTGTTGACATGCATGACTTCTCCAATAATTTAGTCTACTTAGGCTGGCAACACACTTGAAGATGAAACATGAAACATGTTTGATATATGTATGACTCTGATATATGTATGACTCTATCGGGCTGCTTCTGTCGTGATACTTGCGATAGCTAATGAGAGCTTCACCAACCGAATATTTTGTGCTTCTATAGCTGAAACTTGGCAGCCACAAACTATGCCACGAAATTTGAGTATTGAGAAAGAAGATCACTCATATTTTTTGAATCTTCTAGTGTGTGCATTTGGAGGATTAGTATAAATGCAAAAATCGTTGAAACTGCCCTTATGTATGTGGTCTCCCACAGTTTTAAAATTGATTACGGTAACAAAAATCGTCTAGTATGTCCAAGGCCTTAAATCATGTCTTCATCCATACAATCGGATGTACTTGTACATCACAATACAGTGTTGTTTTGGACTCCACTGACCTTCACTTTGTGGAAAAAAATAACTTAAACATTCTTCAAAACATTCTTCTGAATCTTTAAAGTCGTTTTCTAAATGTATGTTATAGATCTTAATGTGCATGATTCATCCATTCACTTTATTACTTGTGAAATGACAGACTTCTCCCTTCTTGGTAACAATGTATTTTGATGGTCCACTTTACCTATAAGTTCTGTCTCAGAGAGATTGGCATGATAAAATAAATTAGCATGGTAATGAATATGGCAATGTTACTGTATTTGGTCTTGGCAGAATTGATCTGCTATGCTGTTGCAAAGCAAGTGCCAATACATTCACAGACATTGCTGTGAGCATGTAAGACATGCTGCTGCTGCTGAACATGTAACATACATGAATAAACCCACACAGCAGATCTATACAGGTGGAGCTGGGGAAGGTGTAAGGTTTCTGAAAGTACGCTGCAGACTGCTAACAGCAATACTACTGGTATTTATTAGAATTTTGAGCCGTAGCTCACTGGCTGCTGATACAACGGCAAACAATCAACTGTGATATGTAGATAACAATGTGATCGCTACCAAATAAGTTTAAGACATCAGCCATCTAGAGTTTCATTCCAGAACTAGGTATTAGTCAACTAAGTCTCATTTGTTTAGGTGTTTGGGTTAGTAGAATAAGTTGACATATAGTTGCAAAGTTAGTTAAGGTAAGTAGAATGTCTGTTGAAGGATCATCAAAATAAAGTGTTAGCAGATATCAAGCAGGCATTCTACTAATACTCTTCTAATGACTGGTAGTTGATGTGTAGTTGCAAAGTTACTTATATTAAGTAGAATGTCTAAAGTCAACCAAACTGTTACCCCTCTGCTTATGTATGCCAGATTTCTCCAATCAGTTAGTCCACTAGTTCAAACTCCGGCTCTTTCTTACAGTAAACTACAAGTTTGCATTACGATTTTTTTTTTTTTTTATCTTTTTGTTTTTTCTTACATCATAATACAGAAAAAAAAGATCTGTCGCTTATGTTTCAACGAAACTTTTACTGATAACACAGCCATTTTACATACTGTAACTTCAAAATCTTTGCAAGCATTTGGATTGGAACCTGGTCAGAGCTCACCCAGCTGAAAGGCAGACTGGGTAATACTACAATACGTCTGCAGTTGCTAATGTTAATGTCAATTATGTTAATTTGTTAAAAAATGGCTAGCACAAAGTGGTTTACACTGTCGGCATCTATGTTTCTATGTCAATAATCAGCAACAACACATGGAATTATATTTTTGGAGATTCCATACACATAAATGTCACCATTGTCACTTCCAAAATTACGCCTATGACTCATATGATTCATTTTTCTTCTGAAACTCTTTTGCAGCATTCAGATTTTAATGGTAGTTTGTGTGGAGTAGTGCATGTATACTCTTTCATTTGAAATGGGTGAGCCCTGGGAAATATGTTTAGACATTTTCATTTAAACCACACTTTGTGAAGTGTTTTGCACTTCATGTTGGTTAAGCTGCAACAGAGAAAAATCGAGTTAGCAAACTGTAAGAAAGTTAAATGTCAGAAAACCGAAAAGGTTTCGAAATAGTTCTTATTTGTTTGAATTGTAGAAGCAGAAGGGAAGCCTTCATTGAAATGTCAGGCAGCTGCCGCACACTTCAAATGGACTCTGACATCTCTTCAAGGAGGTTTTCTGTGTCAGCACAATCTGATTGCTCACTCCACTTGACTCTGTGACTTCATTTCACAGCTTAATAAGAACATGATGTTAATCCAGTAGCTTGATCGGGTTCGACGGCCCTTATTGATCACAACAGCCCTTAACGCCTGCCTTTTACGCTGACAAAGCTACCAAAGTCTTCCTCCCTGATATTTCAAAACTGTCAATAAAAATTTCCATCCATGCAGGATCAGGCTGTTTTGATGGTCTAAAGCTGTATGTGTAGTTTTCCATTTGCTTGTACTGTAGACCAATGACCTTAACTGCTAGTAAGCATTACATCATTGCAAATGGCTGCTGATAACTGCTGGCTTACATCATCCATTAATGCCTGTCCATCAATGTCTTTTACGCTGTCTCTTTACTCTTGGCAAGGACTCAAAGTGATTAATCATTCAAATATAATAGCATCACGGTGCCAGAGACGTGAATATATGTGCCTCATGCAGGAGTAACTGAAGTATTAGTCATTTAGAATGATGAAACGTGACCCCATATGCACTGGCATTAACAGCAGCCCCATTTGCCTAATTACAGACTGAGGACATCATCTGATTCCTTAGACAGCATGGAGCTCACTATAACAATCAGATGATATGTTGTACTTTCTGATTATGAACAGTGGATTAAATGTCTATTTAAAAGATTTTAGTAATGGGATTGTTCTTGCAGCGGGTCGTCCAGTTGGTCTATAATGCATACCTTCAACCAATAATGTGCTCTTGTTCCTTGTCTTTTAGTCTCATATTGCCAGAGCTTCACTAAGAGCTGATCTTCGTCGCAACATTTTCTGGTCAAGAAGAGGCCAGCATGTAAAGTGGTCGCATCACATGTTGTTGTGATGTGCCATTTAGGGCCATGCAGGATTATGTGAAATAATAGATTGGTGTAAAAAATATATATATAACTAATAACAACATAATTGGCACATTTGTCACATATGTCACAATTATGTTTCTGTTTAGTCTTTTCTGTCATGTCTGTATTAGTTCTCATTAGTTGCTAAGGTGTCTGATTAGATCATCTCTGTCCAGCTGTTCCTGTTTAGTGTCCTCGGTTACTTTGTTTATTTTTGCTCCCTTTTGGTTATTATTTGTGTATATGCCTTCTTCATCTTGTAACAGAATAAGCGCCCACTTAAAAATTTGTTAAAAGGAAAAAAAAAAACTATGGACTCACCTGCATAGTGTCTCCTTCCCCTTCTGAAAGTGGTACTGAACTGAAAGTGGCAGGGGTAATTTGGGCTGGATGCTCCAGAACGGCAGCTTCTTCCTCACCACCAGAGAGCCAGATGACATCAAAGCCCCGTAGTCTATGCGGGCGGATCAGTCCATCTCAGGGCCAGGAGCTAACCTAGACCTGATAGATCTGTGGTCCACAGTTCCAGTCCCCACCCTCGAGTCTTCATCTTCTTCGCCGGTCCCGTCTGGAGATCATCTTCTTCTGCCTATGTCTCTTGCCTGACTTTCTAGTCCTGATTCCACCGCTGGTTACGGCCAGTCCCCTGGATCCATTGGCACCACTGGTGTCGTCAAGCTCCTCGGGCTCTGCCCCTGCCTCTAGCTCCGTGCGGCACATCTACCTCATCTCGGGCTTCCCCTCCATCAGCTCGGCATAAGTCCGAGTCCCTGTCTCCACCTCGGCCTGTCAGCCCATAGCCATCGCCTTGGCTCACCACTCCCTCATCACCTCTGCAGCCTGTCTGCCCTGTCTGCTCTCCTACGGCGCCATCGGGCTTTTCCCCGAATTGAAGAATACTTTGGCCTTGTTAGTTATTTAGTTCATTACCATTGTGTATTTAAGTTCCTCTTTCTCCTTCAGTTCTTTGTCAGGTTATGTTTGTGTCTACATGCTGTTACATTTAACATGTAACATGTAACATGTAACAAAAATACTGAAGTAAGAATAGATATTATAGAAATGTAATAAAAAGACAGCGTTTCCATTAACCAATGTTAGATGACTAAAACTGAAATTTTTCCTCTTAAGGATAAATTATTTAAAAAAATCATGGCAACAGAAAAGGCATGTTTACATATATCCCAGCCTCTGCACTAGCCATTATTTTTGATCGAAGGTGATGTAGTCGTGTTATCCAATAATTAATGGCAAGGAAAGGGGGGTTCTTGTTTCCATTGCAGTTTTTTTCAAAATATTCCTTTTTTGAATTGCCAGAAAAATCACCACCTGAGCGAGCGTACAAACAGTTTTGCGATTTTATGGGCGAATTTTCAATAAGCAATTTCAGTTTGCGCAATTTGAAGGGTAATGGAAACACAACTACAGACAGCAGCAGGTGTATTAGGCTGACATACACATTTATACATATCCAGTTTTTTTTTTTCCTGAGTGTTTACATGAATACTTGCCAAGGTGAGAATGTTGTGTCATCCAATCAGACCAGACCTGGTAATTTAATTAAACTCTGTGCATCATACATGCATGAGAAGGAAATATACTTGCATTTTGACCCACTTCTTCCAAAATAAAGCGTATAGTATTGTCACAGGGTGTTTAGGTGTAGGTTCATGTTTCATGTTTTTAGGTTCTCATGTTCACAGTCATGTGTTGTCATGCACTTCCTGGTTTGTCATGTGATCCTGCCATGTGCTCCCTGGTCTTGTGTTCTGTTGTGTCATGTTGTCATTGGTTTAGTGGTTGATTATTGTTCAAAGGTGTGTCTTGTCTTGTTCTCAGTCTGTATTTAAGCCCTCATGTTTGCCATGTGTCTTTGTCTGTTATTGAATGTGTAACCCACTGTCGGTGAGTGTCAAGTCCAGTCAAGTCAAGTCTTTTGTTTAGTTGTTTATGCCAAGTCTTTGTTTTATGTTTATGCTTTTGAGTTTTTCAAATAAAGTAGCTGCACTTGGATTCTTAAACCTTGCCTTCAGAGGATCTGATGTGACAGAATAACAGACCGCCAACCATGGACCCAGCAGTTGCCATCCTGCGTGTGCGCCAAGGTCAGCGATCCATTGAGGATTATGTGGAGGAGTTTTGTGGACTTTGTTTTTGTGTTGATTTTAATGACGTGGCTCTTAAGGACATTTTTAGATTTGGGCTGACGGATCCGATCCGTTCGCAGATGCCAGGGGGGAAGATCCACTTTTCCCTGGCCCAATACCTAGACCATGCCCTGGTCTTGAGTGGGTCCTCGTTCACTGTGGGAATGGTGGACGAGGAGCCCCACAGTCCCAGTCCAGCCAGGCTCCAGCCCAGGAGGCCGCTCCGGCTCCAGCCCACTACCAGGCCCAGGCTCCAGCTCACGAGGCGGCTACGGCTCCAGGCCACGTCCAGGCCCCGGCTCCAACCCACGTCCAGGCCCAGGCCCAGGCTCCAGCCCACGCCCAGGCCCAGGCTCCAGCCCACGTCAGACCCGGCTCCAGCCCACGAGGCGGCTCAACCCACGTCAGGCCCAGGCTCCAGCCCACGCCCAGGCCCAGGCTCCCCACGAGGCCACCCCGGCCCAGCCCACGAGGCCTCCAGCCCACGCCCAGGCCCCCGGCTCCAGCCCACGCCCAGGTCCCGGCCCAGCCCACGCCCAGGCCCCGGCTCCAGCCCACGCCCAGGCCCAGGCTCCAGCCCACGCCCAGGCCCAGGCTCCAGCCCACGAGGCCGCCCGGCCCAGCCCACGCCCAGGCTCCGCCTCCGGCTCCAGCCCACGAGCCCTCTCCAGGCTCCAGCCCACGCCCAGGCCCCGGCTCCAGCCCACGAGGCAGCCCTGGCTCCAGCCCACGCCCAGGCCCAGGCTCCAGCCCACGAGGCCGCTCGGCTCCAGCCCACGAGGCCACTCCGCTCCAGCCCACGCCCAGGTTCCGGCTCCAGCCCACGAGGCCGCCCTGGCTCCAGCCCACGCCCAGGCCCGGCTCCAACCCGCCCGGCTCCAGCCCACGCCCATGCTCCAGCCCAAGACCCCTTCGTCCTGCCCAAGAAAAATGTTTTTGGGGGCAAGGGGTACATTGAACCACAAAGGCCACGCGCCGTGTCCCCTTGAACTTCCGTTACACGCCATGGCCCCTGAACCTCCGTTACCGCCATGGCCCCAGTATTTGTATTGAAAGTTAATTATTTTTGGCCGTCTGGGGCTGCCCATAGCGGGGGGGATCTGTCACAGGGTGTTTAGGTATAGGTTCATGTTTCATGTTTTTTGGTTCTCATGTTCACAGTCATAGGTTGTCATGCATTTCCTGGTTTGTCATGTGATCCTGCTATGTGCTCCCTGGTTTTGTGTTCTGTTGTGTCATGTTGTCATTGGTTTAGTGGTTGATTATTGTTCACAGGTGTGTCTTGTCCTCAGTCTGTGAATTTAAGCCCTCATGTTTGCCATGTGTCTTTGTCTGTTATTGACTGTGTAACCCACTATCGGTGAGTGTCAAGTCTTTTGTTTAGTTGTTTATGCCAAGTCTTTGTTTTATGTTTATGCTTTTGAGTTTTTCAAATAAAGTAGCTTGTTCTTAAACATTGCCTTCAGTGGATCTGATGTGACAAGTATTATAGCTAATTTTACAGTACAACTGGTGCTAGAATGGCAATGTAAAATTTGAATGTTAAATTAACATCATATATAAAATCCTCTGGTTTTAAGCTAGTTTGTGTTTTTTAAATATTTTCATCTTTTATGGTGGCTGTGTTCTCCACTGAGTTTTGCAGCTAAATCAATTTGACACCAAACGCTTTAGTCAAAAAGACATTTTGGAGAGGTTAAAGTGCTTTTTGGCAACATGTCAAATACCAAAAATTTATTATTTCAGCCGCATTATCCTAAGCCACTCCCAACTGGCCCATTTCTCATCTCAAGTGCTGCTGACTAGTGTAAATATGAATGAATTACTGTATGTGTGACACACATTAACACCTGAGGGATCATTATACAATAAATCACACAGATGTGCATAAATAAGCTGGTGCACAGCCACACACTGAGTCATGAAAATGTTGCTCATAAGCGTCGAAAAAGTGCATTGACTGTTGAAAACCAACAGGATGCTTAAGGACAATTCAAGTCTGCTTTGAGAGACTAACAGACATCAAAAGCAAAACCAAAGTCAAGGATGACGGCAGGCAGGACAGAACAGAACATCTGAGGACTCTGTGGGTGTTTAAAAATGTGCCTAAAGGTTCATTTAGAAACTCAGAAATGATGCACACACCCCAAAAAAAACTGAAAGTGGCACCAAATAGCTTAACCCAAAAACTGACCAGATTAAACTGAGAATGTGATGTCACAATCTGCTTCTTGATGCATAATTTCCATAATTCTAATTGTGAGATTCTGAGAATGCAATACATTTGTTATAATATCATACATAGCAATTACATTCACTCAGACATGTGTGTACTTGGTTTTAAACAGAGAGTTGATTTATGTCTCCATTACTGTGTTATTTATAGTGACTAGCGCAAGGCCAGCACTTGAATCTGAAGGATAAATTGTTTCTACACAGTGAGCCTGTAAAAGGACTGCTGACCCTCTTGTGTTTGCACTGTTACTGCAATGCACTTCCTCCAAAGCAATTTGATTAATCTCTGTTGGCTCCCAACTAAGTTGTGCTTGAAATACATGAAGTTGTTCTTTTGTGATAATAAAGATACCTTTATAAGGTGTGCCAAACAGATTATGCTATAAAGTTGGTGACCAGAGGTCTAAACAGTACTAAGAAATTGCACTTAGTGTCCATATTTTGCCATTTAAAAGGTCTCCTAGAATAGCGTTACATGCATCTAAGGGAAAAAACACTTTAATTTTCTCATAAATATGCAATGCAGCATCACCTATTTTCTCACAGTATCTAAAATGTTTTGATAAAGTATCCAGTCTCTCTAAACCCTTCTTTTCTTTGAGCTTACTCTGCACTGATTGGTCAGATGGCCCAGTCTGTTGTGACTGGTCTACTCTGCTCTGATTGGTCAGAGGGCCCAAGTCTGTTATGATTGGTCTTCTCTACTCTGATTGGTCAGATGGCCCAAGTCTGTTGTGATTGATCTACCGCTTAAGTGTGCGGCAGAAATTAAATGCCCATTAATATATCTGATTTCATATATCACTTGATACAAAGTGATATAAACAGTAGCGGTGGCACCAGTTTTTACTTTACTTTATCAATTTGAGCTAAAGGCCTCATCTTTTGGAAGTGCATGCAAAGTGGATTTTACCTCGGCAGCGCAGAAAATGGCATCTACTCAACATGTTGTTAACACAAACAAAAATCTTCCAGGCCTCAGCTACAACCAGTGGCATAGCGAATGGGCACGAACTGTGGGGGTCTCACATCTTAAAAGCAAGTGAACCTTCTGTTGATACTTTAATAATATAATATTGGTGAAACGTATTTCGCAAAAATACATACAGACAATACAATACATACATACAAATACAAACGTATTTGTGTTTGCGTTATCGAAAACGTATCGTATTACGACTGTAATCCTAGTTCCCTGAGAAAGGGAATGAGACACTGTGCCACAGAAAACCACAGTGGACAGTGGGGCGTCTCTCGAGATGCGAATAGATCCACTTCCACTGGGCCGAACCTCTTGCACATAGCCTTAACCAACTCGGGGTGAAGTCGTCACCCCCCCGGGCCTAAGCCCCTGCCTCGACAGGACGTCTGCTCCCAGATTTCGGTCCCTGGGGACATACATTGCTCTGGTGCGCCAGTCTGCATAGAGGGCGTGACCTCAGACCCCTCTGAGGTTTTAGATACGAGACTACTGACATATTGTCTGCCCATAACAGGACATAGTGGCCGCGGAGGTCTGGGAAAAAGCACCACAGAGCCTTGTAGACCGCTAGCAATTTAAGTGCCAGGCAATTTATGTGCCAAAAGGAAAGCCGGGCCTCCACAACATTGGCCCCTGGGACAGAAACCAAGGTTTCTTTCATATGACGAGGGAACAAAGTCCTCTGCGCGCTACCCTGATCATACGGAACATAATTACCTCTTGGTTTTCTGCCACCACTGTTAGGGTCTCATGTCGAGCCGGCCAAAAGGTATTACATTGGACGCTGCTGCCATGAGCCCCCCAGCAGTCTGTGAAACTGCTTCACATTGAGGCTGCAGCCTAATTTTGTTCTGGAGACCATGGCGTGTATGGACTCGATACGTGCGGGGGACAGTACGACTCCAAGGAATAGGGTTCTCTGGGAAGGTGTCGACACGCTCTTTTTTCCGTTGAGTCTCACCCCCCAAGCACCAAATATGGGCAAGAACCACATCTCAATGCCGAACTGCCATCTCTTGCAACTGGGCCACTATGAGCGATGTAAATCAGTACACGGATGCCCTGGAGTCTGACGAGCTAGAGCTGCATCCATGCACTTGGTGAAGGTGCGAGGGGAAAGAGCTAGGTCGAACGAAAGAACGTAATATTGGTACGCACCGTGAACTAACATGAACAAACCATGAACAGCTGTATTTGTATTAACTAATGTTTACGAAGATTAACAAATACAGTAACACATGTACTGCTCATGGTTAGTTCATGTTAATTAATACATTAACTAATGTTAGCTAATGACCATTATTCTAAAGCGTTACCAAAAATCCCTTTAATAATATGTTAAATACATATTCCCAAATGTGAGGAAAAACCAATGGTTGTGAGGTGATGAAAAATCAGTGCGCATGAGAAATATCTGATTATTTCCGAGGTCTCTTTGGGAAAATTGTGAGAGCAATATATAATCTATTTGATAAAGTATGCACCATGTGTCATTCATCATCAGAATCTTATTTTAACAAAGCCACATGTATAGTATATGTCAAAGGACTCTAATTTCCCTTGCCCTTTGCCACAATCTGAAAAGATTCATCTACCAAAAGAAATTATGCCTTGTTTGACAGAATATGACAAGTTGATGTAGTAATTGGGATTCATGCTTGACTGGTCCCGCAGTTATTTGGTCATGCTCGAATTGCGTAGTTAATTAATGTAATTTACAGAAAAGAGGGCCAGAGGAATTATCTGCTGCCTTCAGCTGTTTGATGTGTAATTACCGTAAGTTTTACAGGTGTATCTCAAGCTGATGGGAGCTGTCAATTAAATCAGAAAATATCTAGTGTAGAGAAATTGGACTTTGAATAGTGATCTTACCATACCAAATGTACATTTTCAGTAGATATATTTTATAAATTTGTTCTTTGCTCACAGTAGTTCAAAAAAGTTTTTGGACAGTTTAATTAGTATAACTGTCACGGGATCACCAGGCTCTCTCACCAACACGCAACGATCCCTGTCACCGGAGTGTTAATCACCAGCAACTGTCAATCATTATACCTTGTCAGTCACCACTTATAAGAAAACACCTCAGTTTAGTCTTCTTCTGGCCTTGTGTAATGACACAGACCCAACTCGGCAAACTCCACACAATTCCAAGTTCCGTGTTACGATTCCAAGAACTATAACTGTGTTTAAGTCTGCTTCCAAGTGTGCATTCACCTGCTATACTTCTCTGCCCATTACTCCAATGCAATGCAGTCGACTGAGGTGTGTGATTCATCTGCCAGCTCTGTCATCTCTCCATCAGCCATCTGTAAGAAAAGGGACTTTCATTATCATCACATCATCACCCACAAACTATTTCAGTTATTTATTTACTCACCTGTGCTTCCTGCACCCACTGTGTGTCAGATAAAGTTTTTGTCTGGATTCACTTACCATCCTGTTCAGTGTATGTTTCCTCACAATAACAAAAGCAAACCTTATCTAAAAAGGGTAGTAGAGCATTTTCTAATAAATACATTTCCTGCCCAGCTAACGGGGATCATTTTCAGAACTTTGGCAAATGTTCTGGCAAGGTTCCTTTAAATTTTGAAATGCATTGATTGTTGTATTCTTTTATCTCAGTATTCATATCAGTTGTTGTATATAGAGTTTTATGTTTAATAGTAACCCTACACTGTATAAAAAAATAAATAAATAAATAAACAACCTGTATGATCACTAATATGACAGCATACATTGCTTTAACTCACCAAAATAAGTTGAGCAATTTTCAACCTTTTTTATGTTAAACAAAATTCTATTAATTTAACTCACTTTAAGTTGATCGTACTTAAAAAGGCAGCAACGTTTTTTACAGTGTAGAATGTGATAAACCAAATTAAAATGTGTTAATAACTGAGCTGAGATATTAGTTGAGCTGAGATATCAATTTTGATGACTGCAGAAAAATGTTAATTCAGTACACATTATCTCACCGGTCACAATTGTGACTGACCTAATAACACAGAGCCCCCTACAAGGAAACTCACGCTGCGTCGAATTGACACTGTGGGAATGCTCTGCGTGATAGCGTAATGAAGCATGTGTGAAATCAGACCAATGGTGAGATGAGACATCAGAGACGGATGACATCATGAACTAGGAACTATAAAGCCAGCCTAAACATTGCAGTGCTAGCTTCTTTGTCTCCAGCAAGCACTCTATGTGAAACGTCTGTCTTGTTGTTGTTGTCTGGTTACCAAAGGGGGAATAGTAAAAGTATGGCCAGCAAACACCCTGAGTTTAGACATTGTGTTCATCCCTTCCCTCATTTTATTACGGGTGGGGATACACACAATCTTTGTGTTGTTTGCATGGGAGATGAGTATGAACAGTCAACATTCAAGGGTGCTGGCTGTGTACATTGTGAGCAACTCTTGTGCTTCCTGCCTTCACGGGCACAACCTCTGCATCAGGGTCTGTCATTTGTTCCTGATCTCCATTCTGAGGTATCAAGATTATGGAAGAAATTTGCCTCCTATAGAGTACATAGTTCACAAACATCACACTACTCCTCTATAGTTGGTCTGAAAGAGCATGGTTATGGGGTGATGCCTAAGGTGGAAGAGATGCTTGCGAGCTATCTCTCCTCTTTCTTTCTTTCTTTCTTTCTTTCTTTCTTTCTTTCTTTCTTTCTTTCTATCTTTCTGTACCGCCCGGTACGAGGAACTGGTTTTAGATGTTTGGGGCTGCTCCTGCTCAGCAGCCCCGGAGACCTGAGGATGACGGGGGAGGAGCTTCTGGAATGCCGCGCCAAAGAGGCCAGGGGGCACTGCACAGCATGATTTTGCCAAGACATGGTCCAGGTTCAACATATGTTGTTGATCCTGGAGCAACATTCCTGTCTGAAAATGTAGTCCTAACTATATCCCTACCCCTAAACCTAATCCTACCCATAACTTATCCCTAAAAAATCTGAGGAAAATAATAGTTGAATAACACTGATGTAGAAGCACCTAACCCTGGTAAGAATAAACTTGAAATAAACTGTAAACAATCAAATCTGACTGGTTGGTTGGAATGTTGATCCAGGGTTAACAAAGATGTTGATCCAGGAACACGTTGTACTTGGTGAAATCAGGTTCACCGGGGGGCAGTAGCGGGGCATCTACGAGGAAGCTCTTGTCTGATTGTTGCTGCTCGAACTCACCCCCAGAAAGAAGGCAGCATGGAAGCTTCTGCCAAACATATCTCAATGGGTCCTGCGCACAGTCAAAAAGGGTTACACTGTTCAGTTTAGGTCTTGCCCGCACAGATTTATGGGGGTAATACCAGCGGCAACCTCCCGCGGTCTCTCTTGAAGCCAATACGGAAGTGGATTAAACTTCAGTTTATCGACTGGCCACTAGGGACAGGCTCCAGAAGGGAGCAGAATCTCATTGAGCCCCATGTTAAAATGCCCAACTTGAGAATAAAACATGTTTATAGCCTGGTGCAAATTCTAGTTTTGGTCTAAGCGGCTAGTTTTGCACTTCATGACAACTCTGAGGGGGTGAATTTTTTATAGCGCATTTGTTTACATTATATTAAGCCTTAAAGTTCTGCATAATTAAGGCGTGGCCACTTTGAGTGGCAGGTGGTCAGCCATTTATCTGTTGTTTGTTAGTCACGTGTCACCTCAGCTCCGCACACGCCCCGCCTCTTTGCCCATTTTCTGTTATCCGGGAGTGACGCAGCGATGACACGCTTCAAAGATGGCAACCGCCAGCTCGACCATACTTTAGGCTTCAGAAACGTTCTTCAGAAACCTATGGGTGACGTCCACGGACACTACGTCCATATTTTTTACAGTCTATGGGTAATACCCACAGTGGTGGGCCCCGAGGAGGCTCTGGTTATGGAACAGGAGGCAAAAACCCTGTTAGGGAAGAACGTGTACTGCCTCCTGACAGGGAAACCGGTTTCTACAGCCAGTATTTTATCATTCCAAAGAAGGATGTGGGGCTGCGTACAATTTTGGATCTGCAAGTTCTAAACCAGTCAGTAATGCATTTAAAGATCAAAATGTTAACCTTGAGACAGATCATACCACAGATCAAATCCGAGGATTTGTTTGTTCCGATAGATCTCAAGGACCCATATTTCAATGTTCCCATCCTTCCACAACACAGGAAGTTCCTGAGGTTCATTTTAGTGGGCGAAGCATACCAATATCGTGTTCTTCCATTCGGCCGAGCTCTATCACCCCGCACTTTTACCAAATGCGTGGATGCAGCACTAGTACCACTGCATCTGCAGGGCATCCGCATTCTTTACTACATTGATGATTGGTGGATTTTAGCTCAGTCGGATCAAGTAGCAGTCTCGCAACCATGAAAAATTAGGCCCGGGGAGTGGAGGTTGCAACCAGAGGTGGTGGAGCAAGTGTGGAGGAGATTCAGTCAGGCCCAAGTGGATTTGTTTGCGCCTCGAGAGATGTCTCACTGTCCACTCTGGTTCTCCCTCACGCATCCAGCTCCTCTTGGAATGGATGGCATGGTGCAGATGTGGCAGAGGCTACGTCTGTATGTATTTCCCCTGATCGCTCTGCTCCCAAGAGTTCTGGAGAGAGTTTGCAGAGACAGAGCTTGGTTCTCGGATCGTGTCGCTCCTCAATGGCTCTCCTTGGGAGATTCCGATCAGGAGGGACCGTCTGACTTCTCTGAGCCAACTTTCCAGTCAAGTTTCTGACTCTTAAGACATTGTTCCCCCTGGCTATCACTTCTCTTAAAGTGATAGTTCACCCAAAAATTCTTTCATTAAGGCAAGACGCTACAGGGAAATAGGGAATTATTATTTTTTTAATTAGAAAATATCACTGTAAAACTTCTCCAGTTGATTACTGGCATAAATATAAGAAAAAAATGTATTACATACAATGTTTTGTATGTAATACAAATGTTTTGTGTAAATTAATGTTTTGATGTGCAAATGACACCTTATATACTCATTTGCATACATTTCCACAAAAAATAAAAAATCTAGAAATTGGAAAGGAACTGGTCTAAAACTCTCTTCTATTTTTCTGTTCTCTCTTCTATTTTTCTGTTCTCTTCTGTTCTATTTTTTTGACACATTAGATGAAAGTGCTTTTACAGAGGGGATTCTGGATATCCCATTTTGTGCTTTAGTAAATTAGAGAATACTGACAATAGCCTAAAAAAAATATTTTCGCTATGTTTTTTTTTTTGGAATTCAAGGACCTATAATTCAGGATATGAATGATATTTCAACAAATCCCTCTGTAAAAACCTTCAGAATATAAGACTGGAAAAGTTGTAGGTTTGTAGGTGCTATTGAAGTGGATACAGTCCCTGACAAAAGTCGTGTCGCTTATCTATTTTGTAGAAACACCTGCTATTAACCAGATTTTTAATTCATCAATTGGTGTTAGAAATAAATCATATGAAAAGCTAAAACCCAAATGATGTTTAATGCACTGAAATAAATTAGTTTCACTGAAAAAGATTTATTAAGACAGATTAAGATTAATCAAGACAGAAAGGTCAAATTTTGGCAAGACAAAAGTTTTGTCGCCTATACAGAAATTGAACAAATTTACTGCAAATTCAATGCTATGTCACCAAATTAAGTAGTGATGCTGTGAGATCCAAATTTAATATATTGTATGACTTCCATGAGCTTGAATGACTGCATCCATGAGGTTTGGCAAGGACTCATACAATTTATTGATGAAGTCATAAGGAATAGCAAAGACAGCAGTCTTGCATGCCTCCCAGAGTTCATCAATATTCTTTGGTTTCGTCTTCCATGCTTCCTCTTTCATCCTACCCCACATATGCTCAATGATGTTCATGTCTGGTGACTGGGCTGGCCAATCCTGGAGCATCTTGATCTTCTTCGCCTTGAGGAACTTTGATGTGGAGATGGAAGAATGCGATGGAGCACCATCCTGCTGCAGAATTTGGCCTGTTTTATGGTTGGGAATATAAGAGGTAGCTAAGATTTCTTGGTATTTTAGACTATTGAAGTTGTCTTCCACCCTGCAGATCTCTCGCACACCCCCATACTGGATGTAACCCCAGACCATGATTTTCCCCCCACCAAACTTCACTGTTTTCTGGGTGAATCTCGGATCCACGAGGGCTCCAGTAATTCTCCTGCAATATTTGCGGCGACTGTGGTGTAATTCAACAGATGATTCATCTGAAAAATCCACCTCCTGCCACTTTTCCAGCGTCCATCCTTTTAGCAGGCTGTGGGCTTTGGCAAATGCCACACGTTTTTTCAATTGTCTTTTGTTTAGTGCTGGCTTCTGGGCACTGATTCGACCATGGAGGCCATTTCGAGACAGAATCTGACAAACCGTTCTGGTTGACACAGGGACTTCAGGTGACCAGGTCTCGTGGAGCTCTGCTGCAGTGGAAAATGGGCTGGCCTTGGATTTTCGAGCCAACAAACGGTCCTCTCGAGCAGTTGTCTTGCAGGGTCTGCCTGACCTGGGTTTGTCATAAACGTCTTTTTTTATCCTCTGTACTTGACGCTGAGACACTTTGAAGGTGTCTGCCACAAGGTGTCGGCCAGCAGTGGATCTGGTCTTCAGCCTCTTGATAATCAAAACTTTAGTCTCAGCGTGAATCTTAGGCATGTTTGCAGAGGTCTAGTTGCAGTTGATGTGAAGGTCTAGTGCACTGGGGTTCTTTTTATACACACCTGAGACCTAATTGATCCATTATAAGTCACAGGTGAAGCTCATATGACAACACTTATGTCTTTGCAAAAATTCACTCAATGGGCTTTACCAAGCTGTGAATATTAGAATATTTTCATTTTCAATTTTTCATTTTGCACTGAAACATTATTACAAAAGCTGTTGGGATTAAAATGAGCCATTTCTTGTAAAAAAATCTTGATAAGAAATATATTTCAGCGGCACTTCAATTCAATTTGTACACAAGCAACAAGACTTTTGTCAGGTACTGTATATCTGACTCTGAGTGTGAGAAAAAAACTCATTTTAGAAAACGGCTGTGGCGAGGTTGGCGAGCGAGAGACGTGGGAGGAGCGAGCAATGTACCGGTACATGACTGAGAATGGGCGTCACCTGCGAGGCACACCAGTCTTGAGTCCTCTTATAAGGGAGCCTGGAGGCATATAAGGATGAGCAACACCAGTGAAGTATGAAAGAGGACCAGGCCTCGAATTTATGTTGTGTTTTTTTATGTTTTATTATGTGTGTGCATGGCAGTAGTCCGTGAGGGGCTGCCCTCATTACTTTCGCTTTGTTTATTTTTTAATTTATTAAAATCTTTTAAATGTTCGCCGGTTCCCACCTCCTCCTTCCCACATCAACAAACGTTACAACAGCCTTTATAAAGTTTTATATTGTATAGTTTCATACATTTCTATTGAAACCCTTGACTACCGTGAGAATCAATCACGTAGACGGAAATTCACATCGACCAATCAGATGTTGTTTTTGGCTGTAGATTCTCCTGCAAACTTTTGCGGTTGGTTATTTCTACAAAGTAAATACCCATATATGGATTAGGCAGTGCTGTGTAGGAGACTGGGAGCTTTACAATGATACCAGGCATGACATGTTTCTGTGAATGGAGACGGCACAGGAGCTCGCGTTAGAATGCTAACTTTTGGGGATTTCCAGTAGAAATCTAAAGGCGCAAGTTGACAAAATATAATGAAATAACCACTTTAATAAGTATTGTTGACATATTTTTATTTTATTTTGATTTTGACATGAAAGCTTACATGTTAAGGGAGCAAACTTACCAAAAATCTAAAAATTTGACCGATGCATGAAAAAACTATGTTTTCACCTGCTGTGTCTCGCCTAAATTACTCACCCTCATGTCGCTCAAAACCCGTAAAAACTTAGTTCATCTTCGGAACACAAATGAAGATATTTGTGATGAAAACTATAGACAGCTATATAATTAACACTTTCAAGGCCAAGAAAAGTAGTAAAAGCATCGTTAAAATAGTTCAACCAGTAGTTCAACCTTATTTTTATGAAGTGATGAGAAAACAAACAAAAATAACAATTTTGTTCTATAGACTGTGTTAGTCTCCAACGCAGTTTCCGTGCAATGTGTTCGAGTAATGGCAGCCGGTGCTGTTCATGTGAGCACCACGATGCATGCGTGTGCTGTATTTACAATTGGAAGTGTGTTGGAGAGACCCTGTGGTGTAAGTCTGAACAACTGTTCATGTGTTTTGGACCCCCTAACAAAGGGTATCCAGCATCTAAGCAGAGGATAAGCAAATGATAGTCGAGGCTATCTCTCTTACTAATTATTCGGCCAGACTGCCTACCCCTATGCTAGTCTGGGCCCATTCGACTAGTCTGTGATGCGGCAAGCTGGTCCTCACTGCATACCTTCATGAGGTTTTAAGACCTGGACTTGGGTTCTACACCTGGGGCGCAGGAGCTCTCTGCTTCAGTGTACATTTCACAATAGGTCCTTTCTGTTCGAATCCCCTGTTCTAAGCGAAACTCGAACCCGGGTCCGCCACCATGAGAGTCAAATGCTCTAACAAGGAGGCTAAAAGCTGCAACCTCTTACGTCAGTCACTAGAGTGTCTCTTGAGATCAGATGAGTGAGATTTACTCACACAGAGTGACCTCCGTTACACAGGCACTAGTCACAGGGAACTTTTCGGTCACGACTGTAACTTTGGTTCCCTGAAGAGGGTTTGGTTCCCATGCGTCACCCTGCCATACTTCCAGGGGAGGTGGAGGGTTTCAAAGAAACAATGAAAGCACGGTGCAGGACTAGCCAAAAGCAAACACTGAACCAGATTTGAAGACCCAATGTGGTGAAAATCAAGTTTTTAATATTATTTATGTCTATGTGGTGTTTTTAAGACAAACCATGTGCAAATTCATAAGTCAATCGCTGGTGTTTCTGATGACAAAATATATTTTGACCAATCACGTCAATGTGTTGGCTGACTTAGCATATCTGTATTATTCTGTGAAGCTGAGGAGTCGCAAGAGAAGCTATACCAGTATATTTTTCTGTTTATATGAAAAATTTTATACATTTAGCAATATAGCTGGTAAATTATGTATATGATGTATATTATGATGTTGATGAACTATTTGCCTTTCTCCACTGATGGTCTATGATGTTCAAAGCATGTAGTCAAGCAAAAAGTGAATCATACTAATTACCATTATGTGTCCAACAGTGTAAAAAGCAGTACCTTTATGCAGCGTTTGCCTCAGTAAGTTGACCAAGTGGGTCTCTGAGGTGAGGTACAGGGGGACTTTAAATGTTTAAATGTTATGCTTTAGTCTAAAACATTAAAAGCAGGTGGAATTCATTCTCATGCTTTTTTTTGTGTCCGTAAAGCTGCTTTGATATTCAGCAGCGCTGCTTTTAGGGATTGCTGAGCATGGCAGAACAGGAGTGTCATGAGTAAGATAAAGACATCATGGAGGGTTTTATGACACTGTTTGGTTTCCTGCCAAGAGATTATGCAGAGAAAAGTTCCAAAATCATGATCATCGATCAAATCTGCTTTGTCAAATATATCTGCATGAGTGTGTCAGCTGTAAGGCTTATATATAGGAGAGAGGGAAAGATAACTCTGGGTTTTGAAATCATTTCCATGAATTTAAATATTGATCTGCTCCATTATCTGGTGTGATCTAGAATAGCAATGTGACATTCAGGCATGCCAAGTTCATGTTTCCACTGCCTGTGTTCATTTAAGCTTAAAATATTCATGACTAAACACATGGTCTGTTTGATCTGCTGTGATTCCAGTGCCATTTTATATGATCACTGCTCAAATGCATTATTCCAAGGCAGTGGAAACATTAAAAAAGGTATTGAAGTGATCCCATAAGCATTTTTTGTCAAAGATATAATTTACAATCATGTTCTTTATCATTCATGATACTCTCATGCCTAAGTAAAAGTGTGTGTCGTGTTGTAATACCATACGAGGGAGCTACAGAAGTACACGGACTCGCTGTCAAGTGTTGTTAGACTACACACTCTTTTTTAAATTTATATTTTATAATATACAGCTTGCTAATCTTCATTAGTTACTGATGCAGTAATCATTAATAAATGGGTTGTTCACCATTAGTAACACATTAACTCATTATTATCTGTGCATTAGTTAAGCATGAATTAATGCATATTAGTGCCCCCGTATTGTAAAGTGATACCATTTTCTCTCTTTCACAGTATTCATACTGTAAGTGTTTAATTATCTTCACAAGATGTTTTAAAAATGTTTAGCATAAATATATACACTACATGCTCATAATTTGATGTCGCAATATATCATGTAAATATGAATATTTATATATACATACAATTCAGTTATAAACAGACTATAGTAGCTGAATACTCATACTGCCTTGTTCTTTGTTATAACCGTAACATGTAAAATGGTCAATATTTACAAAATTTTCCAAAAAACGATCTGTTTTGTAATTTGCACCAAACTGTTCAACTCCATAACCAATGATTATTTTCAAATACACACAATGTTAGTGGTTTTATTTTACTGTGCATTTGACTTCAACTTTCCATAAGTATACCATGTCAAAAAAATGTCATAGTTTGAATTAACAAGTTATTTACTTTTTCTGCAGATTTTGAATAATAGACCATTTTTGGCCTGAAAACAGTAAGATTTACATGAAAGAGATTTTAAATGTGGATTTTGTCCACAGTACGGCATTCTCTGTGACTTCAGTGCCAAAAGAATATAATGGCATCTAGGTTTTATTTAGGTCAGTGAGCATAAATCTGTGCTGTGTTATTTTTTTAAATAATATTTGCTCTTTGATGTTTGTGTTATTATTGGATGGAGGTGAGCAGCAACCATCCGTATGTGCTTCTGAGAGTGTGGATGTGCTTTAAGCCCCTTACAGTGCAGCTAATAGCAAACATCCATCCACAAATAAACCAGCTAAATTCTTATATAAACACACTATCACGGCTCCTTTGCCCCTTCATATCGTCTTATCTTAAAAGGTAATGAACAGATTGTGCACAAGTGGCTGCTACTGCTTTTCAAGAATGAGGAAACAAATATCTACTTTTTCATTTGCATGTTTGCAGTGTTGCTACCTAAAGTTGCCTCTCTGTACCAGTAAATATGGTACCAGTATTTTTTTTAAAGACCCCTGTGGTGAACATTTTGTTTTTAATGTTGTTTACAGATATGTGAAAAAGAAAGGAAACCCTATTACATTCCGTGGTTTTCCGTATCAGGACATAAAAAAAATGGAAAATAAAACCTCAGATGAACAACAACACATGGCACATCACACCGTGTCATCATTTATTTAGCCATGGGTGACAAACTAAGGACACCCTATGATTCAGTTGCCTGTAGAGCCACTTTTAGCAGCAATAACTTGAAAAAATCCTTTTCTGTATGACTTTATGACGGGGCGGCAGTGGCTCAGTGGTTCATGTAGATTGTCTGCAAACCGGAAGGTTGGTGGTTCGATCCCCGGTTCCACCTGACCAAGTGTCGAGGTGTCCATGAGCAAGACACCTAACCCCAGCTGCTCCCAACGAGCTGGATGGCGCCTTGCATGGCTGACACCGCCGTCGGTGTATGAATGAGTGAGTGAATGGGTGAATGTGAGGCATGAAAAGGTTCTCTAAATGAGCTATTAACCTAATCATCTGAATAAACTAATTCACTCTAAACACCTGCAAAAGATTCCTGAGGCTTTTAAAAACTCCCAGCCTGGTTCATTACTCAAAACCGCAATCATGGGTAAGACTGCCGACCTGACTGCTGTCCAGAAGGATCATTGACACCCTCAAGCGAGAGGGTAAGACACAGAAAGAAATTTCTGAACGAATAGGCTGTTCCCAGAATGCTGTATCAGAATGCGGCACCTCAGTGGGAAGTCTGTGGGAAGGAAAAAGTGTGACAAAAAACGCTGCACAACGAAGAGGTGACTGGACCCTGAGGAAGATTGTGGAGAAGGACCGATTCCAGACCTTGGTGGACTTGCAGTGAACTGAGTCTGGAGTAGAAACATCCAGAGCCACCGTGCACAGGCGTGTGCAGGAAATGGGCTACAGGTGCCGCATTCCCCAGGTCAAACCTTTTGAACCAGAAACAGCAGCAGAAGCGCCTGACCTGGGCTACAGAGAAGCAGCACTGGACTGTCCCTCAAATTTTGCATGTCATTCGGAAATCAAGGTGCCAGAGTCTGGAGGAAGACTGGGGAGAAGGAAATGCCAAAATGCCTGAAGTCCAGTGTCAAGTACCCATAGTCAGTGATGGTCTGGGGTGCCATGTCAGCTGCCATGTCACTGTGTTTTATCAAGGGCAGGTTCAATGCAGTTATCAGGAGATTTTGGAGCACTTCATGCTTCCATCTGCTGAAAAGCTTTATGGAGATGAAGATTTCGTTTTTCAGCAACACCTGGCACCTGCTCACAGTGCCAAAACCACTGGTAAATGGTTTACTGACCATGGTATTACTGTGCTCAATTGGCCTGCCAACTCTCCTGACCTGAACCCCATAGAGAATCTGTGGGATATTGTGAAGAGAAAGTTGAGAGACGGAAGACCCAACACTCTGGATGAGCTTAAGGCCGCTATCGAAGCATCCTGGGCCTCCATAACACCTCAGCAGTGCCACAGGCTGATTGCCTCCATGCCACGCCGCATTGAAGTAGTCATTTCTGCAAAAGGATTCCCAACCAAGTATTGAGTGCATAACTGAACATAATTATTTGAAGGTTGACTTTTTTGTATTAAAAACACTTTTCTTTTATTGGTTGGATGAAATATGCAATTTTTGAGGTTTTCATGAGCTGTATGCCAAAATCATCAGTATTAAAACAATAAAAGACCTGAAATAGTTCAGTTGGTGTGCAATGAATCTAAAATATATTAAAATTAAAATTGTATCATTACATTATGGAAAATGAACTTTTATCACAATATGCTATTTTTTTTTAGAAGGACCTGTATATATATATTAAGGTTTGTTGGCATTTGTTTATGCACAGCTCTTGCCACAGCATTTCAGTCAGGATGAGGTCTGGACTTCAATTGGACCATTGCAACTATTTGATTCTTTTCTTTTTCAGCCATTCTGTTGTAGATTTGTCAGTGTGCTTGGGATTATTGCCCTTTTTCATGGCCAAGCTTTAGCTGTCTCCTGTCGGACAGATGGCCTCACATTTGACTCTAGAATACTATGGTATACAGAAGAGTTCATGGTCAACTCAATGACTGTGAGGTGCCATGGTCCTGTAGCTGCAAAACAAGCCCCAAAATCATTAACCCTACGTCCAGCGTGTTTGACTTTTGCTCAAGGCCGTAACCATTGTCTTGAACATGTCGTTCCAAACCCGTAAGACCTTCGTTCATCTATGGAACACAAATTAAGATATTTTTGATGAAATCCGAGAGCTCTCTGACCCCTCCATGGACAGCAACAGAATTGCAACTTTCAAGGCCCTGAAAGGTATAAAGACATTGTTAAAATAGTTAATGTGACTACAGTGGTTCAACCTTAATATTATAAAGTGACGAGAATGTTGTTGTGAGCAAAAACAAACAAAAATAACTTCATTCAACAATCTCTTCTCTAGACTGTCACTCTCTACAGTCATGTAAAAAAAAAAAAAAGAAAAAGTACACCCTATTGACTTCTATGGTTCCCTTCGAGAGGTTCCTCGTATTGTGTATGGGAAAACTCCTTTTCTCGAGAATATGAAGCAAAACTTTCTTAATAAAGGTATCTATGTAAAGCGCAGTGCAGCTGCACGACAATAGCCCAGTGAGAAAAAGGGGCTTATATTAGCATACAGGAGGCTATATAAGACCCTGATTCGCCATAGGTGTCAGATTTTATCTCCTTCAGCGACACCGTCCGCTGACCTCGAATCAAGCAAACCGCCGTCGAAAAGCAACCAGCGGAACATCCCTGCAGCCCTGAGGACGCCGGATTCCCACGGGTCTCCGCCTTCAGCCACCTGCGTTCCAGCTGCGCTATCCGGCGTGAAATATCCTTTATTCTGTGTGTCTATGTTGTGTGTGTGTTTGTGTGTGTGTTGCTGCAACACCACTTCAAAGAGCTTACAGGCTTGTTCTATGACTCTTGTTCCGACGCGCCGTGAAGCACCGCGGAAAGACGGAGTTCTCCTCACTCTCCCTCTCTCTCGTTCCGTCGTGCTGAAGAAGCGCCAGGTAGAGAGAATGTTAGAGGACATGAGCAAACTCAAGCCAAGCTCTCTTCACTCTGCCACCGCCGCGGCTCTTCTTTTCCGCCGCCACACAGTTTTTTTCCTCACTGTTCCTCTTCTCTCATTCCGTCGCGCTAAGAAGTGCCGCAGACAGATAATACTAGAGTAAATTAACTACACGAGCCGAAGCTCTCGTCACTATGCCGCCGTGCTGAAGAAGCGCTGCGGACAGACAGAGTTTTCCTCATTCTTCATCTTCTCTCGTTCAGTCGCGTTACCGCCGCGGACAGAGAATACTAGAGTAAATAAACAAACTCGAGCCGAAGCTCTCGTCACTATGCCGCCGTGCTGAAGAAGCGCCGCGGGCAGACGCAGCTTTCCTCGCTCTTCCTCTTCTCTCGTTCCGCCGCGGACAGAGAATACTAGAGTAAGTTAGACGAGCGAACTCGGGCTGTTGGATATGTCAAGAACGCGGCTTACGTCACAGCCGTTCTCACTGCAGCGCGCGCTTACTGCCAAGGAAGTTGTAATGGCTGCCTTGTCATGATAGCGTGCGCCCTTTCCACAGCACTTGTCGCTGACTAGAGCTCGACTTACGTCATAGCACGCGCTCATTGTCAGAGCATAGCGCCGTCAGAATATGGCTGCCAAGCGAAGCCTTTTTTCACTCTCACTTCCAGTCCCCTCTATTCAGGCGGCTGGAGAGGTTTTTACACTGTAGACAATGTGTCCACTACACAGTGTGCACCCCTACATAAGCACTGTTAATTCTGCCCCACAAAATCATAAAAAATCCCGCCGCGGCCAGATTACACCATGGACTTCCTTACATTCTCCCAGTTCCCTTGGTTCAGGTGACTGAAGATGTAAATATTGCAGTCAACTAGCCTGTGGTCAAACACGCTTGTCTGCACACAAGCTTTCAGTCTAGACCAGAGCAGAACGGCATTGTATAATGGGTTCCATACCACCCGCACTTCCTTACATTCTCCCAGTTCCCTTAGTTAAGTGACTGAAGATGAGATATTGCAGTCAACTAGCCTGTGTCAAACACGCTCGTCTGCACAATTATGCTGTGAGTTTACCCCTGTGGACTCGCTCACTGGCTTGCGCCGTGGGTATTTTACGTAGGTTGCGCCCACTACACAGGGCGCGCCACTGCACATTATTTACAACGACACTCAAAAGAGCTTTTTCTATGTAGGAAATGTGCCCACTTTACAGTCTGCACTCCTGCACCAAAGCACTTTTCACAAAACGCACTCGCGCCACGAGCAATATAAATGTGAGGCGCTCGCCCACTGCAAAGCCGGCGCCGCCAAAACCTAAACACTATCCCTACAGTGTTACAAGCTCAGTGTTACAGCACAAGCAACCGGGTTAACAGGCCCTTAGTTACTAAGCGGCCCGCACCTGAATCTATTCACCCCCTTGCTTCATGAGCCCAGGCCTGGCAGGCCATTCCTGGTATATCAAATTGAGTGTTGAACATATAAAACGAGGTTACTCGCTACAGTTTTGCTCGCAGACCCCCGAGATTCAAGCCGTGGTCGAGCCCTCAGTGAGAAGCAGGGTCAGTCAAATGCTTCTCGCTGAGTTGCACCCGACGCTAGCGAGTCAAGTTTTTACTGTCGCTAATTCCTCGTCCCGAAAATGGATGGCGGTCTCAGGCCCATTTTTCAGACATCTGAACAAAGCACTTATGACATGCTCGTTCAAGATGCTGACGGTGAAACAGATCCTCGCACACATTCGCCCCGAGGATTGGTTTTTCACAATAGATCTGAAAAACGCATACTTTCATGTTCAGATAGCCCCCCACTACAGGCCATTCTTGAGATTCGCCTTCGAGGGGCAGGCTTATCAGTACAGTATCTTTTCTGGGCACTGTCATAGACTCAAGCCTCATGAACGAGCGGCTTACGTCATAAGAACCACCACGTCTTGGTAACGTACATAAAATGGCCAGGGCGGCCGAGATCAGACTCTCTTCACCGCATGGCTAAGCATCTCCTTTGATGGGCAGAGCACAATCTGAGCTCCCTAAGGGCGGCTCACGTGCCAGGTATTTTGAATCAGGGTCCGGACATGTTTTCCAGAGGACCCATTCCCCCAGGGGAATGGTCTCTTCACCCGCAAACGATTCAGCTCGCACAACACTTGCTGACCAATATTTTTCTGCAAACGCAGGGATGCCCTGGCCCATGTTTGGCCCAGACTCCCTCTATATGCTCCCTCCGATCGCGATACAGCTGCAAACGATCAAAAATATCGGGGAGATAGTATCCACAGTGCTTTTAATAGCCCCACTTTGGAAGAACCGCACATGGTTCTCCGAACTGATTCAGCTGTCAGACATAGCCCCATGGCCCATTCTGCTGAGTAAATACCTCCTCACGCCGGCGAAAGGGAAGATCTGGCATCCCAGTCCCGAGCTGTGGGCCCTCCACGTATGACCCATCAACGGGTATCCGGAAACCTCTCTGACAAGTTATGAACACTATTTCGGAAGCTAGAGCCCCCGCTATCAGGCAGCTCACCTTTGAAGTGGTCAGTGGTTTTCTATCAGTGTGCTGCACGAAACATCGACGCATACTCATGCGACGTGGCAGATCTGCTCGCTTTTCTCCTAGAGCTAATGGACGCGGGTCGTTCCCCCTCCATGCTCAAAGTTTATGTTGCCGCCATAGCAGTTAACAATGCTCAGATCGCGGGACATTCACTAGGGAAAAGTGATCTTATTGTACGTTTTCTTAAAGGGGCCAGGAGATTAAACCCGCCTCGCCCTTCCTCAGTCCCTATTTGGGACCTTGCCGGGTTTTAGAAGCCGTGAAGGGTCCCCCCTCCTAACCACTGCAGACCACGAGCTTGAAGCACTTATCACTCTAAACCGCTTTTCTGCTGGCTTTGGCCTCGATTAAGCGAGTGGGTGGCTTACTCCGTGAGCCCTTCCTGTCTTGAGTTCTGGTCCAGCAACTTCAAGGTTGTGCTCAAACCAAGACATGGTTTTATACCCAAAGTGCTATCAACCCTTTTCAGTATGCAGGTCATTACACTGCTTCCTTTACCTGCGTCTCAGAGAGAATAAGACGCGAGCCTATTCTGCCCAGTCAGAGCATTGAGATTGTATCCAGAGCGCTCCGCCCCCTTCAGGCAGTCGGATCAGTGCTTCATTGCTTCGGTGGTCGCACTAGAGGTTGTGCTGTCATGAAACAAAGACTCTCACACTGGATGGCGGATGCGATCTCACTAGCATATAGCTCTAGAACCTAACCTGTCCTATAGGCATTTAAGCCCACTCCACTAGAGGCATGGCCTCCTCTTGGGCTTGGTCATGTGGCACTTCCATGAAAGATATCTGTGTGGCGGCAGGCTGGGCCTCTCCGCCCACTTTTATCAGATTCTACAATTTGGAGGTCCCAGCTTTTCAAGCAGTGCTTTTCTCCGTCTAAGGGCTCTATCTGCAGCCCTGGCAACACGATCGCTTATATTGCGTTCCGCTTATACACAATCGTTCATAAGCACCACTACACTCTACCATAGATCCGACTATGTCCGGTCAGGTGTTCAAACGAACCGACTCTTCCGGTTCTTTCATTCTCCTTATGAAGCCTTAGAGGTTTTTTGACTTTCCCTCATTCAGTTGGGGATTTTGGGTCAGTCAGCACGCACAGCGTTTTACATTGTGTTCCCATACGCAATACAAGGAATCTATCGAAAGGGAATGTACTCGGTTACTTTCGTAACCTCGGTTCCCTGAGAGAGGGAAAAAGTATTGCGTTGTGTTCGTGCTTGTCAGGTGTCGCTTCAGTCCATTTTTAAAACCTGACACCTATGGCGAATCAGGGTCTTATATAGCCTCCTGTATGCTAATATAAGCCCCTTTTTCGGCGGTCTTTCATTGGTTCGTTCCTCTCAGCCGCCTCACCATAGGTTCCTGCAGTTGCCGCGGTCCGGCCAATCAGAGCGCTCCTCGCGCTGGGCTATTGCTGTGCAGCTGCACTGCGCTTTACATAGATACCTTTATTAATAAAGTTTTGCTTCATATTCTCGAGAAAAGGAGTTTTCCCATACGCAATACTCGTTCCCTCTCTCAGGGAACTGAGGTTACGAAAGTAACCGAGTATGTTTTCCATATCAAGACATAATAAAAAATTATCTGGTACTTGGCTGGTCTTGAAACTTAAAAAAATATAACCTCAACAACACATGACACTGTCCTTATTTACTTTGATATTCAAAGTGTTTCAAAGGATACCGATTTTTAGAAGGCAGACTGAGATTAATATTTATGTAACATGTAGCAACACATTATTAGCTGTTTGATATTGTAGTCAAGCAAAAAACTAATCGTATTAATTACTGTATAGGCTATAAATGCATTACCATTCTGATAATTTGATTTGTAGATGACCCTAATTCACTCTTTAACTTCTTATGAATCAGTTTCTGGTTCAAACATATATAGCTGAATTAAACCAGTATTTCCACTTGCCATTGTGTAGCGTTTACTACAGTAAAGGCATGAATAAATTATTTCATAGAAGAAAAAAAAAAAAAAAAAAAAACATTTAAATATGTAATTTTGGTGCTCAAAGATGAGTTTTAAGGGATACAATTATTGAGGGGGACTTTAATACATATTACAAATAGCAATACTCAAACTACATTTTATGTTGAACAACCAAACAATCATGTGTTGGAGGTAATTCAACAACAGTGTAAATACACACACACACACACACACACACAGAACAATGGTTTTTATACTGTACAAACTGTACATTCTATACCCCTACACTGCCCCTGCCCCTGCCCCTAAACCTACCCATCACAGGAAATATTCTGCATTTTTACTTTCTCAAAAAAACTCATCTTGTGTGATTTATAAGCCTTTTGAAAAGTGAGGACATGGGGAAATGTTCTCATAAGTCACCATCTTCTGTAATAACTGTGTCATACCCATGTCATTATACACATTTGTGTCCTGATATGTCACAAAACCAAGCACACACACACACACACACACACACACACACACACACACACACACACACACACACAATATGTATATAATCAAATATTGCAAGCAATTCTAAGGGTCCTTAGAAGCATGACATTTACTTTTTGTTTGTTTTAATATTTTTGTTATTGGCTGTTTGTTGCAATGTCTCACTCATTTAAGAGTCTGTCCAATCATAGTCAATTTGGGACAAATACAGATTGAAGGCTCATGTTTTGCAAGAGAATGCATGTTTTCTTGGGGGACATAATACTTATATGAAAAAATGCAAATGTTTTGCGTGTGTAAAGTTTCTTGGGGAAACTACTTTTGCGAGAGAATGAATGCAAAGACTTAAATAATTGAATAAATACTTGAAATATAATTTTCCCCCTCCCATTTTATATTTTGTCCATTACCATATCCCTTTAGGGGCTCTGTACATCTGAGCATTACTGGGCATTAGTCATGCTTCTAAAAATATATTTTGAATAGCAGGGTCATTATTTATGCTAAATGGACATTGTGCTGAAAATAATGTACTTATACTTTATGATTGTCCCAAATTGTTATATACAAAGGCAATTAGTACAATACAAAAACATCAGTGAGTGGAACTCATACATTGTACTTATGAGCATTTTATAATGTTTGTATAATGGCAGACCAAATTTGTTTTGATTGCTCATCCATAAATTGCTAGGTACCAGACTGATGAGCAGGTTTATTTTAAAGCCCTAACTAGTGGCCATTGCAAAGCATATTTGAATCTATAAACAGCACTTAGAGAGAGTAGGAGATGGCCATTGATTACTGGAGCACTTTCCAGCACTGCACTTTTGTAAGAGCTGACCAAACAACTTCATTCTAAATTGTCTGCAAATATTCATGAAATTCCTATCTTTAACACCAGTAAAGGCTAAAATAATGCATGTATTTTTCTACTGTTTGAGATAAACTGTTCACTGCAGAGTAGGGTAAAAACATACAAATACTCCTCAAATGATCAGCTGTTGTTTCAGTGCTGAAGCTATTCCGTGACTGAGAACAAAGAATGACTCATAATATCACATGATTCAGTTGCAAAATACATGTTTTAGCCCTGCATAATACTTCCCAGCTGATCTTTTAAAAAGTTGCTTTGACACTGTAGAGTTGATGAGGAAGTTAGGAAAGAGAAGAGATGGTTTAGAGGCTCACCTCTTTAAGCGCCGTGAAAGCAATGCTCAGAAGCATGTGATAATCAAATGCTCCATCTGCACTGAGAAAACACTGACTCTCTGAGAGCTGAAGGTGTGATATATCGCTGTCACACCAGCATGTCAGACTGTGCATCTGGAGATGTGTGACAGAGCTCGCCACACCACTTCTCTATTTCATTAAAAACATCTAATTACTTCTGTGCATTACTTTTAATGTTCTATATTTGAATAAAACCAGTGAACACTGTCTAGAACTGTGTTTTGGACCCCAAATATGATTTCCTGAAGTGCCCTATTCCTAAAATAGGCATATAAAGGTAGCTAAGCAGTTTTTTTATATTGTGTCAGAAACTAAAGTTATCAAATTATAAAGACATTTATCAAGACAATTATTTGCTGCTTGTATCACTGTAAAAAATGAATCATGGGTCTTGTAATTTTCATTAAAAAAACAATGTGATAATTAAATATAATGGGTACATTTCATTATTGAAATTGTGGTTTTGTGTTTGATAGAATATATTAAGAAGATTTCACTAATAAAACCAAGAGATACGTTTTCCTCTTTTATTTAAGAAAATGTGTGCAATTTTTATGCTTAATTTAAGCAAAATAAACTAATAAAATTAAGAAAAATTTTACAGATTTATTTTAAGAGAATTGGTTCAATTATGCGGTTAGAGACACCATTTGAAAGTGAACGGCAGTGATCAGAAGACATTTTTGGCGGAGGGGTCGAAGGTCAATCACATAAGAGGTAAGTTAAGCTTAGTTATTATAACTATGCTTCTCATTATTTCTTAAACCTCTTTCATAGACCAGTTATGTTCACTCTTGTTCAGTAGCATCGCTGAGGTCGCATACTTTAGTTGTGTCATGCCGATATGGCAAAATAGATGAGATGAGCTGTCTTAAATCAACGAAAACAAATTATATGACTTGCGAAACTGTGAACGATTGTCTTATCTCCAGTTTGTACAACACCACCACATGCTTGTGCTGTGGCTAGAATATTGATTGCTAAAATAAATCGTCGTCAATGTGCTAACGTTATATTCTCCATAGGCCATTGGTAAGCTTGATATTGGAAAGATTAATTGATGTAACCTTTTTAAACTTCAAATTACGTCTTTCGAAATATAATAATGTATGACAATTTAAAATTAATCTTCTAGAAAAGAGTAATAATAATTTAAAAATATATAATAATACAAATGGCACGATTTATAATATTGCGTTCATACTGAAGCCATATGGCGCCTCTCTTGCAGTAGCCTGTACGCGATGTCCCAACTCGCTCATAGAAGTAGACTCTCCTGCAAATATCCTCAACCTCGTGTAGAAATTCTCTGGCTACAACGCTAAAACCATGACTAAAACATCCAGCAGTTGTGACCATGATCGTGAAGATATCTTTTTCTGCAAACCATCTCGGGTATGTTTATAAGAATATAGTGTATTTTAATGTAATGTTAAATTATGTAGTATATCATACCAGATTACAGAATATGTATCGTAACTGTGGAGCAAATTTATTCTGTAGCATTGCGATTTATAAATTAATTAATTTGAAATATAACTTTGTCAGACATGTTTTAGCTGCATTGTGTTTCTAAACCTCAACAAGGTCAATTTAATTTGGTTATTAAAAATACATTTTATGAAAAATTATTTCTAAAACATTTATAAGACAGCCTTTACTTTTTTTGTATTTATTTATGATTGTAATTACAAATTGAAGCAAACTGAAATGTTAAAATGAGACCACAATTAGCCTTCTAGCCCAAAGGCTTAATAAACTAACATATCTATTTTAATTTGGTATGCTATAAGTTTGTGTTAAAGGCGGTGTTGCACAAGATAAGAATACTTATTTAATGTTTATTTTACAGTGTGACAATGGAGATATCCTGCAGCACATAATGAAAATTGCCATCTGCAAGAGGGATTATGAGGATTTCAGCATCATCTTGGAGGTCATGGCTGGCTTGGAAAATCTGGCAAGAGCCTGTACTGTTCTTCTTGGACTCACATATGCACTTAACCTCACCTACCCGAAAGAACACTTTTGAGGCCTTTCAGAAGCTCTTCTTGGAACGGGATGTTTGCAAGTTTTCACCAAAAATACTAACTCTTAAAAACAAACTCATGACTTAGATTGAGACAATGGATTATTACCAAGTTCTGGGGAAAAGTAAACTGCATTGATTGATGAACGTTTAATATTGTTCTACATACAAGCTTTCAGCAAGTACAAATGTTTTACAAAGTCTTGCTACAAGTTATTCTCGAGTTTTAGTCCATAATGTGACTTTTCTAACAGAAAAATGTTGCATGCAAACTTGTATGCACAAGTTGTTTAACAAAATGATCTTTCATGGAAAATGTTGCCATTTTTTAATTTTATTTTCATATCATAAAACTGCTGACTTACATTTTATACAGATTTGTTTTATTTGTGCAAAAAAAAGAAAGATTAAAAGCATGTTTTATAAAAAAAGTGCATTATGTATTCATTATTATCTTAACCTGAAAAAAGCAGTAAATGTTATTAAGTAAATTTCATTCATACAAATTAGTAAATTCTGCTTGATTTATTTGTAAGACAACTTAAATTAAAAAAGCACATTCCACTAATAATATTAAATTCATCATGTGCCATAGACTAAATAATTTAGGAATTTTTACTTAATTTATTTGGGTAAATTTCATTAATAAAAACAACCTTAAAATCTACTCAAATATAATACGTGTAATATTGTTACCATAATTTTTTTAAGCAGATAGCATGTCATAGTTTTTTACAGTGTAATTATACTAAAAACAATGTACAAAAAAAAAAGAGAGAAGCAAATCAGCACATTAGAATGATTTCTGAAGGATAATGTGACTGGTGTAATGATGCTGAAAATTCAGCTTTTCCGTCACAGGAATAAATTACATTTCTTATAAATCACAGTCCTTGTTTCTAATTGGATAATATATTGTTTTTTTTCACCATAAAACATTGCTATGAACCGATTTGCCCACCGGTTCTGTGTATCACTACACAACACCCTTAGCAACCCACCTTACCAACGCATAAATATGTTTGTTGATATTGTTTGTAGATAATTGATATATTGTTCATCGAAGCTTACTGTATTATGTAGAAGAGTATTGTGTGTGTAAGAGAGAGAGAAAGAGAGCGAGTGTATTACCTATATTCAGATTAGCATTTTCCTTCAGGTCAGTCCTATGTTCACAATAAAAAAAATAAAAGAATCCAACAATGAATGTCCACTGCGATATTGTGTCCTTTTAACAGTTAAGGGGTTCCCTTTTAGTCGGTCACGTTCAGCATTATTTTGGAACGTCACCAATCTATTGGGATCACTTTGGGAGCCTCTATCAGCTTCGAGTGTATACAGAACAAGAATTGGCGTGAAAGATTTTCATCTCACGCTCTGCTCTGCAGCACGGGTATAAACACCAATTTTTCAAACGAGTGACAAAACCTGTCTGAAGAGACGGCATGTGCAGCAGTGGTCGTGAGCATTGCTCAAAGAACTTCTGTTTTCACAGCATTGAGAGGGAGCGTCTTCAAAGAGTTGGCTATGTGAACTTCTGAGGGCTCTCTGTTTGCTCTCTATTTCCCTGTCTGTGTACCGCAGCCATCCCTGAGTGCTTCAGCACTAACTAAGAGAGCGTTTTCCCTAAAGAGTGCTACTGTGGGAACATAACTATCTTGGCGTTAAGCTTGAGGCTCACATACCTCAGAGAAGGTGGAGTCCCATTACCTATGAATACCAGTGTACTGAGGATTACGGTCAGGGCTTCCCCACCGAGGCAATCTCCATGTGCCCATCACTCCTCTGTAATGCCGTAGCTGGTGGAGCTTCCAAAATAACGTCCTGGGCCTCCTTAAAGTGGAAGTCCAACCATTTATTTTGGGGCTCAAGTTGACAAACAGATGAGGAGAGTTACATTCATCTTTGGATGAAGATTTGGCTGCGTTGCCGCCTTCTGGGCAGTTAGCCCAGAAGCCCGACCCAAAATTGATGGCTTTGCTATCCCAAGCTATCCCCTGGTTTTCAGTATCCCGCACCGGTGCCTTTCTTTCTGGAGGTACATAAAGATTCAGTCAACCTAACAGCGCGCCTCACAGAGGAGCGTGTTCAGTGTTGAACTGCTTGATTGAACTGCCCCACAGAAATCTTTTCAGAGGCTCCTGGGCATATGTGGCATATGCAGGGTTTTCATTACCCTGCACTGTCGCCAAACTTTCCACCTGAGGTTGGACCCTTCCTTTCTATGGGCAGGAGTTAAACCTAGAACAAGTGTCCAGGCATGCTGTGGTCTTCACGGATGCCTCTGCCACCGGCTGGGGGGCCATGTACAGTAGGTATGCAGTCTCGGGGCCTTAACTGCATTGGCACATCAATTCCCTCAAGTTGTTAGCAGTACCTCTTGCACTGGGCCGCCTCAATTTGCCTCTACTAGGCAAGCACATACTGGTCCGTATGGATAGCACTACAGCCACAAGGTGGTCTATGCTCCTGTCGCATGTCACAACTCGTTGGCCATCTCATCCTTTAGAGTCAGAAGCATCTGAGGTTGCTTTGCACCACTCACATTTTAGGCTTGCTCAATCATGTAGCCAACGATCTCTCACAACAGCAGGTACTACCGGGAGAGTGGAGATTAAACCTCTAGGTGGTCCAGCTGATTTGGAGGCGTTTCGGGACTGCACAGGTAGACATTTTTGCCACCAGACACGTTGCACTAAACGTTGTTTTACTCCCTGACCGAGGGGACCCTCGGCACAAATGCACTGGCACACAACTGACCCCGGGGCCTGCGCAAGCATGCGTTTCCCCCAGTGAGCCTTCTCGCACTGATATTGTCAGGAAGGCCGAGGAGCAGGTCTTGCTAGTTGCACCACATTGGCCCAACCGGACCTGTTTCCCAGAGCTAGTGCTCCTTGCAACAGCACCTCCTTGGCCAATTCCTCTGAAGAAGACCCTACAGAGGAAGGACCTCCATGTCTGGTCCTTGGTCGGGATGTGGAGGTTATAGCTGATCTACCCCAACTCTACATGGTGCTTTATGCTAGGTGGAACCTGTTCATTGAGTGGTTTTCTTCCCGTTAGAAAGACCCCCGAAAGTGTTCAATCAGTTCTGTGCTTTCCTTCCTGCAAGATGGGTTGGAGCGAAGGCTGCCTCCCTCCACCTTCAAAGTGTATGTTGCCGCTATCGCCGCACATGATGGTAAGCCCTTGGGGAAAGCACAATCTGATCAGGTTCTTGTCAGGTTCCTGAGGGTGGCGAGGAGATCAAATCCACCACGCTCTCACTCTGTACCCTCTTTGGACTTGTCTCTGGTGCTTACAGCACCCTTCGAGCCTTTAAGCAGAGTTAAAAAATCTGTCATGGAAGAAAATACTCCTGACTGCATTGGCCTCCATCAAGAGGGTAGGGGACCCTGGCTCCTCCAGCCATCGGATCCACAGTAGTGTCTCTCTCCAACGTCTCTTCCTTATCCCTGTCAATCACCAGCTCTGCACACTCATTCAAAGCCCCCTCCCTGCCACCATGCTTAAACTATCTATTATGGCGCGAGGATGTGTCTTCTGGGAGGACAGGGGAGTACTGTCGCAGATATGGAATTTTATATTCTGCGTCAATTGGTTCATGTTTTTCTGCTCTGTTCACTTTCAGTTTTCTTTGTCACTGATTATCTTCTTGTTTGTTTCTGTGGTTACGTATAATTATCACCTGTCAGTTATTATGTTTATATTATATTTATACTTCCTACTTATACTTCCTATATTTATAGTCTCTTGTTGGTTCTCATTTCAGTTTATGTGGTTTGCATTTTCTCCTACGTATTTTAAGATATCTCCTAAGTGTTTGTTATTCTACATAAAGACTTTGTTTGTGAACTCTATCGTTGTGCGTGCTGCAGACCATGTTACAATAAGAGCTTAAAATTATTGCATTCCACATATATTTTCTTGCCAGGATCTCAGTTTGAAACCCCTTAATCTAGAAAGATGGATACATGTGCCCGGATTAATAAACATAGTTTGAAATGTAGAATTACAGTTCAAAAATTTTCAGTGGCAGTATGGAATTATGTAACTATGGAAACTATAAATCTGATATGTTAGGAAAGATAAACAGTATACTACTAATATGATTTATTCTTCTACACTTATCACAGTATGTTGAACATGTATCACAACAAATTTCACAAGTTCTATGTCTCTTATGTATGCAGTCTTCCCATTAACAACCTAAATCCAATTGATCTCATTAATGATATTGTTAATATTTCAAAGGAGAAACCTGAATCACTAAGAAGGAAAGGACTCATTACCAAATAAATAACCTGAAAAAAGCACAGTATCAATCATCATCTTTAACTATAGTAAACAACTGGACCTCTGACAGGAGTATTCTCTGTCATGTAGCCCCTCTTAGTTAATCTACAGACTTCAGTTTGCTAAATCAATAGCAAAACATTTACATTATCCAAAAAAAGCATCATGCTTAGTGATAAATTTTAGCGTTCCTTTGTTAAAGATTACTGAAATGACCAGTTTGTGGTAAATCAGCTGTTAAAATCCTTCCTGTTCCTACTTTTATGAAGGTGTTGAAGAGCAAATGACACTGTGTTGAACAACAATGAGAAAATGACTGACAGAGCAATCCATATCTAATTAAAGCAGCTGGCTTTTAAACTAGACAGTTTGATGAGAACGTGAACATTAAAATGTCTGCCTACTGCATGCAAATAGCCTCTTTTAGACATACTGTGTTTAGACAAGAAAGACAGAAAGAAAGATAGATGGAAGAGGGGATTCGTGCTGAAATGCTGGAGAGTGCTGAACTGGAAAAACAACAAACAGTAGTTACAGAACCAGGGAACCATCAAGGTCATGGATATTGTTAGAAGCAGCTATGCTATTAAATGCAAGCAAGAATAAATCCTACTGTAAAATGAAAAAGACTTGGGATCATTCAAATAAAACAGGGCTTTAGACTGTTATAAGACTGTTTTTAATGTTACAGTCATGACTAATAGGCTGTTGTGTCATCTAAAATGTTGGGGAAGCTACTTTGAGATTGCAGGTTGATAAGCTACAAGATACACTTCATTTAAAATACTTCAACAACTGTCAAGCTACTCTAAACAAGTAGCTAGCAACACTCCAAGTTACTCATAAATAAAACACATGATTATATGAAAAATTTTAGCTTTACTTATATTTTTTGCAAAACTTTAAAAACAAAAGCCATTTTTCCAAAAATGTTCCATCGCGCCAATCGGTTCTAAGAATGGTAAGGAAGGGATCCAGTAGTATTTCCACTTGAGCCTGATACAGCATGGCACGATTACAAACCATTCTTGGCTGGCAATTCTCAGTAAGATACAGCGGTTAGCCAACTTTTAGTTACGTCGCCACTCAGGAAGATAGCGGTATCGTTTCAAAATTCAAAACCTGCTGTTGTCGTACGGATGAGCGGCTGGAACGCGAGTTTTCTGTTTTGGTTGAAAATGGTGTTGTGTAAGTGGCCCCGAAGTAAATAACTAATAATTATTTACAACAGAAATGAATCAATCAAAAACTTCTCAGGTTATGTAACCTCTGTTCCCTGAGAACAGGGAACGAGACACTGCGTCTAAGAACACATTGGGGAATGCCTCCAGTGTGACAGGTGTCTGTAAATTACTGTCGAATCACGACAGCAACAGCCCATGATGTCATTATCGCACAACCAGGAAGTATATATGGGCGCCTTGCAACATGACATTCACCTTTCGTGTGAAGGGATTGTCTGGCAGGCAGGCCCCGAGGCATGGCAACGAGACGCAGTGTCTCGTTCCCTGTTCTCAGGGATCAGATGTTACATATGTAAACTGAGACGTTCCCATTCGAAAGGGAACTCATACTGCGTCCAAGAACGCATTGGGCAACGATATACCCACTATGCCATGCTAAGGGGAGTGCATCCCCTGATCGAGATCCTTTGGCAGGTCGGCCTGGTAAGCTTGCAACACCACCATGGTGTGCAACACTGCCGCGGCCTGACCCGCTGACATGTATACCCTGCTGTTAAGATAAGATGTAGTCTTAAGTGGTTTAGATGGAAGGGTTGGAGTCCTCAGTGTCGTAGCCCGTCCAGACGCAAGATAGTTGGCGAACGTCTCATCAATCGGTGCCATCGTCACATACCCAGATTTCGCCAATCCTTCGACATCAGCGAAATTAGCACTCTGATATCGGTGAATTCGAGCCGAATACGGGTTCCATGTCCCAGCGATCTGATCATGTAGATCGGGGAGGAATAGGAGGCTCCCTGGAGCTGGAAGGTCATGTCCGGAGAGAAACCGATCGCCGAGCTGTCCACGAGCAGTCTCTCTCCTAACACGCTGCCTCGGCAGCTGCAGTCTGTGGGTAGCGCGTCCAGAAGCTCCCCATACAAGGGGCAAGATGGCTGAGAGGGCAAGATCACCACCCTCGGGACAAGATCACCACCCTCTTCAACCCTCTCTTGCTCGTCCGGAAGAGCCGCAGCTGATGAGGTGGAGGAGAGATCGGACTCCTCCCACAGCTGCCTCTTGCCAGCCGGCTGATCATCCGAGAGAACCACACCTCTCTCGGAACCCCACAACATGCGTTACCGATCTGCCTCAGCATGAGCTCTCGAGAACCTCCTGTGCGTACTCTTCCTGCAGGCAGAAAATACACAGAGTCCTCCAGTGTCAGAAACCTGGGACACAGGTCCACACACTTACAGAAGTTGTGCGCCTTCTTCTCTGTGCATTTCATCTCTGTTTGTGAATTACGATAAGCTCACTCAGACAAAACAGTCCCTGAAGGCAGTGTGACCAGAGGCTCTGTTCCCAAACTGACAAAGTTTGACAGACCGTTGTGTCCAGTGCAATGGATACCAGGTCAGTCCTCCTGGTGGCATTTTGAGTGAATGGCTTCCACGATTAGTTACTTGGATGGGGCCCCCTCGGGTCCCCTAGCCACATTCCCTTAAAATTACCCCTTCTGTCGAAGTAATTGGTCCCAGGCCTTTGAGCAGACTGGGTTAAGAGACCTCATGTGACATTAAGGTCCTCTCTTCGGCTTTTACCTTGGGCTATGACCAGTGCCGCAGCTCCCAACATGTGCATCACGCGCTGTTCGTAGGGCACCAAGTGCTGAGGGGGGCACTACAAGAAAAATCTCTCCCTAAGATTCCTCCTTCATCAGCTGTGCTTGCCTTGATGCTCACCACCATTTTATTTGTCTGGGCTGCACACACTCCCCCCGAGATGGGAGCATCCACTGCAGTTTCTTTATCCACAGAGGGCATTCCTGAATTCTCAGTACTCTCTGTCATGGCCATGGAGGCCGTCCCTAAGCTTCGTGCTTCAATATGAAGGCTTGCCCCACCATGGTCTCCAGCTCTACCAGGGGTGGTCTGCATCACTGGCATGATGTTCCTTGTCTCTACCCTGACTCCTGGCTCCTGGCTCCTGGCTCCTGGCTCCTGGCTGCTGGCTCCTGGCTCCTGGCTCCTGGCTCCTGGCTCCTGGCTCCTGGCTCCTGGCTCCTGGCTCCTGGCTCCTGGCTCCTGGCTCCAGCCTCTGCCTCATTCTCCACGCCATCACCCTCCTGGACTTTCTTATTTCTTATTTTGGAGCGTTTGGTATCCGCTCTGTAACAAGCTTCTGGATATATCTACATACATTTATTTGTCTGTTGTGTGCCATGTATACAGTCTATTGTAGTAGTTTTTTTTGTTTTGTTAATTAGCCCCTGATTGTTCCTAGGTGTGTCTTGTTTGCTGATTAGCCTTTGTGTATATTAATTGCCCTTGTGTTTCCTTTGTTCTTTGTCAGTTGTTGAATTGATTTATCTTAAATTATCTTAGCAAAAGCAGTGTTGGCCTTATTAAAGTCAGAATTCGAAGAGAACAAGTTTTTAGGGACCACAATGATTTTCTGGCCGATGATGCTGACTGGCTTATCAGCCATTTCAGATTTCCAAAGTGCTATTTTCTTGGAGCTCTGTGCAGAGTTAGGTCCAAATTTGGAGAGAAAGACAGCAAGGAGCCACACAGTACCCGTTCCCTTACAGGTGCTGACAACACTTGGTTTCCTTGCAACTGGTTCTTTCCAAAGGGAATTGGCAGACTACTCAGGAAAAAGCCAGTGCGGATAATATGTGAAGCACAAATGTGCCTAACAAATATTGTGGCAAGGTGGCCTGGGTCAACCCATGATTCATACATCCTTACAAACAGCATGTTTGGGATGAGGCTACAAGCTGGCAGGGCAGGCAGGTTTTTTTTACCTTTAATTATACCATCAGGAGACTGCAGTTATCCACTAAAAATGTGTTAACCCCCTTCACAAACTGACAGAGCCGAGATACAACTTTCGGTCAGTTGTAGAGTGGGCGATTGAAATGTCGGTGGCACTGCCTTGACAGGACCAGGGAGGTGCTGTTATACCACCCTGACAAGATGTGCCGTAAGATGACCCAGACCCAGGACTTATGTATGTGCAGCCCAGTCAACAAGCCATTCAGGCTGGTCAACATAAGATTGCAACAATATAAATGTTAATCAGAGACAAAGTTCATTTTCTGACCAACTCCTTTAATGAGTGGCTTGTGTCTGTGATTCCTCTTAAGATGCATCAGTGAAAATAATGAATAAGAGAAATTAGGAACAAGAGAAGGAGAAGCCAAGCAAGAGAAACAAAAAAGGGATAAAACGTGCCTCTTTCTGTCAGGAAGTTATTATTTGACATGAAAAGTTTATTTTAAAAAATGAATAAAAAGTGTTGTAAATCTGTTTTGAATTAAGTTGTTTTTCAAAAAAAAAACAGTGATATCAGATTGTGTATGTTTTTTTTTTATGGTACTTACTCTGTAACTACATGAAACAAGAGGGGAACAAACCCAACTTTAATTTACATCCCGCCACCCGTGTGAGTGTCACTATGGGAAGCAGAAAGTGTCCAACTACATGTCTCCGTTTTCAGCTCCTCCCCGACTGCAAGCAGCAACTCTCACCAATTGGTTACATCCAGCCTCAGCCGAATGCACCTTTTAAGAGTGTTCGACATTGACTATGGCTGGATGTAACCGATCGGCGAGAGTTGCTGCGCACAGTCGGGGCCCGAGGACGTGAAGTTGGACACTTTCTGTGCTTCAGACACTTTCTGCTTCCCGTAGTGGTGCTTGCACTGTGTTGGCATACTTTATCACAGCTGAAGTGAAATAAATGCAATATTTGTCAAATACACAAATGTTTTAGAGACTTTTTCAGCTTAATACAGCGTCTGTTTGTTCAAGAATAAAGTTTAACATAAACCTATACTATTTAAATACCAATGAACAGGGTTCTATGTGTTTCATTTAGATAAACATGACATAACATCACAACTACATTAAAAATAACTTTAAAATAAAAATGCAGATTTGTGAGCATTAGTGGAACTGAAGGTGTCATAAGAAACAAAACCCACATGATCGTTGTCATGCGGTGAATCCGTCCAATCGTAAAAAATCCTTGTCATCATCAGAGCTTGCGCAGCCACTTTCGATAAGCTGTACCGGCTGAGTCATGAAACGCTTTCGTGGTACTTTGATGGCAAATGTCAGTGATGAGGCGCTGTCTCACGTCTTTGACACACCCACTTCAGGTCTTGCAGTCTCTAATAATGAGCTCATGAGTTGAATCAGGTGTGATAGATGAGGGAGACATACAACATGTGCAGTGCTGTGGGGGTCCTCCAGGACAGGTTTGAAAACCCCTGAACTTTAACCAAATCATGACACAGAGAACTGACGCACTGAACAAAACCATGATCCTTGTTTGATCACTTTGTATGATGAAGAAATATGTGTTTAGATATATGAAGATTTGTGAAGAGACTATGTTTTTTTATACACTCCCAAACCAAACCTCTGACAAACACGCAAACAGACTATATAACATTTGGTAACATAAACCTCAAACATCACAATTTGATCACATGGCATACCAGAACTAGTTAGACTTGGATGTTTGGGTGACCATGATGATTCTGTTTGTGTTTCCAAGTATTATCATTCAAGGATTCTGCCTATATACATGACACTTTTATGATGTTTACAATAAACAGTAAAAGAGCAGCTTGGACATTCTGCAAAACATTCAGCTGTGTTCCACAAAAAGTCTTTAAGTCTTGGATGAACTATAGCTTACAACTACATACAACTATGAACAACTATGAACTAGGTACACTTTTATAATTTTACAAGCCTTTCAAACAACTCAGTCACTTTGGATCACTCATATCTCAAAGGAAGCTCAGGGAATAAATATAGTTATTAAAGAAATCACGTTAGTAGATCTATACCTTTGTAGCACTTCAGTGTTTGATTGATAGAAGCCAAAGGAGCATTCAATTACTCTAAATGCACAGGCTAAAGATAGATTTTAATGACACCTTTACTGAGCCACAAATCGCCCTGTGATAAGTAATAGAGAGTTAATGTTTGTTAATTACATGTATTTCTTCTTTTTCTCGTTACTTGCGTCACCAGGTCCAAAAGTTACTGCAAAGCTAATGTGCTTACAGACTGCTCATTTGACCATTGCTGATCCTCAGATCCACTAAAGAGGTAAAGCGGAGGTTAATTTAGCTGCCAATTCCACATAATTTAAGCAAGATTAAACCTCTCTTTAATGAGGCTGTTTGGCTAATAATGACCAGACCCAGTGTCAGCCAAAGGCGTGCAAATATCCCAGTAACGTCAGAGGTCTTTAAATGAGTCTAATGGCCATTGTGTGATAGAGTACCAGGGGAAGAGATGTATTGATCATAAAGCAAACCAATTCAGCAAATGATGAGACTCGCTTCACTTGATTCGCTTCTGGCAGCTCAACTGTATTATGCGGCAATTGAGTTATTCACTTTGGGATGGGTTAACCATGTTGATGCAGCTGGCTTCAGAAAGCATTAACTGTTTTATTAAGATTTCAGTCTGCGTTCTACTTGTCATGGGACATAAACAGCTATGGATGCTCCATTACGAGCAGTTTGGTGTCAAATCTTGAAGTAGTTGTGATTATGGCTGGATTTTAGATATATTATTCTGACAACATAAAACTATACAACATTGTAAATATTGCAAGTTTAAAGGTCTTTTTTATGCCAGAAAGATAGAGGGTTCAGTTGTGAAACTTGTGTTATGATTTACTCGCTGACTTTTTCCTTCTGTGTAACAAAATATATTTTGAAAAAAAAATGTCTTAATGATTTTCATCTATAATGTTTTTTGACCTGGGTCAAATATTTTGTGTTCTGCATAAGAATGAAAGCCATACAGGTTTGGAACAACATGAGGGTAAATGTCATTTGTGTGAACTATCTTTAATTACAAAACTAATTAGCTAAATTGAGCTGAATAATGGCACTTGTTGTAATAGTGTTACGGGAGAGACACGGAGGCAGGACTAAAAGCAGTAAGAGATGTTTATTGTGAACAATCAGCAGAGTTAGCAATGAGGCTGTGTAGAATGGAATAGACTTAGAGGTTACGGAATGAAATACTGTCCTTTGTAGAATGGTGGTTGCAGAGAAGATGCGGCATAGGAGGCAGACGACGGGAACACTCACACACAAAGGAAGGTTGGAACACGGGGAGACGATGGAGACGATGGAGACGATGGAGACGATGGAGACGATGGAGACGATGGAGACGATGGAGACGATGGAGACGATGGAGACGATGGAGACGATGGAGACGATGGAGACGATGGAGACGATGGAGACGATGGAGACGATGGAGACGATGGAGACGATGGAGACGATGGAGACGATGGAGACGATGGAGACGAGTAAGTATGGCAACCAGCATCCTTGAGGTAAGTATACGAACAGTGTTGTGCAAACAAGACCGGACAGTGAGTGTGTGTGAGTGTGGGTGCTTTATAGTCCAAAGTGATTGATGGATTGAGTGGCTGCAGGTGCGGTGATCAGAAGGCTGGTGATAGGGATCGTGGGTAATGTAGTGCGGTGGAACCTGACGTGTCTGTGACAATTAGATCTGCTTTACAGCTGAAATTATATTTGTTTCATAAGTAATTCATATTTATACTGTTATTTTTACTGTTAAGCTGGTTTAAAACAATCTGATTTATAATCTGCAATGTGTATAAACTGCTATATAAATCACAATATAATCTAACACTGAAGCCTTTCGGTCATGAGGTATGACGCCTTTTCGTCATATGACTGAGATCTGAGAATGTCCTAAAATGTACACCGCAGACACATCACAGCCACAATAGTGCTGTATGAAAGATGTATCACTTTTATTGATTTTTTTCCATTTTTATTCAAAATATTCACAAACTTGTGAAGTATATCATGAATCTGATATTCCGAATCTCAAATATGTGTTTTTTTCATTTAAAAAAAAAAGATCATATTTAGAATGATCATGTTAGTTGATCTATAAAGCGTGATGGGCGCCACCATGTTAGTTTGTACATCACCTAAATTCACCCACTTTTACATGAAAGTAAGTTATCTGTGATCTAGGAGAAGAACAGAGTAAATTATATAGTTACCTATAGAATGTGTATCTGATTTGAATAAAACATGTCGCCAAATTATAATAAAAGGATTATTATTGCTGCTTCCGTAGACATCAGTGTGTATTTTACAAATTTAAATATTTAAATTATTATTATATATTTTTTTGCCAGTACTTAAGTGTATTTAAATGTCTAAAACCTAAAACAAACCTTATATGGTTGAAAACACTGAATAACTGTGATATGCTGAGCACATCTGTCACTGGCTCAGTGCCAGCCAAAGCGTGAAAGCACATTTAAATTTAGCAGTTGATCACGTGAGGGACTGAACGTTCTAGTCACACCGTTGTGATAGTATGCTCCAGGGACCAGCCATGACTGAACACACCAGTGTGGATTGTACGTGTCAAAGGGTTAAGTGACTTTGAACATGAAATGGTTGTTGGTGCTAGATGGGCTGGTCTAACTATTTTAGAAACTGCTGATCTCCTGGGGTTTTCACACACAACCGTCTCTAGGCTTTACAGAGAATTGTCTGGAAAAGAGCGAATATCCAGTGAGCGGCAGTTCTGTGGATGAAAATGCCTTTTTGATGCCAGAGGTCAGAGGAGAATGGCCAGACTGATTTGAGCTGATAGAAAAGCAACAGTAACTCAAATAACCACTCGTACCAGAGGTCTGCAGAAGGCACAGCACATCGAAACTTGAAGCAGACAGGCTCCAGCAGCAAAAGACACGTCGGTACCACTCCTATCAGCTAAGAACAGGAAACTGAGACTCCAATTCACATGGGCTCACCAAAATTGGGAAATAGAAGATTGGAGAATCACATTTTTGGTCTGACGGGTCTCGATTTCTGCTGCAACAATCAGCTCCACAAAACATCCGTAAGCAGATTAATTTTTTTGTTAATTTAGAGTATTCTAAATGAGCAACCATGTGCACAAGGTTAGTAATTTGCATAAAACACGCCCAAACATCTCCATATTAGGGCTCTCCGTACACACTTTCGTCACTCTCATCAAACTTGCCGCTGTTTGCAGACGCTCTCTCCCCTGGATCCTCAAGCAATGCCTAGTGTGCCATCCCCACCAGTTCTCACAATACACTTTTTATAAAGACCCAGATTACACTCTCATTAGTCAGCTGTACATACGTGTATCTTTTCCTACTTTTTAACTGTATATGATCGAATGTATTTAAGATTACATTAAATTGTATTATTTAATCATTTCATTATATAATTGTATATATGGATTATATAATACAATTAATGCCATATACTTCAGTGTAATTATATACTGTAAAAAAAAGTTGAGAAAAGTTAAAAGTTTAAGGCAACCAGCTGCAGAACATTTTTGATTTTCTCAACTTATTTTTTTGAGTTATCACACCTTTTCTTTTATGTTAAATAGTTGAATAAACTTTAAAAGCTGAATTTGTCATACAAAACATAAGTTGAATTTTAGTCATGTTAGGATGAAATATAACTTCTTAACCAGATAATAAAGCCATACAGAGTAAGTATTTTTTTACGTACGTGTGGTTTCAGTAGTTCCTATTTTTTTTCTTACATTTAGAAAAAATATATATTACAAAATCTTTGTAACATGTAGTACATATATGATATGTAACAAGGGGACTCTGTATAAGGGAACAGGTCTATTTAGCTCAAAGTAATGAATTAATTCATTCAAAGGGAATTTTGCAGGAGTCTATTTTACGACCGAGCAAATGACTCATCTAGCGTTCATTTGAACAGGCCGTAACTATCAACTCTGCAGCGGATATTAATATCCACAGAATAGTGAAACACTATTTAATAGCCAGGTAATTTAGATCGGCAGTTCAAGACATTAAAATTCGTAAGCACATAACACAAGAACACTTATCTTTAATTTATAAACACAGCTTTATTGATTACTCTAACACGAAACTAGAATCTAACAAAACAAACATACACACATTTGTAGTCATATAGATTCAAATGGTTATATAAAGTCATATATATTTATATTGTTATATATATTTTCAAATAGTTTTATGTACTGTTATAAGTATTGTCATTATTAGTTACCATTTATGTAGTATACTGATGTCTGTTGTTCAACATCACTTATATCTGCCTATACTGGCGAGTGACGTTAGGGGGCAGTGGTGAGCCGCAGGGAGTTTCTCTTTGCTAAAGAATAAGTCACACTGCCAGCCATATCAACATACTGTTAACCTGAACTGTTGTCTTTGTTGATTCTGCAGGTAAAATGAGTGATGGGACATCGCAACTGATGTTTTATAATGTTTAGATGTGTTTGTTTGATGCATTGTGTCGTTATCAGTAAAAATAACCGCATTGACGCACCCGCTGGCTAGAATGCGCCTACTCTGCCGCGACCGGGCGGTGCAGTGCGAGAGATCGCCATGTTGGAATGCGCCTATTCGGCCGCTTCATAATGATGATAAAGTTAATGCACTCAAAGTCGTCTTTAAATATAGTTAAGTGGTAGTTGATCTTTAATGTGTCTGTTTCATTACATTTAGTCATTGTGGGTGACTATTATGATGCTAGTGAGAGAGTTTGTAACGTAGACTAACCATGTTCCGCATACAACGATGTTCCGTACAGATGACCTTTTAACGCCGATCGCTAAGTAAATACTTCCTGTTCATACATAAACTATATATCTGTGTCTTCTTCATTTCTTCCTTTTTCTTACTCGATCAAGAAAGAGAACCCACCGCTGTTTGTTTCAATGAGATTTCCGTTAATTTGCTAGGTCCGCCCGCTGCACTTGAAATCTGACTGTGGGCAAGCTGCACGTCAGACTCCAGCTTGTGTGGGGAGATAAATAGAGCAGCGACAATGTACATTTTGATTTAATTTGTGCTTCTCACAGTATTACAGTCTTTATGAAATGAATATTATGTTATCACAAATTGTTAAATATTTTACCTTTTGTTGAATAAATGCTTTGAAATGTTTTTTTTTAATCCGCTTGTCGCCACTCTCAGGAGACAAGAAGTTTACACATTGGTTTATCTTTAAAAAAATGTAATCAGTGCAAATTGTTTGCCATTCTTTGTCTTCAGAAAGATATGGTAATGTTATTCACCATTATTTCACATGGTTTACGCTTAACTCGCATGCCATTATTAATATCAGACACAATCATGCCAAACTCGCATGGTCCTCTTATTGCACCAGCAATCAACTTACATTTTAACCAAATAAAAAGGTATTCACCTTTATTATTCATTTAAATTATTTTTTATTCAATTAAAATAAACAAACAGCTCGCAATTGATCAGATAAATGTCCTTTTTCGTAGTTGAAATCAAGTTATGCGCTCTGTACGGAACACTGTTAATGCACATCATCTTCCGTACACCTGCGGAGGAGGTACTTTTCTCCACTTTTCTCAAATACTATTGGTCCAAAAGACATCAATCAAAGTGTGGACTGTCCAATGGGTATTCACCCAGGGAATGATCACACAAACATGCTTGTTTGGCTCTCAACAACGGAGGAGTGGTCGCGAACGTGCGGCGAATAGCGAAAAGTGTACGGAACATGGTTAGTCTACGTTAGTCATTGGGAGTTAAATGGCCTAATGTTGTTTAAAGAACAGAGTTTACAATAACATACAGTTAAATATTGTTACTTTAAGTGCTTGTATACAGTCTGTGTAAATTGAGAATTAGTATATGACTACTGAAAGATTAATATCAGTCAGTTAGTGAAGTACAAATGTTCTTATTTTCGACATGCTGTATATCTGAGTAATGTATCAGAGTAATGAGTATATATGTGAGTTTATTGAACAGAGTTTCACTTTTGCTAAAGAATAAGTCACACTGCCAGCCATATCAACATACTGTTAACCTGAACTGTTGTCTTTGTTGATTCTGCAGATTCTGCAGACACAGTGTGACAGAAATAAAAACTATATGTGCCAGAAAACCCTGCCTCTTCTGTGTGTGCAACATCACACAGCGTTGCAGAAAGGAGGAAAGTCAGGAAAGAGTGAGTTTTAAGAGAGAGAGATGAAGTCCCAAGTTTCTAGCAGTATCTGCATTTATAACACATGACCTGAATGAACCAACGGTTTTGACTTAAACCCTCCTATCGTTGCTTAGGCGGGGTTATTCAATTTGATATCAATGCACCAGTTCAGTTTAGAATCTGGAGGTTACTTGCTTGTCGCGTGTCATCATTGAACGGGATTCCTCTCGATCCTGGCTGGAAAGAGGTTTCCCGGTTCTTTATGATTCGCAAAAGGTCTTGTCGTGTCTCTGATGGGGGTCTTGGGGAGCCAACCACGTGGCTTGTTGGCTGCTGGATGGGGGAGTCTCGTGGCTGTTTGAAGTTGAAGCGCGCTCGCTGGAGATTTGTTGAGAAGCTTTGCGGCGAAACTTAACTTAGAACACGAGACTCGCGGAAAGAAAATAAACTTCTAGATGGCTTGAATGAAATTCAACCCATTCTGGTCTGCCACATTTGGAGTTCTCCAACTCCTTCTTCGAGGTGGACTACAAAATCAAGAACAGCAGGAAGGACAGCAAAAGAACAGCAGGCCAATGCAGAAAGGGGGTCTCTGCTCTTATAGATAAGATTCGAGCGCCGCCCACTTTCGGGTTGACCCAATCGTGTCTGTCAGTTTTTTGGCGCGCAAAATTTCTTTGTTCAGTTCGGTTACGCCTCCTGGCTGATGTACCGATGGAGCAGTTTATCCTTACAAAGCTGGTATTATAATAATAATGCTTTTCCTGTAAATTATTTTACAAGATTCGGTAGTATTGAGTTTTTCTGATTGAGGCGGTACTAAACACTATAATATTAAGAGTTGAGAGTACAGAGATACAAGAATTCCACAGTAACTAGAATACATAGTTTGATTTACATAAAGTACACACCCTAGACATTATAATACATCGTATAAAGACATTAAATCAACAAAATATATAATTTTAATACGTTGAAAAGGCAGTTGTCCAATTGATCCATATATGTGTTCATGTGGGTGTGAAGAGACAGTCCGCATGTCTTGGGACTGTGGGGATGATTCAGAGGTCACCACATGGGTCGTGTGTGTGTGTGGGTGTAAAGTGTCTTTGGTTATTCGACAGATGGCTGGGTTGCCGTCCGTTTGACAATCACTGGTTTAGTGATTTGATGCAGTTTATACGTATCAAGGTTTCTGTGGGTTTCCTTGATTTTCTACTGAGTGCTGGGATCTTAAGGAATTTATGGTGTCACAGAGCCGGACTTAGAAGTTACTTTGTCAATGGGGGAAGGGAAGAAACTGCCTGTGGACCAATGAGAAGTCCCTTACTTCCTGGGCTTGGTACCACAGATGTCGTAAATCTTTGTCCGCTTGTTGTGGAGAGAGAGGGGTCCAGGCCGTAAATGGCCCTGGAATGTTGAGTTCAATTTTGTGTGAACTCATGTTTGAATGAATCATCTGTAAGATTCATTTGTGTCTGTTGCGGCCACAATTGCTACATCATTCATATGCACATTTCACACACAAATTTGTGCGTATGCATGTTTAGTCAATGAGACCCATTGAGTTCACTAAACTCAAATGGCCTCCACAGTCACCAGATCTCCATCCAACAGAGCACCTTTGGGATGTCCAACGCAACCCAGTCCTTGTTATGTTGCTGAGATAAATCAACTGCGATTCTATAATGCACCAGTATGACATCAGGTAGAGTACAAATCAGCTAGGTTCTTTAATATTACAGTCATGATGGAGAGAATTACTGTTCAACAGTGAATAGACATCTCTGTCAGAGTCACTGTGTTTGACTGATTGAGCTTTCAGTACAGATGACAACATTCTCTATACTTGAAGATATTTACAAAAGTTTATTTAATCTAATAAAAGACAGGGGCACTAAATTATATCAGATAACATTATATGTAGTATAATTACAAGATAAATAGCATCTTAAAAATAAACCCCATTCATTCGATCTGACTAAACAATTTTTTGAGTATACTTTTTAGGTAAATACTAGGTAAACAGACCTTGTAGTCTTAGTCAAAAGCCCCAGTTGGTGTAGTTATGGTTAGTTATAGCAAGCTTATCTCTGTTTTTACCTCTGTAATGTAACATTCACACACTGGAAAGACCTGAAACAGAATCCAACATCAAAAAGAAAAACAAAATTCTATTTTTTTTCCCTCTCACTCTTTCGTTTTCAAAGTAATCAGCCCCTATTACTGGCTGCAGAAAAGACCTCGGAAACCTGAGAGAAGGCTTGTGTTTGATCACCATTGACAGATAGATGGTATCAAAGGAGAGCTGAGAAATGTCTGGGAGACATTGAAAATAAGTACATTGTGATTAAAAATATATATATTTACTATATAGTCAATACTGTTATCAATTTAAATCTGGTGTCCCTGATAAAGTGCTTGCTTGTCCGGATAAAGTGATTAGCCACCATTCTAAGGCATTTGCTCTGTTTGAAGTGTGTGTGGGATCTTCTATGAGAGCTGTGCTGGGAATACAAATCTCTAGGTACTACTCTTTACAAGAGTAATGTATGAACACAAAATGTATGATCTTTATCAAATAATTTTATGTTTGTCATATTTGCAGGATGGTGGATTTTTTCTTTCCTCATTACTTATTTAAAGAAAGAAAAAAAAGAAATCTTTAAAGAAATCTTTATTTTAATCTATCTAAATTTAATCTGAATTTTCTCTATCTATCTATCTATCTATCTATCTATCTATCTATCTATCTATCTATCTATCTATCTATCTATCTATCTATCTATCTATCTATCTATCTATCTATCTATCAAAAGAAACATTGTTTTTCTTATTTCATTTATCAATGATGAAAACAGTTGTGCTGCTTACAGTTTTTTTATTCGCTTTGGTACAATTTTCACAAGTAAGGTGTACATTTTCAAAACTCTTAGTACAAAAATCCAAAATGATCACACTTGTAACACAGCTAGTCATTCTTTCAAAACCTGATGTAATGTTTTCAGTCCACAAAATCATTGTTTCAAACACAAGATTATTGGAATATGTAATGGGAACATTTAATCACCAAAACCCAACAGTATGATCTTGTTTCAGTTTAGTACTTTTAACAGTCAGTTCATCCAACAGCAAACAATGCAAGATACACGTTTCAAATCAGCCTTAGAAGTGCTGAAATTAATATGCTATAGTACTATAAAATACATATTACACAGTTTCACATTAGGCAATATATGCTTACATTACTTACATTTACATAATCTATAATTTCCAAAATATCCATCGAATGTGTAATCAAGTGAAGGATCAATGAAGACATCCTCTACAATCATTTGGGCAAATTAGTTTTTATTTTTCAGATATAATTGTAACATAGGTATATTTTCTATAATGTAACTAAATGAGAACAAAACATAACAATTAGTGCACACATTAATTTGGATCAAGCCTGTCTTGAGCATTTGGCCATAGATTCTCGTCCACATCACAATGAATGTTCTCATTGTTCAAGCACCTTGGAAAAAACCTTTTGGCATGACGAATCCATGCTTGACATTGGTCTACATTGATGTCATCACATGCATCATCCATGGCCTGAAGGAGGGTGGCACGCTCAAGGGGATGGCGATCATAGACCTTCCTCCTCCATGCTGAAAAAAATTCCTCAATAGGGTTGAGGAAAGGAGAGTATGGAGGCAGGTAGAGGGTCAGGAATCGAGGATGGGCCTGAAACCATGCTTGAAATGAAAGCTCTAGCGTAAGTTCTGCCAGGAAGACTTAATTGTCACATCAATTCTACTCCCTTATCTATTCAACCACATTCTAATACTTGAGTATAAAAGATCGGTAACTACCCATTTCTGAGTTCTCAGATGCTGACGCGCCAATTCACCGCCATCCTCTTCTACATCTAACCTACCACCACCAGGATGGTCCCTTCCAGACTCCACGGGGGGTCGGCTGCGCCTCTGCCTTCATCTTCAGGCAGGATATGCAGAGTCCGGACCCTCCGACTGCGAGCTACGGACGGGACCTATGCCAAAATACTTGATTGCTTGCTGGGCTGTTAAAAAATGGATAATTGTCACACTGTTCATTCTTCCGAGTCTTTCTGGTAGAACTACCTCTGCGTGGTGAAAACTGACATTGTCCCACACAATTACATATGTGACACCTTCACCTTGACAGGCTAGCTCAATTTCATTGAGAAACTCAATAAGATGTGCAGCATTGTAGGAGCCAAGTAATGGCCTACGTCCTAGGACACCATCTTCAGAGATAGCTGCGCACATAGAGATGTTTCCGCCACATTGTCCAGGCACTTGGACAGTGGCCCGTTGGCCAATAATGTTACATCCACGGCGACGAGTTTTGGCAAGGTTAAATCCCGCTTCATCAACAAAAACCTACTTGTGATGGTTCACATCAGCATCAAGCACCATAACCCTCTAAAAAATATATTTTGGTTAGTTCTTTTTACAGTGTTGTTCCAATATGTTATGCTTCAAATAGTAACAGTTAAACAATGTACAGTATGGTGCTGTACCTGAACATACTCAGCCCTTAGTTGTTTCACCCGGTAATTGTTTCTCTCAAAAGGCACCAGGTAAATGTGTTTCATTGATACCTGGTGCTGCTTTAAAAGGCGGGCTACTGTTGGTAGGCTGATGGATACCACATTGGCAAAGGTGTCATTGTTCTCCTCAATTGCCTGCTTTATTTCTGACAGCCGTATCATTCCTGGCCCTCACCATTTCCACCACTGCCAACTCTTGCTGGTCGGTCAGCACACGGCCACGACCACCGCTATGGGGTTTTCTGTTCATTCTAATTATAGAACAGAGAATACTATCAATAGATCATGCTGTACAAATACTGTAACATGTTTACATGCATTACAATTTACTGTGAATGTAATACAGTAGTATACATCTTCCACACTTACCAGTTTTCTTGGCGAAAGGTTCGGATGATAGAATTGACAGTTGATCTTTTTAGGTTTGGCTCAACTTATCTGGCAGCTTCTGCCATAGTAAGGCCTCGGTTCACCACATGATCAACGATGATGGCCCGGACTTCATTAGAGACAACAGTTTTGCCTCCCCCTCTCCGATGACCAACCCTTTGATGGGCCCCATGCCCACCTCTCTGATGTATCCCATGCCCACCTCTCTGACAGATCCCATGCCCACCTCTCTGACGGATCCCATGCCCACCTCTCTGATGGATCCCATGCCCACCTCTCTGATGGATCCCTGGTCCACGAGCTTGTCCAATTCCTTGCTGTCTATCCTGGTCCATGTTGAAAGAAATTGCCAGTGTTTACACCCTGACTTTTATATCTAATGTCCAATTGTGGTTACCCCATCTGAAATCAATTAGCAAGAAGGAGTTTTCATCAGGTGTGGTTAATTTTTATGTTCGTACAAACACATATTTTATTTCTGTAGTTCTCAATCCATATACTGTATTGCTGAAATGGAAATATATAGGTTTACCAAATGGTTCAGTGATTAACCATTAAGATCAGTTGGATTAAGTGTTGGTCAAATGTATTTACACAAATCAGATGAGAAGCATATTCAAAGTATTGTGAGCATTGCATTGTGAAAGACAATTACTTCATATGAAAGGTAATTCTTGATGACACACTGTTTAAGTGTGGTGAAAAAGTGAATGTGTAATTTTGTGCGTTGTACTTAGTCAATTGAACATGTGATTACATGTTTGAAAAAACAGACTTTTTGATGATCTGCTTTGAGTTTTGTACTAACAGTTGTGAGGTTTTACCACATACATGCGATAATAGTACCAAATGTTTGTGCAAAAACAAAAAATAATGCATCCTAGTTTTATAATATATATTAAAATATATATATATTAAAAAAAACGTGCTGAATAAATAAAATATTGAATAAGGATATACAGAAAGTGAAAACTAGTAAATTGGAACAGCTTAATTGATACAGCACTTAGGCCACATTTTCCCTGCAGATCTTGATGCCTAATTCTGATGCCCAATTCTGATATGTGATTGTTTTGACCACCAGCTTACATCTTCTTTTAAAGAAGACCTATTAAGATCCTTTTTACAAGATGTAATATAAATCTCTGGAGTCCCCAGAATGTGTCAGCTCAAAATTCCCCATGGATTATTTATTATAGGATGTTTTGAAAACCCATATTTAGGTGTGATCAAAAACACGCTGCTTCTCCCCACACGGTTTTCCAGAAGAGGGCAGAGATTTTACAGCTTGTGCTAATTTTGATAATTTTTTTTTACAGTCAATGGGTTTGATACTCTGCAGGAACAACTGGACTGTGGAGAACCTCACACGACGAGTATAATTCTCAAAGATGGACACATACCAACTGTACAGGCGGTGAGCATTTTTCGATTAAAAATAGCAAGCTCTGGTCTCTGTGAATACAGTAAGAGACAATGGTAACTTTAGCCACATTATCTCAGAAAGGCAATTTGCAAACACATACATAATAAGTGTGGTACTTGCATGCTCAGGATATGAAGTTGGATCACAAAGAGTTGGTATTGATCCATTTTTGAGAAGAAACATTTGTGCAAATCCTGCGTTTTACAGACCCTTGTTTGCAAAGCAGTCCAGTGTACAATGATTCACACAAACATATACGAATTTGGCAAATTTCCTGGGCACATTTCCTCACAAATATGAATCCACTGCATCTTCGATGGCTCAGATGCCAGGAGTTTATAATTACAACCAAATACAGGACAGAATGCCTAAATAGCTGAGACATTTTATGACTGCTCTAGCAAGGGTATAAACATGGCGGACTGTGCATCTCACTCAGGGTGGGATCTATGCTAAAAGGGCAGAGCTCGTCACCAGTGGGCAGGGCTTTTCCTACAATGATGGTTGGTGTTTCTGGTTGGTGTGGTGTTGCTGGTTCTGGTTGGTTGGTGTGGATGGTGTTCAAACACCATGTAAAAGTGAATTTTGCATAAGTCCCCTTTAAAAGTGATCTATATCCGATATCTGCATTTACAACCCAGGTTGACGTACTGACCTGGAAAAGATTAAGGCCGAAAAGAAAGTAAATGTCATGATTTGCAATGGACGCAGACAAAATAATAATACAAGCCTTTGCTTTTCGCACCATCTTTAAATGTTATCAAAACATTGAGTTGGGCCTTCGTCCACCATTGCACCACTGAAAAGAGTCATGTGATCGTGGTTGGTGCCTGTCCATCTGAGTTGATGTTATTCACCACCATTGCTTTTCCAATGACATACAACTCGTATTGACAGGGGGATATCCGATCTGTCCGCTTACATGGCAGACACAAAAGCACGTGTCCGTTTCATATCAGATTTATTTCCACATATGAATGAGGTCTGAAACCAGTCTGAGAATAATCCATGTGCTTTTCTTCTGCTTACACGTTCGTGGGTCACATCCAATCTCTGCCACATGGGAGGAAAACATTGGATAACTTGAACCATGTAATGTAAATGCGGCCTAGAAGTATTTGAAATTCCAAGTTGGTGATGGGTTATCTACAATACGTTCTTTCTCTTTTCAGAAAATCATTAAATTCACCAGCTTGCTTGATGTCAGTGCAGGCCAGCATTCTTCTCAAGGCTCCTGCTATTCACACACAGGCTGATCCACAATAGAACGACCGGGGCAAAAGCCAGACTGATCGTGTCTTTGGGTGTCTATCGTGTTCAGGATGTGCCACAGCTGAATAAACATGAGTGAACATAGTCAATAGAAAAGCAATTGAAAACCGTGCAGAGAAGAATCAACAGCAGCGTAATGAAAGCTCTCCATTGAAAGGACAGTTATCGCTGAGCTTATGTATTAGTGTGAGAGCTGGCAAAAGCATAATGGAAATGCATAAAAGAAGTGAGAGGAGGCGCCGATGATATCTGAGCTAATTAATCTGAATCCTTGCTTGGACAAAACCCAAGACGCAATGATGTGTGCAGTACAACAACCGTGCAAACTCCTGCAAAGACTATTTCAGGATTGAGAGGCAGTGAAACTTGCAAAGACTCATCAGAACTGATGAACTGCTGCAAACTGCCTTAGTCACAATTAAATTATATTTTTAATTCATGTATCCTTGTAATCTTTAATCAAAATAACTTCCCCTTCCTCTTGCAATGACTTCTCCGATGATGTGTTTGCGCGCACAAGGGCTGGACAATCTTTCACTCACTGGAGAGACCAATAGCAAACCACAACCATCCAATCAATTCCCCATGGACAAAATCAAGTCCCATCCTACATTTATTCTTGTTCGAGAAGCCATCTCACTTGGGTATACACAGTAAAGGCCCAATATAATTCAAATGAAATCAAAGAACGAACTGATCAGGCCGAAACAAAGTTTGTTTGGAGTTAATTTTGAAAGTTCGATACAGCTTGCCAAAGCGAACTTTCCGGAAAAGTTTCCTTCATACTATCATTGGTCAGTGGCCATTACGTAAAGGTAGGTGTGCATGGAGGCTCCGTTTTCTTTCACATGGAATTCTTTTCTGGTTTGTTTGGCCTGTTCAGTCAGTCGAGGTCAGACGTCCATAAGTGAAAACATGAACACTGGAGAGCTGCTTTATAGTAGAAAACGAAGTTGTACTTTTACAATGACATGAGACACTAACACTGTTTTACGGTAAAGCTGCTTGATTTTACTACTTTACTAGAGTGCCGCATTACAGAGCTTGTGCAAACAAACATATCCACATTGCTATGATCAGATGCTTCTCTTATACTTTATTAAAATGCTTGCTGTTTTCTCAGCTTTGTTGTGTTTATTTTATTATTGAAAGCAAAAAACATGCTTCACATATTTACATATTCATCTAAACGGCACTCTCATCAGTTTGGGCGGCGTCAGATAACAGTATATCACTGGTCACGTATTTTGAACGTCGCTTTAGCCCTAAACGAAAAACGAAAAAAAAAGAACTTTGCTTGAAGTATATTGGGGCCTTAAGGAAGAACAGACCAAAAAAAATCTCAACAGGCGCTGAGAGATGTAAGGGAGGTTTGTGGTTGTGCTGCAAAAACAACAGTAAGGCCTAAAACTACATGTGGAATTTGATGACACCTTGCATGATAAAGAGCTTTATGCAGGTGTAGGCAGCCCCTAAAAAAGATGGATGGGACCAATTCAGCCTCATGCCTCACGTTACAGAAAGGTAATTGGTATACTCAGAAGACTGCAAAAAGGTTGTGTGAAGCTGAGATTCCTATGCACCAGGTTTTTGGCTGAGCGCCAGTATTCGCACCTGTACAGGCTACTCTAAGTGTGTGACTTTTCTTTTTCTGTAACAGGAAGAGAAAGTAGCTCATGGTGTTTTCTAACATTTCTTCATTTGTAGGGTTAGGGATTTGAACAAACCCATACATTTTGGTATTACTTGTGCTAAATACATGAATGATACCTAAGACTACACTCTTAAAATGAAAGGTTCCAAAATGGGCTTTTTACAGTGATGCCATAGAACAACCATTCTTGGTTCCCATAATAACTTTTCAGTGACCATTTATTAAAATAACCATTTTATTAGTGTGAAGAACATTTTAATAATCTAAACAATAGGGGTGTGACGAGACACTCATGAGGCAAGAAAAGACACGATATTGGGTTCACGAGAACAAGATTTTTGCACATCCTCAATGACAAAATTCATGACTGGAAACATTTTCTGCAGGTGTATGTTGGTCCCTTAGGTGCCCTTCATTACTATGTACTTACAACAAAAAATAAGTACAATGTATTTAGGTGTAAGGGAATTGTCAACAGTGTAATTATAAATTTAAAGTGGGGGTGATATGCTGTTTCATACATACTGTGCTTTTTACACTTTTAAAGACTTGGATTCCCTTGCTAAACATGGACAAAGTTTAAAAAAATAAGTTGGACGTTAGATGAAGTATTTCTGTGTCAAAAATACTCCTTCCGGTTTCTCACAAGTTTCGTTAAGTTTTTTTTTTCGAGTATGCGTTTGTGTGACGCCAACAGGACTAACATATGGACAGAATGCCCTTGTATGGGCCGTACGGGATCTTCTCCGAAGGGCGGCCGCGCACGCGCAATCTGAGCTAGGGAGCAAATGCAAGCCCACACTTTGTTTAGTCGCATACAATAGTCCATAAACCAATTTATGTCCTCATAAACCATGAGTAAACACACACAAATGTTGTAAAAATCGTGCATGACAACCCACTCAGCAAATACAGTTACAGAACACACCACATAGAGACACACTCTAAAAAATGCTTGGTAAAAAACAACCCAATGTTGGGTCAAATATGGACTAACCCATCATTTGCGTTGTTTTAACCCAGCATTGGGTTGTTTTAAACCAGCGATTGGGTTGTCTTAAGCAAACATTTAACCCAACCTCAGAGTTAAAACAACCCAACTGCTGGGTTAGTCCATATTTGACCCAACATTGGGTTAAAACAACCCAGCATTTTTTAGAGTGCATCCTGCTGTAGTCGCTGATGCTGCTGCTCCTGTTCAATTTCAGCCTCCGGATCAGATTCTGGATCATATATATGTATGGTTGAATCTGATTGATAGCCATGGTTTATTTAGGATAACTTTTCTTTTCCATGTTTAAGGATGTTTAACAAGCTTTCAGACGCTCTCAATGAAATAGCTGCACAAATTCAACAGACTAGCTTCTCTCCTGTATGATTTCACATGAGGATGTGCGTGACTTCCTAATTTAACTCCTGTCCACAAAATGTCCACACTGTGTGTGACTCTGCAGCTCGACTGTTATCCAACTGAATTAATATACTTTTTATTTCTATAAAACAAGCAAAACGACAGTAGTACTGTAAACATGGTGGCATATTCTATGCTAATTTCACCCTTGTGCTTCATCATGGTAATTATTATTATTGTGGCATGAGATCTTGTCACACCCCTACTAAACATTATTAAATTATTGGTAACATTTTATTTTACAGTGCTGTTCTCCATTTACATATGCACCTATTACAGTAATTACAATAACTGGATAATAACTAGGTACTAACCCTGAACCTACCCCTAAACATAATCATATCCCCTGTAGTTACCTTAAATTACACAGTGTTTTCTTAGGTAAATACTAGGGGTGTGACGAGATCTCATGCCGCAAGATTAAAATGTGACAAGATTTCTTGTCAAGGTGAAAAGCTGTCTCAAGCGACATTGCTATGACGGAGTGTGACGATGAAGTTAAGTTAGAATGTGCCACCGATTACATTACGTCTCCACTGTCGTTTTGCGTTTTATAGAAATCAAGTCCATCCAGCTTATCTAAGACAAGCATTAATCAGAGAGTTCACTGATCATGTGACTAGATGACTGACAGGAACATGTCGGATGATTTGTTCGTTGCGCAACAGAGCATCTGACAAATGTCTTATCTTGTAGAATGCGCATTCAGCACCTCCGCTCCCTATACAGTATGCACGATCGCAAAGTTTCAATACTCTTCATTTCTCCCAATATGAAAGCTCTTTTAGGCTGGTGTGGGATTACATATTTAAGAATCTGATAAAAACTAAGGGAAGTATATTGTATTTAGCATTTAAGGTAAAGATGGTGACATCAGATTAACTATTTTGCTAAGCAAAGTTTCCAGCAAGAGTTTTCTGCTAGTTACTGTTCTCGTTACTTTAAATCAAATGAGCCAGATTACTGAGAATCTCAACTTTTGTCTGTAATGGCTCTTGGAACCAGCATTTTGAATAGTTATGCTGATTTGATTAGGACTGGTGATACTCAGGGTCCGTTTACCTGGATACTTCATTTGCATGATTTGTTTAAGGTCATCACCTATTTGCTTTGCCTCTCCTGCCCCTAAAATCTATATAAAATACAATGTATACTGCCTTAGTAGACATGATGGACTGCAGATACCGACAGCACGTGTTCTCAATAAAGAATCCTGCCGAAGATACAGCCAAGTCTCCTGGTCTTTGCTTCTGAGGCTCTGTAGTTGTAGTAACCATCTCTTAGCTCTGTATCAAGCTTAAAGAAAAATATATTTTCACTTTGAATTTGAGATTGATACTTTAAATATGGTTGCACTTATTGTTTGCACTTAATAAGATTAAGATAACTGTGTTATTAATTTTTATTTATACTGTTTTTATGTCTGATCAATTTGTAGAAAGGAGTTCAGTTAGGTGATCAAAAAGTTGTATAAACTCATAAATCATGTGCAGTTCTAAGGTCTGAAGAGACAATAAAACAGGAGAGAAGGCAGTCAGTTGAGTTTGTGGCAAAACCTTTTATATTGGTTGTATAGGTCTTTTATTATAATTCATACTTAGAAAGCTGAACTGAAATGACATTTATTACAAGATGAAGAGTTGAAATATATGGTTTCACTTTATTTTGATGGTCCCTTTAACATATTCTGTAGACTATAAGTAGCATTGCACCTACATGTCCACTAAATATCATTAGAGTGTTAGTAGAGTTTCAGTAGACTGGTAGGGTTAGGGTTAGAATAAGTTGACATGTAGTTGCAAAGTTACTAATAGTCAGTAGGATGTCTGTTGAAAGACCAATAGAATAAAATGTTAGTAGATATTAAGCACACAGTCTACTAATACTCTAATGAGAGTTAGTTGACATGTAGGTGCAACATTACTTATAGTCAACAGAATGTTCAAAAGGGACCATCAAAAGTAAGTGTTACCAAATATTTTAAATACACCTGCAGTATATTTTTCTAGTCATGTATTTTGTCATTAAGGATTTCTTAAAAAACGGTGTAAAAATCTCGTCTGGTGAACCCAATTTTGTGTCACATCTCATGAGCAAACTGTCTCGTAACATCCCTAGTAAATACACTTTAAGATGTAAGTACACATACTGTAAAATAAAGTGCAACCATATTAGTGTTTAACAATGAACATGAAGTGTAATATGACAGCAGAGATAATCTACATTAAAAATAAAAAGAGGAAATTAGTCCAATATTGACTGGTACAGATAAATAAAAAATTCAGTAATGTTGGTATGATATATTCGGCATTCCTAACATTTTTAGAAACTTAAAATTTTTTTTTTTAAAAATCATAAAATGAATACAATTTAATAGCTTATTTTTGTGTCAGATTTCAGACATAACAATTCTTTTTTTGCTCTCAAAATCCAGCCCCCATCGCAACAGGATGAAGATGGTCACATGGATTCAATGTGTTGACCAACAGAAAGCTGCTTGGTTTGACAGTGACTTCTGTTTGAGAAATTTTACTAATTTGACAGTACCTGTTTTCTTCAGTTTTTCACATTATTATAAAACACACAAGCTTCTACAACACGTGAAACAGGTTCTGCTTTGGGGAAACTGTGGAATAGACTAGTGCTGGTCTTCCAGCTCATCAGTGCGTCAGGGGGCACAAATGCTTGTTACTTCCTCATGTTCAGCTCTTGACAGACTGGCATACGGTTCTCCTCGGCTACTGACAGGGCACGTCTGTTGGAAAACATTTTTAGGTGTTCTAAATTAAACATTGTTTACATGTTGGTGCAACTCTCCATCTGTGCACAGGGGAAGGGTTTCATGAGGCCTTTATAAATATAACATTTGGGGGAAAAGTATTATTTATAGATCACATTTTATATAAGATGTTCGTTTCCTATGCATACAGTAAGGGAATTACTGTATAGATATTATGGAATCTAGCATTCACCTAAATGAATGAAGGAATTTAAACTACAGGATGGTTTCAAAATGGTATGTGAATATGTATTTTGCAAGGAGACATGTATTAAAAACAGGAGCCATTTATTTATGTATTTTTTTCTGATGCTGCAATTTAACAGGACCTTCTTTAAATTAGGAAATTATTAAGGGGAAAACACAGATTTAAAAATATACATTGTAAAAAATAAAAACTGAAAATTTTATTTTCTGTCAGGACAATATCCAGCAGTTTTACAAAAATTTGTGTTATCTGTCACATTCATGTTTAGTCAGTGTCACCTTCATGGTCTCCTAGTTGTTTGTATTCAGTCTCCTTTGTTCTAATTTCCCGCCACTCATCAGTCATCATGGACACAAATCCTCCACCACAGCTGCTCATCATTTAGTTCATTATCTCTGTGTTTTCATGCAGTTCCTCTGTTTTCAGTCTTCAGTTGTCGATTGATGTTTGTGTATGCAATTGTTTGGCTATTTACTGTTACACCTCTTTACCCTTTTGTTTTATTAAACTGTGCTGATATTTTGATCCTGCCTTCAGTCTTTCATCCTCATCTTTATTGTGACATTAACCCTAAAACAACACAATGCGTTAATCAAAATACAGGTAAAACCTGTAAAAATGGTTTTATATTTAAAATAAATCAATTTGACCCCTAGTATTAACCTAAGAAAATACTGGGTAATATAAGGTAACTACAGGGGTTATATACAAGGTTATGTTTAGGGGTAGGTTCAGGGTTAGTACCTAGTTATTACTCAGTTATTGTAATTCTGTAATAAGTATATACACTGTCAGAAAAAAAGGTACATTGCTGTCACTGGGGCGGTACCCTAAGGTACAAAACCGAAAAGGTACTAATATGTACTTTTAAGGTATTAATATGTACCTTTAAGGTATTAATATGTACCTTTAAGGTACTAATGTGCACTCTTAAAGTACTGATATGTACCTTTAAGGTACTAATATGTACCATTTAGGGGTGAGTAAGGTACAAAGATGTACCTTTTCACTTTTGTACCTTAGGGTACCGCCCCAGCACTGTACCTTTTTTTCTGAGAGTGTAGGGGGACAACACTGTAAAATAAAGTGTTAACAATAAAAAAAATATGGAAAATTCTTTCATATTTATACAGTACATTATGCCCTATTTTAAACACTTTTTAACAGTGTTAACCAACAATTGTAACGGTGTGTGCAGGCAGAAAGATGAAGAAAGTTAAATACAGTTCCCAAACGTAGTTTAATTAATTGTAAACTCTCCAAAGACAGATAGACAGGCAGACAGGCAATCGCACAACACATCTAACATAACAGTGACCGGACAAAGACTGAGTTTGGAAAGAAAAGGAAAGAACTTAAAGGGATAGTTCACCCAAAAATGAAAATGTGATGTTTAGCTGCTTACCTCCAGTACATCCAACATTTAGGTGTCTTTGTTTCTTCAGTAGAACACAAATGAAGATTTTTAACTCCAACCGTTGCTGTGTACCTGTCATATAATGCATGTGAATGGTGTAACAATATCGACTATGAGTCTGATATCTCGGGGAATAATTAACTCAAAAGGGATTTAATATTCATGCGTTTATGAATATAATTTGCTAGTCGTTCATTACGTTTATTAAAATTTTCCGATAAGGAAAATGTTTAATTAAGTACAAGTAACCTTTAAGGAATTGCTTGAAGTTATCTTACTAAGTTTGTCCTGCAAATTAGTTATAGACTTTCAAATCAATTCTCAATAAGGGATTACTGCTTTACGAGAGCATAAAAAGCATTAACTTTACTGATCAGGACAAATTAATATTTCGTATGTTCGTACAGTTATGTTACTAAACTCGTAGCGCTAAGCAGCATTAGGTAACGTTCAAGATTCGTAAGTTTCATTGACTTCGTGTATGTAGAAGAATAACAGCTTCAATTCAAAAATATCTTTTGGAAGTTTAATTACACAGACTAAAGATAACACTACAATTAACACAGAAAGTACATACTAAATATGCATCAAGAGAGTAGAAATATAGATAGGGCATGAAACTAAAATTATACCTAAACGAAAAGAATAAAAGAAAACAAAATAAGAGAGAGAGAGAGAGAGAGAGAGAGAGAGGATAACAGCGTTCACTTCAGTTCGTTACGAGAGCCCTCAAAGAGTTAATCTCGTCCCCAAAACAGAGGTAACACAACTTTTCAACAGCAGCTTGGATTGTAGAAATAAGAATACTTGCTTTGGTCTTGGCTTCTCGCGTGTATGTGTATTCTGAGTTCAAATGTCCCGCGCGCTCCGTGGTTCCTTTGAAGTCGGTTGGTATTGGCTCTCGGTTTGTGAAGAAGTTTAGCTGGATGCGGCCGGCTCTCTGGGAAGTGTTGAAGCGGGCTGTATCCTCCTCTCTGAAGAAGGCTGGGAAGAGGGTAGCGGATTGCAAAGCAAAGGCGAAAGAATGCGGGTTGCATGGGCACTTAATGTTAAGAGAGTGACGCCCATTACCTGGATGCTCCAATCGATCTGATCGTTTTCGGCGTGAAACTAAGTTCTTTGTTCGGCTGAGTTCCTCCCCCCCTGGCTACTATTTGGGGCAGACAGATTCATGCATTTTTCTTTGCAAAGCTGGCATCTTTGTAACAATGCATGTCCTTTAAATTATTTTATCAGATTCGGTACGATGGAGTTCTCTCGGTTCTAGAGACACCATGAACCATTGGTCTGCGGGGTGGGAAACACACAAGTCCAGGTTTTCCACTGTCCATTGTCCTAAACAGCTGAGTTAACACTCATATAACCCTCCTAATTATTACAGACACATATACAAACATTCAGACAGAAAAGTATACATTTAGTACGTTTTTAGGGGGCTTTTAAGGGTGACCATTTCATTTGTGCCTCTCTATGTGTGTGTGTGAGGTGTGACAGTTCGCGATAGGGCTATTTGGGCAATAAAAGTTCTCTCCCCGGGGAGATCAAAGAAATGCTCTTCCAGACATTGTGGCGTCGTTCATACCATCAATCGCCTTATCGTGATCTGATAACGCGCTTCCCGAGAGGCGTGAGACATCTGGCCGCCTGCCAGAGGAACAGACGTCATTGTGGCTACAATGGGTAACAATTCTATGTGAGCAAAAAAAAAACATGCTTAGACAACATGCACAAAGAGCCCTGTGGCTCATGGCGACACATTGATATCTTAAGACTTGAGAAATCGAGCCATATTTATATCATTTTTTACCTCAAATACAACGCTATATCCAACAGCCTGGAATGTGCTTCACTTCCGGCAAGGAAGGTCAATATACACAATATCACTTCTGGCGTTAGCATAAACTAAGTGAAGCGCATTACAGGTTGTTGGATATAGCGTTGTATTTGAGGTAAAAAAATTACATAAATATGGCTCGATTTCTCACACAAACTGATCATTTTGTGTCTTAAGATATCACTGTGTCATGTTTTTTGGGGGTTTTTTTGCTCTCATAGAATTGTTACCCATTCACATGCATTATACGATTGACAGACTGCAACGGTTGGAGTTAAAAATCTTCATCTGTGTTCTACTGAAGAAACAAAGACACCTACATGTTGGATGCACTTGGGGCTAAGCAGCTACACATCAAATTTTCATTTTTGGGTGAACTATCCCTTTAAATGGCAAACAGAAACAAGTTAATTAACAGGACACATCTGAACTAAACTAACTAACTTACGAGGGTAACCAAGGAAACAGTGGAAAACAAAAGAGGGTAACCAAGGAAACAAAAGAACGTGACAAGAAGTAAATGGAAATACAACACAAATTGACAGTCATGTGACATTACATCCTCTCCCCAGAAGGCATGGCCTCATGCCGTAAATGGACCAACTGTGGCGGGAGGGAGGGGGCTCATGTAAAGGGTGGACAGACGCCACAGGATACAGGAGGGACCAGGGTGGAGCCGATGGAGGGAGGAGCGATGGAGAAGAAAGGGCTGGTGACTTCAGGTGCAAGTGGAGACCAGGGTGTATTGAAGAGCCAACAAGCCAATGAGAGACTGATGATCCGGAGGGACATGGCAATGCCTACGGCTCTGGCAACTGAGAAAGCGGGGGATCCAGAAAGTCGTGGTGGACCCGGAGCGACAGAGGACCAAGATGGAGCTGGAGGGAGTGAGAAGCCCAACGGAGCAAGAGAGACAAAGGGATGAGGTGAAGCGAGATGAGTCCCAAGTGCAGACCAATGAACAACCAAGGCGAAATCGGAGGGACAAGGGAGCCCGTCATAGCTGGTGGACTGATGCGCGACTGTGGAGCTGTGGGAGGTAAGAGCCTGGGTAGAGACCGACGGGTTGAGGTGGAGTCCTGGTCGCGGAGGCTGGAGGTGGAAACTGTGTATCCACCAATCATGATGGATCTGAAGACTGGCAGACCCACGGCGAGCACACCTCACCGACACCACAAAACTTCCGGTCTGGTCATAATTTTTTTGCTGGAAGTCCTGAACATCTTGTTCAGATACATGGCATCATGGATTCTTGCAAATACCAACAGATTAAAAATCTAAACCTGATGGCCTCTGCTAGAAATCTTATAATGGGCCATGGTTAGTTCTTCCATCAGGACAACAATCCAAAACAAACATCAAAATCAACACAAAAATGTGTCACTGAGTCCAAAATTATGCTTCTGCCATGAAAGGGGTGAACAGAAAGAGAAGAAGCACCAACATGGATCTGGGAATCTGAAGGATCTGGAGAGATTCTGTATGGAGGAATGGTCTATGATCTCTTGTCAGGTGTTCGCCAAACTAACTCATCAGGCATTATAGAAGAAGATGCAGAGCTGTTATCTTGAGGTTGCAAAAAGTATTTAATAAAAGGGGGCCAATAAGTACAGCCGGGTGTGTGTGTGTGTGTGTGTGTGTGGGGTATTTCTAAATCACGTTATTAAATCATATCTTTTTCTTTGTTTATTATACAGGGTTCCTCAATTTCAAAGCTTTATTTTTATGAGTGTATTAAATGTAGAGTTAATTAATTATTATTCTCTCCCTGTCAAGAACTGCTTCAGAAACGTAATACACATAATGCTCGCCTGGAGCAGAGCAAGTTGACCAAGAGGGGTTATTCTGGTGGCATGGCCCAGATAGCAGTGAGGTTTAGAGGAGGTGTTTCAGATTCAGTTTGATGTGTGTGCAACTGAGGCCAGCTAGTAAGAGCTGTGCAAGTAAACCTCACTCCCCTGGACTCGAGAGGTGCACTAGCAACTGAAGCTAGAGGCTGTAGTGTTTAGCATCCTTGTTAGCATGTCCGACTCCCATGCTGGAAATGCCAATTAAAATCCCACTCTGAGTGGTGCAAGTAGAACCATATGGGTTACATGTGCTCAGGTAATATAAATGCTGATAAATCATGCAGAATTGTTAACTCATGCAGAGTAACATGTAGCCAGACATTACACTAAACAGCATGAGGCTTGGGTCTTGCTGCAGCTTATTCTAGACCAGCACAGCATCTTATACAGATTAGATCTTCCAGTTTTGCGAGAAATTTGCATCAGACGGTTAGTGAACAAACTATGTGTGGTCTGTGGATGTGAATTGAGGACACTGTCAAAAAGTGACCCAATATACCTGAATTCACCCTAGTTTTGTTTGTTTATTTTTAAAAGTAGCTCTGCTTCCTAAAACTGACTTTCAAAGTTTCATCATAAAAATGAGGTGCTATTGGAAAAGTATTTATGTTGAGAAAATGAGAGTGAATGTGCAGAAACAGCCTCTTTCTTTCCTCCCAGGCCCAGCATGCAATTCACCCAGGCCCCGGCGCCGGTATTGAATGAGATTGCTCAGCACTCCACCGTTCTCTAGCTGACTCAAGGCTAACAGTGATGGACAAACCCTGAGAGACTGGGGCCCAATGCACACAAATATAACTGTGGAGTCAATCAAAATTTCATTGATTGCTTTTCAATGCAATGTCAGTGTCACTTTTGTTGAGTGTCGGATCAATTCCATTTGCGACTGTGCTTGTCGTTCAGGACACATCCTATGCCTTGATAAGCACCTATACTGTGTGCCTTTATAATTTTTCGGGCTTTCTCTTCCAGGAAAAATTTACTTTGTTGTGCTTTGTCAAGAAAGAATGTCCCTCCCCCTGTTTTATAAATACCACTTCATGATTCATGGTTCAGCAAAGCATGGTTCTTTAGTGTTTCTTCTGTCCTGATAATATTTGTGATTTATTTCCTTTGCCAATCATCATTGGTTGTGAAAAAGTGGCTGGAATATGTTTATTTAAAAGTGTATTTATTGATTTTGTTAATAGTACTTTTAAGGAATGAGCTCTTGTAAAAAAGAAAAAGTAAACTTTTGGATAATTTTAAAAAGAGTACTTATACAGAAATAAAAAATACGTAAAGACAAATAAGTGAAAACTAAAAGTAATGTTATACACTTAATTTCATTGCAAATAAACATTAGTCTGCTTTTGACCAATGTGGGACTTGAGTAGATCTTTAAATGCAATTTCATAATGCCATTGTCTTTGTTAAATATGGTTAAAGTGTACTGTAGAATGTACTGACAAGAGTATACTTAAATGTAATTTCTATAGAAACTTGTATATCATGTATTTAAATATATTTTTAAAGTTGCAATTTACTATATTTTAAATGTAGTATTTTAAGTGTAATGTTTAAAGCACAACAAAAGATTATTGAAACAGTATGATTTAAAATGTACTTTATATTTAAACTTTACATAACAAAGTGCACTTTTTAAAAGTGTACTTAAGTGTGTTTATAAACCTGTAGTTGTGAAAGTGTAAAACAATCCAAAATAATCCAAAAGATACAGTATTTCTTTCATGGTAGGTGAGGCTATTATAAATACATAAACAGTCCTTTAATAGAAGAGTCAATCAAGGAGACACGTTGGAAAAACACTCAACAAACCACAATACCTTTACCGCTCTTAAACATCAACGCAAGACCAAGACTAGACAGAAACTAAAGGCGTCTATACATAGCAAACAGAGGATTAATGAGACTAATTAACAAGACACAGTTGGAACAAATTAACTAATGATGATAACCATGGGAACACAGGAGTGGCAAGAAAATGAACAAAGGAACATGTGATTGAATAAACATAAAGACAGACAGACACGTGACATTACTCCCCCCCTTCCGGTAGGCGCATCCTCACGCTGTAGAAAGATAAATCGGGGAGGCGGGGGCAGGCACCCTGGAGTCCCAGAGGACTAAGGCAGGTGATCTAGGTACTGACTGGCTGGGAAGCCTCCAGGGTGGTGCCAGGGCTCAGGAGACCATGGCGCCTGAGGGAGTTCAAGTGGCCATGGTAATTCAGACCCTTCATGGCCAGCCTCTGTGGAGGGGTAACCCCCACCCCAAATTTTTCTTGGGAGGAACCACAGGAGGAACACAGGAGTCCACTCTGGATTACAGTTTTGGACAGGAGACACTGTGAACATTTGACTAGGCGGAGCTGTGACCATCTGAATTGGCAGCACTGAAACCTCTGGTCACAAGCTGGAGCCCTCCTCTGGACTCTGGCTCTGGATGGAGACAGGGGACACCACTGGGCTCTGGACAGAGACAGGGGACATCACTGGGCTCTGGACGGAGACAAGGGACGTTACTTTCTCTGGGCTGAAGGTTACATTGTGTCTTGGGGCTGAGGACCAGGGAAGGGAAGCTGATTTCAAAGCTGCCTGGACCGATGTAAACAGAGGATCCCTCACCTTTGCCCCCAGGCCCTGGCTGCTGGAGACATTTCTGGACCCTTGGAAACACAGGTGGCCAGGAGTGGAGGCGACCCTTGGAGAGGCATGTGGAGGCTACTGGCTTGGGGTGAGCTAGGAACTGAATGACAATCTTCTTTAGCTACATCAACAAGGAAATCAGAACCAGTTAAGTCGAGGACATAGTTAATAAAGTCCGCTACAGACCTATAACAATCGCCAGGAGACAGGAATCGAAAAAGATCATCCAGTCTCATCCGGAAGCAGTTAGGGTTAGGGTTAGGTCATTAATCATAGTATCACCCCAACTCACCAGATGGGAAATATGCAGGAACTCCTTCACATACTCCTCCAAAGGCCTTCCATCCTGCTGAATGTTGAGTAGATAGTCTTCAGCCCAGTTCTGAGTTCCAGCCGCAGTGGAATTTGGAGGCACTGATACCAATGTCATAGGCAGTGCCATGAAATTAATCTTGCAGTTTTAGGTCTTGCGTTCTGTCACTGTAGGTGTGGCTGTTATAAAGCGCACAACTCAGGAGATACATAAACAGTCCTTTAATAGAAGAATAAAACAAGGAGACACGTAGGAGAAAACTGAACAAACCACAATACATTTACTGCTCTTAAACAACATCAATGCAAGACCAAGACTAGACAGAAACATTTATACATAGCAAACAGAGGACTAATGAGACTAATTAACAAGACACAGCTGGGACAAATGAACTTATGAGGGTAACCATGGGAACACAGGAATGGTGGGAAAATGAACAAATTAACATGTGACTGGAATAAACAAAACATTATAGGCTTGTTCGACTTGATGCAGCGATGCGCTTAGCGGCTCACTTGAAGAAGTGCATGCCGGTTAGAAATGTTGTCCGACTTGAGGCAGCGCGGACGGCACATGACTGTTACGTATATGTCAACGAAGTGCCGCGAGAGCGATTCGAGAGCCAGCTGGTGCATTCTGCGCAGCACTCCAGATCGACTGTAGGAGCTCTGATGATGACACAGCTGTTCCACGATTGGCCGGATTCACCACATGAAAGCGATCACGTGTGTTTCGTGTTTATTCTAAAGTTCCACCAATGCTTCCGTTCCACCAATGCTCACAAATCAGCATTTTATGACGGTAAAAGCTCTTTTCATGTAGTCACGATGATATATTGTGTCAACTGATAAACGTAGACCTCACTTCATTGATAGTGTTGGCTTATATGTTGAATTTTATTATTGTACAAACAGATGCTGTATTAAGCAATACAAGCAGTATTGAATGAAACTGTCTCTGAAACGTCTGTGTATTTGACAAATATTGCATTTATTTCACTTCAGCTGTGAAAAAGTATGCAAACACGGCACGAACGTCACTATGGGAAGCAGAAAGTGTCCGAGTTCACGTCTCCGTTTGCAGCTCTTCCTCGCCTGCACACGGCTACTCTCGCTGATCGGTTGCACTTCTTTTTCACAAGGGTCCTGTTTCAAAGGCAAATAATAAACGCAACAAAGAAAAAATATGTATACTTGTCAAACCATGGGTCCTTTAAGATAGAAATGTTAAGATGACCGCTAATAATAAATACTGCTTTATTGAAAATTCATTATTTATATATTTATTTATGTTAAATATATAAGCTAATTCTCAGCTAATTCTCTTCAAAACGTCTTTTTAGTTTTACTGCAAATTGCTTCAGAAACTAACCAAGAAATTCCTGAAGACATATATTACCCCATTTAGAATATTTACAAATATTTTTTTTTGCCATTTCAGCTACACTGCTGAATTTGTTACTGTTATAGTTTTTTGATTCACCATAGCTTCTATAATGAGTTGCTCAATTATTCATTCAAGTGAGCGCCTGCAAATATTCTAGTTTAGATTTGTATCCATTTACTTGTCCTGCAGCGCTATTTTTGCATTAAGGTTCATTTATTTTGATAGTCCACTTGAGACATTCTACTACAAATAACCTTCCACGTGTACCAGATGTGGGCGATACTATGTTGCTGTCTGGGCAGTCATTAGACTAGAGTATTAGTAGACTGTCTGCTTAATATCTGCTAACCCTTTATTGTGAGATGATATATAATTATAATTTGCAAGTACATGTCAACTTACCCTATAACCCTAACATTCTACTAATGCTCTAATGACAGGTAGTTGACATGTAGTTGTAAATGAATGAGAGTTAGTAGACATGTAGTTTCAAAGTTACTTATAGTTAGTAGACTGTCTAAATTGGACTACTGAAATAAAGTATAACAAGGTAAATACTAAGGAATAAATAATAAGGAATACATTGTTTGGGCAAATGGTCATAACTACTTTGTTTCCCTAATTTAGCAACACAAAAATGAAATGTTAGGATGCAGGAACCACAGAAGAATGTGATGGATTCATTGGTCAAGGAATCATTGCTGAATTCACTGATGCTTTCAATTCATATTTAATTGTTATTTTAAATGTTATTAAAATCCGATTTTTCCACGTAAGATAAATGTTTGATCATGCTGAAGGCAGTCATTTTTATGAGGACATATTTTCAGAGTGCAGAGAAGACGTGCATTTTCAGCTTATTGCTCTCATTACTAAAGCCCTCTCATCTTAACCATTCCCCATAACTATTCATGAAAATACAGCAGACATGAAAACCTTATTGAAGGACGCAGCAATAACTACCTGAGCCACTGAATGTGAATTATTCAAATTATTGAAATGAATAACATGAGCCTTGTGTCAGAAAATAATTAATTAAATAGAAGAATACCAAGATGATGTTGATAGATAGTGAATTATTTAAAGCAAAGAAACACTGTTTGTACACAACCAATAGTGTCTGAAGCAACAAAATGATCAGACTTTAAGATTAAGGATTATACAATATGCACAATATGAATTATTGTGTTGTCTTGGGAAATCAAGTCATAGGAACAGAAAACAAAACCCAAGGATAGACTTAGGGCCTCAACAGTGCACGCTAATTTAATTTATAGATAGCCGTTTAAAACTTCTTAACTCTTGGGTGATATATATATAAATATATAAATATTTAAATATATAAATATATAATATATATATATATATATATATATACAGTTTTGTTCAAAATAATAGCAGTACAATGTGACTAACCAGAATAATCAAGGTTTTTAGTATATTTTTTTATTGCTACGTGGCAAACAAGTTACCACTAGGTTCAGTAGATTCTCAGAAAACAAATGAGACCCAGCATTCATGATATGCACGCTCTTAAGGCTGTGCAATTGGACAATTAGTTGAATTAGTTGAAAGGTGTGTTAAAAAAATAGCAGTGTGGCATTCAATCACTGAGGTCATCAATTTTGTGAAGAAACAGGTGTGAATCAGGTGGCCCCTATTTAAGGATTAAGCCAACACTTGTTGAACATGCATTTGAAAGCTGAGGAAAATGGGTCGTTCAAGACATTGTTCAGAAGAACAGCGTACTTTGATTAAAAAGTTGATTGGAGAGGGAAAACCTATAAAGAGGTGCAATAAATGATAGGCTGTTCAGCTAAAATGATCTCCAATGCCTTAAAATGGAGAGCAAAACCAGAGAGACATGGAAGAAAACGGAAGACAACCATCAAAATGGATAGAAGAATAACCAGAATGGCAAAGGCTCAGCCAATGATCACCTCCAGGATGATCAAAGACAGTCTGGAGTTACCTGTAAGTACTGTGACAGTTAGAAGACGTCTGTGTGAAGCTAATCTATTTTCAAGAATCCCCTGCAAAGTCCCTCTGTTAAAAAAAGGCATGTGCAGAAGAGGTTACAATTTGCCAAAGAACACATCAACTGGCCTAAAGAGAAATGGAGGAACATTTTGTGGACTGATGAGAGTAAAATTGTTCTTTTTGGGTCCAAGGGCCACAGGCAGTTTGTGAGACGACCCCAAACTCTGAATTCAAGCCACAGTACACAGTGAAGACAGTGAAGCATGGAGGTGCAAGCATCATGATATGGGCATGCTTCTCCTACTATGGTGTTGGGCCTATTTATCGCATACCAGGGATCATGGATCAGTTTGCATATGTTAAAATACTTAACGAGTTAACCCGCACCGGTTCGTGGGCGGGGTTGGCGTAAGTGGGCGTGTCTCTACTTTTATTCACTTTTGTTTTATACAAACTATTTAATCAACCATCACAAACTATGCATCATTTGAAAGCTAAAACACTCAAGATTCATGTTCTGAACTCGTTTTTGCAATAAATACACCAGAGAGGAAAAGGTTAAATGAAATGCTGCAGTAGCTATTTAAACATTAGCATAATGAACGCAGTACTCATCTTTCATCTCCTATCGTGCAGATCAGATCGGACCAATCCAAAAACAACCGCATACATGTCCGTGTAAGTGTCCACTCTTCCAAATGCATCCCACTTTATCCAAAACATCGAAAAAATAAGGAAAAAACTAAAAATACTCCTTTGTTTGCTTGGGCATTTTGAGTTAGAGTAATCAATCATGTCCATTTTCAATGAAATAGTGATTCTAATCCGTTTCTGACGATCTCCCTGTGCTGTGGACTCTTCCTGTCATGTTAAACCCTCCCAGGTCTCTGCTTCAATCACAGGCTCTCTGAGGAGTCATTACACAGAGTTGGCACATTACTCGCTCCGCCAGCTGTCAATCAAAGCGCATGGTTTTCGTTGGATGAAGGCAATCAATGCCTAGCCAATGCCTTGCCAGCAAAGGTTTGATTGACGGACGTGTAACTAATCACAAGGCATTATCTTACGTTGTGTTTGTAAGCATTATTGGTGAATATGCCTCTAGTCACAATCTCCATAGCAGCCAAGCGCCTGCCAGTCAGATTGCGCAACACTGCAGTGGAGCGCGCAGGCTCTATGACAGACTGTTTTTATCAACTAAATGAGTTTTTACACTTTAAAAATTCTGTAAATAGTTCATTTAGTTTTTCAGTAACTGTAAATTAATCATAATCAGCAGTTTATTGCAGATTTATTTGAATAAAAAACTACTTTTGCAATTACAAATGTTCTAAAATAAAAGCCCTTTTGGAAAGGACGCCTAGTCTTTTCTTGATATAAAAGCTCACAGAAGCTACATTTTTGACAGAATCATCCTCAAATTTGAATCAAAACATGATCAGACATTCAGTTTTATATTATGCTTATTTTCAGGACCTTAACATTAAAATCTCATAATTTTTCCCTAAGTGAATAATAAAAATAAAAAACGCGAGTCACTTACATGTATATTTACATGTATATTACTCTGTTCATATACAACTTTGAGCTATTATGACTCTTGGGTAACACTATTTGAAGTGTCTAGTTTAAAATAAGACCATATTTATGAATATAGACCATAGGGTTTAAGAGCTGCAGACATTTTCATTTGGGAATGTCGTTTCAGAAAATTTCAAAAATTGGGGCGCTGGTTAACAGGTTAAAGAGGTCATGTTGCCCTATGCTGAAGAGGACATGCCCTTGAAATGGTTGTTTCAACAAGACAATGACCCAAAACACACTAGTAAATGGGCAAAGTCTTGGTTCCAAACCAACAAAATTAATGTTATGGAGTGGCCAGCCCAATCTCCAGACCTTAATCCAATTGAGAACTTGTGGGGTGATATCAAAAATGCTGTTTCTGAAGCAAAACCAAGAAATGTGAATGAATTGTGAAATGTTGTTAAAGAATCATGGAGTGGAATAACAGCTGAGAGGTGCCACAAGTTGGTTGACTCCATGCCACACAGATGTCAAGCAGTTTTAAAAACTGTGGTCATACAACTAAATATTAGTTTAGTGATTCACAGGATTGCTAAATCCCAGGAAAAAATGTTTGTACAAAATAGTTTTGAGTTTGTACAGTCAAAGGTAGACACTGCTATTTTTTTGAACACACCCTTTCAACTAATACCCCAATTGCACAGCCTTAAGAGCGTGCATATCATGAATGCTGGGTCTTGTTTGTTTTCTGAGAATCTACTGAAACTACTGGTAACTTGTTTGCCACGTAGCAATAAAAATATACTAAAAACCTTGATTATTCTGGTTAGTCACATTGTACTGCTATTATTTTGAACAAAACTGTATATATATATACAGAGAGAGAGAGAGAGAGAGAGAGAGAGAGAGAGAGAGAGAGAGAGATGTCCTTGAGAGAATATACACTATATTGGCAAAATTATTGGGACACCACTCCAAATCATTGAATTCAGGTGTTCCAATCACTTCCATGGCCACAGGTGAATAAAATCAAAAACCTAGGCATGTAGACTGCTTCTACAAACATTTGTGAATGAATGGGTCGCTCTCAGGAGCTCAGTGAATTCAAGTGTGGTATCGTGATAGGTTGCCACTTGTGCAATAAGTCCATTTTTTAAATTTCCTCACTACTTAATATTCCACAGTCAACTGTTAGTGGTATCGTAACAAAGTGGAAGCAATTGGGAACAGCAGCGACTCAGCGAACTAATCACACTTCTCTGTTTGGCAATCTGGATTTGGTGGTTGCCAGGAGAACGGTACTTGCCTTTGTGACAAGTGTAAAGTTTGGTGAAGGGGCGATTGTGGTGTGGGGTTGTTTTTCAGGGGTTGGGCTTGGCCCCTTAGTTCCAGTGAAAGGAACTCTTAATGTTTGCCTGACCTTGCCTGAACACCTTTGGGATGAATTAGAGGTGAGACTGCGAGCCAGGCTGTAACGCAGTTCGTGGATAAGGGAAGGAAGGTGGCGGAAACCGGCGAACATTTAACAGACTTTAATCAGATAAACCAACAAAACGAAAGTAACGTTTTAACAAACACATAAAAAAAACAAAAATAAACCTCGCCACACAGGCCTTCTCGTCCTACATCATTGCGTGCCCTTACAAATGCGCTTCTAGAAGAATGGTCAAAAATTCTAACAAAACACACTACAAAACCTTGTGGAAAGCCTTCCCAGAATAGCTGGCACTGTTATAAGTGTAAATAGTGGACCAACTCCATATTAAACTCTACTGATTAAGAATGGGATGTTATTAAAGTCTATGTGCATGTAAAGGCAGGCGTCCCAAAACTTTTGGCATTATAGTGTAGCTTGTGTTCAGAAAAAAAAGTAAAATACTATAAAAATGTCCATTATTTATATGGACAACATCCATGATTTAACCAAGCTCTTTTCTCAGCAGATTGCATTATGCTGCCAAACAGGAACATAAGACACAATATCATTAAAAAGTAGCGCTGCATTCTAATCCTAATCCGCTCAATAGTAATCAGTGAGGCGGAGCAGGTCACTGCACCAACAAACTTGTCTTGAAGAAGGACAGAACAAGAATTAAACACAAGAAACAGATTAGATTAGGATGGGATTTTAATGCTAAATGAAAATTGAAGTCATCTCAAGATTTGAATCAAGTGAGTCATCCTTGAACATGTAAGCGTCTATGTTTTTTGTTTGATGTATATTGCAGCGAATGCTAAGAATATTTGATCAGATTAAATATTTCCTCACTTAAACCCATGTTAATATTTTTCATCACTGTCTAATCCATGATTTCCACATGTCTGATATTCTCATAGCCTCATGACCATTAGATTATTTGTAGGAAATGCATTGAACTTAATTTCTAGAATTTTGAATGAAAAACAAAATATGCTTTTATATTAAAATATTTAGTTTTAGTTGATCAATTATAATTTGTGATTTACTGCATTACAAAGCACATCTAAACTGTGCAAAACCGCCAGAACTACAATAAATAACAATAGTAACAATAGATAACTTTCATAAATAATAACATTAAAAAAATTGGAAGCTGGTATGTTGTCCTGCCGTCCCTTTAAGACCTAATGCATGGAAACAATACCCTATAGTGAAAAATAAATGTGCTTAATTGTGTTGGATATGCACTTGTATTAAAAGTATATTTTTGTGGACTTGCAGACTATATTATATTATGAAATAATATAACACTTAAATGTATTTAAAGTGAGTACACTTTCATGATTTGTGCACTTTGTAATAATTTCAAATTAAAAAAGTTTTACTTTCAAGTATATTTTAAATAATTTAAAAATATATAATAATAATAATAATAATAATAATAATAATAATAATAATAATAATAATAATAAGGGAACCTGTAAATCACACATTGGATCTCAATGAATGAAATATTTAGTTTGAAAATCGTTATTTATATACATCCTATAATTTGTTAAGAAAAAACATTATGTGACACCAGTCAATGGAAACCAAAATCATCAACACACTGAGGGCTGGATTAAAAATCATGCAAAAATATCAACGTAAAATACTGAAGTTACAGGCTGATCCAATTTACATGAAGCAACATTATATAGGTGCTGGTCATATAATACGAATATCATCAAAAAGTTTATTTAAAAAACTTGAAACTTGTATATTATATTCATTCATTACACACAGACTGATATATTTAAAATGTTTATTTATTTTCATTTTGATGATTATAACTGACAACTAAGGAAAATCCCAAATGCAGTATCTCAGACAATTAGAATATTGTGAAAAGGTTCAATATTGAAGACACCTGGTGCCACACTCTAATCAGCTAATTAACTCAAAACACCTGCAAAAGCATTTAAATGGTCTCTCAGTCTAGTTATGTAGGCTACACAATCATGGGGAAGACTGGTGACTTGACAGATGTCCAAAAGAATACCATTGGCACCTTGCACATTGTGAGCAAGACAAAAAAGGTCATTGCAAAAGAGGCTGGCTGTTCACAGATCTCTGTGTCCAAGCACATTAATAGAGAGGCGAAGGGAAAGAAAAGATGTGGTAGAAAAAAAGTGTACAAGTAATAGGGATAACCACACCCCGGAGAAGATTATTAAGCAAAACCCATTCAAAAATGTGGGGGAGATTCACAAAGAGTGGACTGCAGCTGGAGCCAGTGCTTCAAGAACCACTATGCATAGACGTATGCAAGACATGGGTTTTAGCTGTCGCATTCCTTGTGTCAAGCCACTCTTGAACAACAAACAGCGTCAGAAGCGTGTCGCCTGGGCTAAAGACAAAAAGGACTGGACTGCTGCTGAGTGGTCCAAAGTTATGTTCTCTGATGAAAGTAAATTTTGCATTTCCTTCAGGGTCTCAGGGTCCCAGAGTCCGGAGGAAGAGAGGAGAGGGACACAATCCACGTTGCTTGAGGTCCAGTGTAAAGTTTCCACAGTCATTGATGGTTTGGGGTGCCAGGTCATCTGCTGGTGTTGGTCCACTGTGTTTTCTGAGGTCCAAGGTCAACGCAGCCGTATACCAGTAAGTTTCAGAGAACTTCATCCTTCCTGCTGCTGACCAATTTTATGGAGATGCAGATTTCATTTTCCAACAGGACTTGGCACCTGCACACAGTGCTAAAGCAACCAGTACCTGGTTTAAGGACCATGGTATCCCTGTTCTTAATTGGACAGCAAAATCTATGGGGTATTGTGATTGAGAGGAAGATGCGATATGCCAGACCTAACAACGCAGAAGAGCTGAAGGGCACTATCAGAACAACCTGGACTCTCATAACACCTGAGCAGTCCCACAGATTGATCGACTCCATACCACGCCGCATTGCTGCAGTAATTCAGGCAAAAGGAGACCCAACTAAGTATTGAGTGCTGTACATGCTCATACTTTTCATGTTCATACTTTTCAGTTGGCCAAGATTTCTAAAAATCCTTTCTTTGATTTGGTTTTAAGTAGGGTTGGGTACCAAAACTTAATTGGTTTTTAATGCATGACTTCCATTAAACACTGCATCCGTAGGGGCTGCCATTGTTTTTTCGCGGGCTATGTGACATCAGAACTCGTAACTGGGAGTACATCAATCTAGTACGAGTTCAAGGGGGGAAGTCACGGGTTTGACAGCCATTCCAGTGCACTTTCACGGGTAGAAGGTTGGAAAAACACGGGTTGCTGGTTGCCTGGAACGCTGCATTACTTTCACATATTTCGTGAGACGTTGGTGAATTTATGTGATGTAAATCCGACAGATCCGATTCTCTGAATTGTAGTGCAAACTAACTTGGCGGCGCCCATCGCGCATTATAGATCAACTATATATCAACATCATCATTATATTTATAAAGGGTTTTACATGACAAAACACATTCACGTACACATATTTGAACATCAGAATATCAGATGGTTCATGACATTAACAAGTTTGTGGATATTTTAAGGAAAACCGATACATCTGTCAGACGGCTCTGGCTGCTGTCACGTGAGAAGCATGACGTGTCAGCATGTAAATAATAAGGAAATGTTGTGTTCTAAAATATTTTTGAAAAAGTATTGATTCAGGCACCTTTAAGGCACCTGTATCATTTTAAAAGTACCGGTTTGGCACCGGTATCGAAAAAAAAAAACCAATACTAAACCCTAGTCTTAAGTAATACAGGTCCTTCTCAAAAAATTTGCATATTGTGATAAAAGTTCATTATTTTCCATAAAGTAATGATAAAAATTTAACTTTCATATATTTTAGATTCATTTCACACCAACGGAGATATTTCAGGTCTTTTATTGTTTTAATACTGATGATTTTGGCATACAGCTCATGAAAACCCAAAATTCCTATCTCAAAAAATTAGCATATCATGAAAAGGTTCTCTAAACGAGCTTTTAACCTAATCATCTGAATCAACTAATTAACTCTAAACACCTGCAAAAGATTCCTGAGGCTTTTAAAAACTCCCAGCCTGGTTCAGTACTCAAAACCGCAATCATGGGTAAGACTGCCGACCTGACTGCTGTCCAGAAGGCCATCATTGACACCCTCAAGCGAGAGGGTAAGACACTTTCTGAATGAATAGGCTGTTCCCAGAGTGCTGTATCAAGGCACCTCAGTGGGAAGTCTGTGGGAAAGAAAAAGTGTGGCAAAAAACGCTGCACAATGAGAAGAGGTGACCGGACCCTGAGGAAGATTGTGGAGAAGGACCAATTCCAGACCTTGGGGGACCTGCGGAAGCAGTGGACTGAGTCTGGAGTAGAAACATCCAGAGCCACCATGCACAGGCGTGTGCAGGAAATGGGCTACAGGTGCCGCATTCCCCAGGTCAAGCCACTTTTGAACCAGAAACAGCGGCAGAAGCGCCTGACCTGGGCTACAGAGAAGCAGCACTGGACTGTTGCTCAGTGGTCCAAAGTACTTTTTTCGGATGAAAGCAAATTTTGCATGTCATTCGGAAATCAAGGTGCCAGAGTCTGGAGGAAGACTGGGGAGAAGGAAATGCCAAAATGCCTGAAGTCCTGTGTCAAGTACCCACAGTCAGTGATGGTCTGGGGTGCCATGTCAGCTGCTGGTGTTGGTCCACTGTGTTTTATCAAGGGCAGGGTCAATGCAGCTAGCTATCAGGAGAATTTGGAGCACTTCATGCTTCCATCTGCTGAAAAGCTTTATGGAGATGAAGATTTCGTTTTTCAGCACGACCTGGCACCTGCTCACAGTGCCAAAACCACTGGTAAATGGTTTACGGACTATGGTATTACTGTGCTCAATTGGCCTGCCAACTCTCCTGATCTGAACCCCATAGAGAATCTGTGGGATATTGTGAAGAGAAAGTTGAGAGACGCAAGACCCAACACTCTGGATGAGCTTATGGCCGCTATCGAAGCATCCTGGGCCTCCATAACACCTCAGCAGTGCCACAGGCTGATTGCCTCCATGCCACGCCGCATTGAAGCAGTCATTTCTGCAAAAGGATTCCCAACCAAGTATTGAGTGCATAACTGAACATAATTATTTGAAGGTTGACTTTTTTTGTATTAAAAAAACTTTTATTTTATTGGTCGGATGAAATATGCAAAACAAATTTAGATTAGCAATAATAAAACAATAAAAGACCTGAAATATTTCAGTTGGTGTGCAATGAATCTAAAATATATAAAAGTTAAATTTTTATCATTACATTATGGAAAATAATGAACTTTTATCACATTATGCAAATTTTTTGAGAAGGACCTGTATTCTGAGATACTGAATTTGGGATTTTCCTTAGTTGTCAGTTATAATCATCGAAATTAAAAGAAATAAACATTTGAAATATATCAGTCTATATGTAATTAATGAATATAATATACAAGTTTCACTTTTTGAATGGAATTAATTAAATAAATGAACTATTTAATGATATTCTAAATATATTACCAGCAACTGTAATGTAAGTCAGTAGTGTGTATGGCCCCCACGTGCCTGTATGCACTGGCGAGTAAGGGAATCATTGGCTAGCACATGGAGGTCTGTGCGACCCTCCAAGGATATTCCTCCCCAGACCATCACTGACCCACCTCCATTATCATGCTGGATGAAGTTGCACGCAGCTTAACGTTAACCACGGCATCTACAGACACTTTTCACATGACTCTCTCTTGTCACATGTGCTCAGTGTGAAGCTGCTCTCATCCATGAAGAGAACGGGTGCCAATTGTGGACTTGCCAAATCTGGTGTTCTCTGGCAAATGCAAATCAAGATGCACGTGTTGAGCTGTGAGCACAGGTTCCACTAGAGGACGTACGGCCCTCATGTCACCCTCATGTAGAGGTCTACACAGGACCAAAAATACCCAAACCTGAAGAGACCCGTAATGTGTTACACAGAACCGACCCGGACCCGTCTATTATATCAAAAGCTGGACCTGTGCAGATCCGAGAAATGCCGGACCCGTGCAGATCCGAGAAATGCCAAAAATGTAGTACCCGGACATGGACCCGACTATTATTTGATAGCTTGAACCGAACCCGGCGGGAAGACACAGACCTGACTGAACCCGATCGTCTCATATTCCACAATAAACTGCTCTTAACAAGTCAATAAACAAGTTGCGAAAAAATATAACTTTTTGTCTTAGCCTACCTAACGTTATAGATGTCGTCTCCCTTTCTTGTGCCTGATTGTGATGCATTACAATCCTTAATTGCTAAGAAAAACGTTTTATCCATGTTATTCCTCTCTTGTTATAAAACATTTATGTGAGCTGAGATTTTGTTGCTGATTTGAAATACATTATTTAAATATGAGTACATTATTACCGTGCACCTGCATTAAATCTCCCCGCTTTCTAACGGCTGAGAGATTGCGTGAGAGAGAGCATGAGCGAAAGAGCAAGAGAGAGAGCTTGTGTTTTTTGGGTTTTTTTCTTATTTCATGGCTCACGCTTTTCTTATTTAATTTTACAATTTGCAAGTTACGCAAAACACACAAGCTGTGCTGACAGACTCTGATCACGGCCAGGTGTTCTCCGAGTCTGATCGACTAGGGTATTACACACAATGTTAAACAGACCCGGGACCCGAAGTAATATATTGGGACCAGACCAGGACCCGGGTGACCATTTAAAATATAGAACTGAACCCGTACGGGTCCCGGGTCCATGGGTCTCGGGTGGTCCGTGAAGACCTCTACCCTCATGAAGTTTGTTTCTGACAGTTTTGTCAGAAACATGCACACCAGTAGCCTGCTGGCAGGGCTCTGGCAGTGCTCCTCCTGTTCCTCTTTGTACAAAGGAGCAGATACTGGTCCTGCTGCTGGGTTGTTGCCCTTCTACGGCCCTGTCCAGCTGTGCGTAAACACCAAACCTCGCAACAACATGTATGGATGTGCCATCCTGCCTCATGCTAGTGACAATGACAATGATCCTAAACTAGTCAGGAAGAACAAGGAGAGAGCAATTGCCTATGGCCACCACCGACTATAGTTTCCAACCCTGATGTGCTGGCTGAATAAAACAATCCAAATCAACTGTGATTGTGATTCAGTTCGCCCTGCCCAGGTTTGATGGCATCCTTTTTCCCATTTTCCCATGTGAGGTGATGCTTCCATCCTGTCCGCGAAGGTAGAGCCTATTTCTACAACCAAGATGAACAGAGCTTTCACAGTACTCATTCCATCTGGAGGAAGGTGGTGGGTTGCAGCCAGTCTTAGACCTTTATTGAATTGGGTCATACATAAGCTCCCATTTTACGGTTCATTTAGAAAAGCATTTTGACGTTCATTCACCATGAAGATCGCTATGCAAGGATATAGACCCGAAAAGACACGTACTCTCATGTCTCGTACTCTCATGGTTTGCCCTTGGGGGAAAAGCATATCAGTACATGGCCCTTCCCTATGGGCTGTCCCTGTTACTTTGCGTCTTAATGAAAAGCACAGAGCCTGCCCTTGTTAAGACAAGTTGGCATTCGCATTTTCGATTATCTTGATGACCGGCTAGATTTAGCACACTCTCAGGATTTATTGCATGCATACAGGGACCTACTTAGATATATTTACAACTCATATATGCGTTTTCCCAAGTTAACTGGATTGCACAGACAGTCAGGGTGGACAAAGAACAGGTGTTGGTTGCGCTGTACTGGCCCAGCCCAGACTTGGTTCTTGGAGCTCACGCTATCCTTCTTTCTCAGGAAAGGGGCACAATCTGGCACCCAAGCTAATACCTCTGGATTCTTCATGTCTGACCCAGGATGGGACTGGGAAGACTTGAGTTGGCACTATCACTCAGGTCAAAGCCCGCTCTACGAGAGCAGTCCTTTGCTTTGAAGTAGAGTCTGTTTGCTAATTGATGTTCTTCCTGAAGTGAAAACCCACAGAAATGTGCAATCGGGACAATGCTTTCCTTCCTGCAGGAGCAGTTGGAGGTAGAAGGTGTATGTAGCCTTCCTAGCAGCACATCACGATGCAGTGGATGGTAAGTCCAGGGTTGAGCCAGTTTTGTCCTGTGTATTGTCAGGTATGAACAGGTAAGCTGCATTGCACACAATGCCTTTCCCCTCCCTGAGGTGATAATGTCCTTTTTTGTTTTGTTTTGTCCATGTGTGTTTCCCAGGCCAGGCCCAGTACTCATGATTTATGTCAGCCTGTGTACTTGGGTATAAGTGCTCATATGTAGATGTATTCTCCATGGTAAAGTTTCCTTAACTGTAAACCTGTGTCTTCCCCTGGGCAGAGCTCCACTCTACCACCAGTCAATGTGTTTGTAGAGCTCTTCCCTTTTCAGGTAGGATATACTGTAGAAACTCCTTTCCATGTGTGGAACTTCCCGGATGTGAGACCCATGCCCATGAGATGTATTCTTCACATGTTAACCTCCCTTTGTGTAGGATGTGGTCTCTGTAGTCTCCTGGTGACTATGTGTCATTCCCTCCATCAGGGAACTGAGGTTAGCCAAGATGTTCTTCTGTGGCATAAGACTTTGCTTTTTTAATTTAAATAGAAGGCTACTTTTTTAAAGTATTTTGAGGTGGTCCTTTCCAGGTCATTATATAAACAAAAGAACATTTCTAGGCATTTCAGACTGTGATGAGCCTCTGGTGTATTTATGAGCAGGCCTTTAACATTTCACACAGAATCTCTTATATTCCATGTCTCTACTTCATGAAGTATATCAATATTTCATAACAGTGTGTCTGTCAGTGGACATGATCCAGTTGATTGTCCCATGTTTTGTTTGCAGCTGGCAGTTTTATCTCATATTTATTTCTATTGCTGCAAGCAGCCAAAACAGCCATATATAAAGCGAGGAGGTTATTGATTTCTACACAACCATTCAGGAATTTTTTAGAGAGATAGTTAGGAATACAAAAGTTGAATCAGAAAGCATGCTTAACTGGTGTAGTCCCAGCTGACATCAGCCTTGAACGGTTCCTGAAAATGTTGTGTCTAGACTACATTTGTTATGGTAACTCATTCTGGAAATACAAAGAGAAACCAGACACATGACACTGTGCTTCTAAACTACTCAAAAACCTTTATGGTCATCGACTCATCAGTCATGATACATACATACAGTACTGTGCAAAAGTCTTAGGCTCGCTAGTATTGTTACACACAAAAAGTGGGTTTAAGCCATATATTTTTCTTTAGTGTGTCAGTAGGAAATATCAGTTTACAGTTATAAATTAATTGCCATTAATTTTAATAATCCAGTGAGATTTTTGTATGCATAAAGAGTCTGACAATAGTCTCTATGCTCCAGATGGATATCTGATCTCTTCTTCGTTGAGTCTGTCTATTCCATGAAGAAACATAAAAAACTGAGACGGACTTAATCCAGAAGAACTGTGGCAACGTCTCCAAGACACTTGAAGAAACCTTACTGCGAAACTACATGAATAGGTGAAGGAATAGATGCAGGTGACAAATATCGATTTGATTCAGTTAATAGAAGTTAATTCATAAATAAAAGCTATTATGTTATTATTTTTGACAGCATTCTCACTTTAAAGCATTCTGACAAGTGCCTAGACTTTTCACAGTTCTGTAGTTTTGTAGGTACACTGTAAAAAATCTAACTTATGTTTTGTATGACAAATTCAGCTTTTAAAGTTTATTCAACTATTTAAAATGAAAAAAGTTTGTACAACTAATTGATCTTAAGTTGAGAAAACTCAAAAATCTTCTGCTGCTGGTGGTTGCCTTACACTTTTAAGCTTTCTCTACTTTTTTTTACAGTGTAGGTTTCCTCAAGTGTCTGGGTCTGTCTCAGTTTTTTCTGTTTCTTCATGTAATCACAGACAGACTCAATGATGGTGAGATCAGATCATACTGGCTGCTGTCAGTCTTCACTGGATTATTACAATTAATAGCAAAATGAATGTTTGGAAATGTAAACTGATATTTCCTAGTGACACACTACATTAAAATATATAAATAACTGTCTAAAAACACCAATGTGCCTAAGACTTTTGCACAGTACTGTACATTTGTCACCTTGCTTTTTGTCTGCCAAATATCTGAATACTCCTCTTGCGCATTTGTATGCCTTTATTGAGGACTGACCTTGTGAAAAAGAAGTACACTCAAGCATACTTGTTAATTATTGCAGGGAATAAAATACTTTAAGTGAATATAATTAAGTGTTAAATAAACTGTTTTTGGACAAATAATTGAAGAAGACGAAGAAGAAGAAGTTTTATTTATATAGCACCTTTCCATAGCTCAAGGTCGCTTTACATAGTGTTAGACAGTACATTTGCACACCCACATACACAATAGTACATTTGAACACCCACCCACATACACAACACAAGCACAGGTCTTATATAGCCACATTATTCAAAATACAAATTAAATAGATATGTCTTTAACTGGGTCTTAAAGGTAGACAGAGATTATATATTACGTAATGGCAGGGGAAGCAAATTCCATAATTTAAGAGCATTGGCACTAAATTAATTGCATGTAAATGGCAAATAAATTAAAATGTATTGCAGTTTAAATGTATGTTAAATGCAGTACTGGAATTTAGTTATTTTTGGCCAACTTAAGTTGGACTTAAGTACATTTTTTTTTGTAATTTCATTATGAAGTGTACTGTTCAATGTGCTGACATGCATTTATTGTACACTAAAATATACTTCAATGTCTTTCTATTGAAAATTTGTATTACTGTTGATGTCAAGATCACCTTGTATGTCTGTCAGGATCACCATTCACCAGTCATTATGCCTGTTTCCTCCACACACATTTCCCATAATCCTTCCTGGTCACCTGCAGATCCTTCTTAATCACCTGGGTAGGGTTGCACCAGTCGTTCGTAAGTTCTTTCTTAAATTTGAACGTAAAGTCCACACTAGAGGCTTAGTAACTAATAGCTAGTTTGTAACTAACTCTGTACTTTTTTCGGTTGCACCATTTGATCTTAAGGCAGAACATTGCTAGTAGGTCATAAGCTCTCAGTAAAGTAATGCGCAGTCGCATAATATGATGTTTACCCTCAATGATCCAATAGCAGCCTTCAAATACGTGAGCAAAAGTTATGTGAAATTTCAGTTTATCCTTCTTTATTCTAACTTTGCCTCACGTAAACCAACAGTAAAATATATTTTACATTAAATACGATACTTAATCATGAATTACATAAGTGTTTTATATATAAATAACATTCAGAAGAATTCAGTATATTAAACGACATTAATAAGGATCAATAAATAAATACTGAAACAAATAAAAACTATTATGACTGATTTTATTTGACATCATGACATGCACAACACGGAGCGATTGGACAGATGCACCCAGCGGCGTGCTGTTTTGGACGGGATCTGGTTGAAGAGCCGCTAACAAAATAATCTATTCACATAAGGGTTTCTCTTGTAAATGTCAGCATTATCATATACGTGTAAAGGATTGAAGTCTTTCATGTAAAACAATAGCTTATTATGCAGTTCAGTCTGTCTGCAATTATTCCAACCGTTCCTCCTGATCGGAGGCTTCTGTAAATATTTAGTTTATACGTAGAGTTACGCTTCAACCAAGTTTAATGGTGCAAAGCAAAAATATTTAGTACTGCATAAGTTGTAACTTATTGCCCATTTATGTCAAAACTAGGCTACGTTGTAACTTACGCACAGCTGGTGCAACCGGCCCCAGGCCTGTCTGCTATAATGCTCATTTACTCCCCATAAAAGCCAGCACTACACACACAGTGATTGTCCGGTCTCATCCTTGCTAACTTGAACTGTTAATTGCTACTAACCTGCTTCGTCTTCCTGCACTCCAATCATCTGTATTTCTGCTTTCCTGGATTCCTTTCTCCTCCATTATCTGTTCAGCACCAACTAAGATGAAATACATTATTGTCATCATCATCAAGGTGTGTGAAGCAACTTACTAGTGAGGCAAAGTCAGATTAATTTCTGCGAACTGGTTCTTTTCGGAAAGTTTGGCTCAATGAACCGGTTCAAAGCTGATTCATAGGCTGAAACCAAAATCGTCCGCTATACCCTCAAATAGGGCACTATTTGAGGGGACATGTTACAGTCATACCACTTGTTACATTCATTTGTAGTGGTGTCCGAAACCATAGTGGACATGTTCGAGTGCACTCATTCAATCCCACATTGCACCGCAATAAAGAGTGTAGAACCGATGTACACTCAACAACATAATATCAGATTTGTCTTATTTTAAATAAACAGAAAAAAAAGTTTTTCAAAAGATGAAAAATAAACGTAAGTAAGACATTTTCTTTTCCTATGGTTTTACTTTTTACTTTTTGCTATTTAAAATGTTCAGTGATATCTTGCAAAGATTTTATTAATTTTGGCGCTATTTTTTCTCGAAATAATGTTGATATGGAAACAGTAAATGCACAAAGTTTCGTCGTCCTGGCATGTGTGGAAAGTGTTAAACCATGCATGTTACAACTAACCCTGTGTTAGGTTGTGCCACGTGCTCAGCTATAGTACAGTCATACAACTTGTTACACGGTATTTCACCGCATAAATAATTATGGGGATAAGAGATATTGATTTAAGAATAAACCAAATCTTACCTGTTTGTTATCTTGTTATAATACAATACAGTGTACAAAACAATCGTTGCTAAGTGGCAGTTGCTGCGTTTGTGTGAAACAAGAGAGAGCGAGTCCGCAATGACAAAATTAAATAACTGTTCGCAAAATATTAATTTGATTTTTATATTTTATTAGATCACCAAACGCAAAACTTCCATGAAGAAAAAATGCTCATAGCAAGCATAAATTTGCCGACTTCAGTTACCCGGATGAGAATGTTATCAGTTTTTACCGGTTGTTATCGGGGGATAACATACAGCTGGATGGTGTGATTGAACAATTAGAATCAGCTGATATTCTTCAGGTCAATCTTATATTCATAATCACAAAATTAGTTTGAATGTCCACTAAGGAACTTTTTTTTTCATACTTTTTCCAGGTTACCCCGACAATCTAATTTATATTATTATGAAATTCCAGAATCAACCTAGTCAGATTACTCCATCAATTGGTCAACAATATGCATTGTTAACACTATTTTAACATTAAACTGTATGCACTTTGTGCAATGACAGCATAACACAAATCCCTAAAATGATTGTAATGATGACAGTAAATATTATGCAGTGATAGTCAACATTATGCAACAAATGATGACATTTTAGCTTAACTTACAGAACCCGGAATATTCCTTTAAAAGTGACAACTGATTTTCAATCATTCATTGGGAGAGGCTGGAGACACAGTTTTATATGGTTTTATATGGTTATATTCCTAAATTGAATATTCTCTGATATTTAGATAATGATGACAATTCACTGGAGGGAATAATGACAAAAGGAAGAGAAGTTTTGTCCAGTGCTGTCTTCCAAATATGGTAATAGATAAAGGAAAGCTTCATTTAACTCAAGACCTGGAGAGATCCCAATGTCAATATTTCCAACACAAGCAAATTTTGCTAACTTTAACTTCCACGGTTTAGGACTCCTGCCCAAATAGATATTGTAGTTATCCTTACCTCACTTGAAATGAATAATATTTCTTGTCCTGCTCTTTCAACATCATCTATAAGTATGACTTCCCAAACAGGTAAAGAATACCACAAAAAACACTGTATGGGCTATGGGTTTTGTCCAATAATGAGACTTTCCCTGAATACTGAATTATATTTATATACCCAATGCAAGTCCTATAATGTCCAATGACAACATTGTCATCCTCTGTCTCTTTCCTTGAGATGACAGTACACTGTTTACACTGAGGATTACTAAAAGCAACATCCTGTTTTTTTGTTGTTAACAGTGCCAACAGAACACTGGAGGTTAAAAAGGGCTCTCAGCCAAGTTGCCTTATTAGTGTAGACCTTTCTTCTTGCAGTCTTATCTGGGGACTTGAGTCCCAACTTCAAAATGATACAGCATAATTCTGTCTTTGGTTTTAGGCCAAAGCAAAGGAACAAAATGTGAACAGTAGCAATTGCTCCAGAGCACCCCAGCATGACAGAGGAGAGAAAGCCATTTTTATAGCGTAATTAATGTATAAATGCATGCTTTGAAAAGCATTATTTAAGCTTAAACTGTTATGACGCATACATCAACCTCTTTTTCACAAAGTCATCCAGATCTCTGAACAGGCACAAAGAGAAACGCTCCTTTAAACAGCACTTGCATTTTTGAGTAATTGTATTCATTTCCATTCACCACAGCAAGTTGTGACAACAAACCAGCCCACATTTGGTCTTTTTTCAGTTCGCCCACTCGCAATGCTGTAATTAGTTCGAAATGGAGCCAGGAAGTCCATTTACAGCATATAGGAAATAATTGGTGGTGGTTATATTCCCTTGGGATGCTGTCTTTGATTATTCAGGGGGAAGATGAGCCCACTAAATGAAGTGCCAAGGAGCACAATACTCAAATCACCTGGCTACTTCAGTATGGCACTTCTTATTCTTCTCCCTGACAGAAAAATCTATGGCTGGTCACCACAAAACGATGTAATTTACGTCTCTTTTCAGCCCATGGAGCCCGATGCAGAGTCGCTATAATTGGCTTAGTTTCCAAGTGTCATACATGGGTGTGGAGAGAACATTGACTGGAGAGGGTTTATCTGACTTAGAGATACATTGTTAGCAAACCCTGAATCATTGCTGCAGGAGTCCATTTTCTGCATTAAAAATAGATAGCAATACACTCTTCACTTAGGAGCCCTTCACACGACACCATTTTTACCTAAAAATGGAAAACTTTTTATGCATTTGGCCATTCATTTACACAACACCAGTGTTTTGGGGACCTAAAAAAGCAAACCTTTGAATAAATGCACGTTTGTGAAACATGATGTCATGTTAAATGTTCAGTCTATAGACATGTAGTGTTTCTTCACCAAGTGAAATCGCCAACTACAGGTCTGGCATTAATAATACTGCGTTTTGAGTCGTTTTCGCAAATCTGTGTAAACGGGGATCATTTTGATAACGTTGTCGCATGGATGCTAAAAGTTCAAAGGAAAAACGTTTCCTGTTTTAGTACATTGTTGTCATGTAAACATACCCTTAGTTGTAGCTAAACCTACTATGAGGTAAAAGTTGTCACAATACATATATATATATATAATATATATATACTGTATACTGCATACCAGTTTTTCACCATTGGTATACTACAATAATAGTCAGGCATATCATTTAAATAATATTGAAATAGCTGCATTTATTTGATCAAAGTACTATGAAACACTAATATTATTAAATATTGCTTAATATATCTTAAAATGTATTTATTCATGTGATGGCAAAGCTGTATTTTCAGCATCATTACTCCAGTCTTCAGTGTCACATGATACTTAAGAAATCATTATAATATAAAGATTTAATGCTTTAAGAATCATTTGTATTATTATCAATGTGGATAGATAACTATCAGTGTTGAAAACAGTTCTGCTGCATATTCTTTAATGAGTAGAAAGCTCAAAAGAACCTCATTTGTTTTTTTTTTTTTTGTTTTGTGTGTGTGTGTGTGTGTGTGTGTGTGTGTGTGTGTGTGTGTGTGTGTGTGTGTGTGTGTGTGTGTGTGTGTGTGTGTGTGTGTGTGTGTGTGTGTGTGTGTGTGTGTGTGTGTGTGTGTGTGTGTGTGTGTGTGTGTGTGTGTGTGTGTGTGTGTGTGTGTGTGTGTGTGTGTGTGTGGACTGGTAATACGGTATGGGGACAAAATGTCCCCACAAAGATGGCAATATCCAAATTTTTGTCCTTGTGGGGACATTTTTGGTCCCCATGAGGAAAACATCTTATAAATCACACTAAGTGATGTTTTTGAAAATGTAAAAATGCAGCATGTCTCCTGTGATGGGTAGGTTTAGGGGCAGGGGCAGTGTAGGGGATAGAAAATACGGTTTGTACAGTATAAAATGCATTACGCCTATGGAATGTCCCCACAAAACATGGAAACACAACATGTGTGTGTGTGTGTGTGTGTGTGTGTGTGTGTGTGTGTGTGTGTGTGTGTGTGTGTGTGTGTGTGTGTGTGTGTGTGTGTGTGTGTGTGTGTGTGTGTGTGTGTGTGTGTGTGTGTGTGTGTGTGTGTGTGTGTGTGTTTTAACAATGTAAAAGTCTTGACAAGAGCAGAAAATAATTTATTACATACTAATGATAGCACATAGCTTTTGCTTTCATAAGTGTTTTCATGATTTCAAGTGAAAGAAAATTCTACAAAACAGAGAGGGAGGAAGTTCAAGCAAAGAGCTGGGATATGTATACGGCTTTGTGTGTATATATTAGTGGTGGGCATAGATTAATCTAGATTAATCTCATCCAAAATAAAAGTTTGTGTTTACATAATAAATGTGTGTGTTCTGTGTATAATTATTATGTATATATAAATACACACACGATGCATGTATATATTTAAGAAAAATATGTTATATTTATATATAAGATAAATTATATAAATATATATACAGTATGTACATGCAAATATGTCTTAAATATATACATGTGCGTGTGTGTATTTATATATACATAATTATTATAACACACACACATATATTATGTACACACAAACTTTTATTTTGGATGAGATTAATCTAGATTAATCTATGCCCACCACTATTTTATATATATATATATATTGTGAACTGTGTTATTATTCAGTCATACGAGTATGTACACAAATGTTCAAAAAAATAAAAGGGTTATACATAGCAAATAAATAAAAACGGGTTATGGACAATGAACAATTCTCTCCCATAGTGACCATCTAATGCAACAACATAATACTAGAGTATAGAGTAAGTTACTCATAATATACAGTCATATTTTAAATAAAATAAAAAAAAAACAGAAAAAAAACAGAAAATGACTATGATTTTAAAAGTTATAAATTAAAAGAAACAATGAAAGTTTGTCAATACATGCTATAAGTGTCCACTTTGGAGCACTATGAACTTAGAAGATCTTCTCTTATTGCTTTTGAAATTGGCTATTTTAAAGCAATTTAGAAATGATGGTTATTACGAATGCAAAACATCAAGAAAGGATATTCTGGACTTATGTATCAAGGTAATAAGAACAGGACAAAACGTCCCCAGTATAATGACAAAATTAAACGTACAAATAGGCTCTATCATAATGGAGTAAAATTGCTGGCACAGAACCCCTGCCAGTGTAAGGCAGCAGGAGGATATTAAACATCAACAAGATGTTCTGCTGACTCTCGTGAGGCCCAGCTGAAGTTGCACCGCATTTAGTTCAGCATGAAAAAGTAAAGTAAACAATTTTGAGATATTATTTAACTTATCTGCTAGACAGAAAATGACATTTCAGTGTAAGGTCCATACAAAATAAACACCTGTGATGTTCATTGGAAGGACAAAAACGTTTGAAACATTCTGAATATAATATAGCTTTTATGTTATGCAAAATAAAGAACAGAACAAAATCTGTATGAATTTTACAATTATTATTATTTCTTTAACCATTCAAAGTGTGATGTTACACAAAATCCCTTACCCACAATTTGTAATGCGCCCTTTTAAGTGCAAATGTATATGTTATTTATAATTACATAAATTAAACACAACTGAAACAAATGGTGGCACACAAAGTACAGTGGACAGATGGAAAAATAGAGAGAAACTCTCTGGAACTCTAAAAATAAAATATTTAAGAATACTATATTACATACTTTTTTTTCAGCAAAACAATGGTCTTAAATATTTTATTTTTTACCCCTTATTTTTAATTTATATATATATATATATATATATATATATATATATATATATATATATATATATATATATATATATATATATATATATATATATATATATATATATATATATATATATATATATATACAAATCTAAATGCTTCAAAAACATTTTAATTTGGCCTCATAACCTCAATTCCTTTGATCTTTATTACTAGATGTTTTTGTTTTTTTGTATTATTTCAACGATTTCCTGCCTCAGACTTAAGCATCGAGAACTAATTACTGTAAATTGTGGTCATAAATGTACCAGTGCATTAGTGTGACAATAATCTGACCCTCTCATCCCCACTTGCACTACAGTGTCTACAGTGTCCGCAGCAAATGTGGGATTCAACAGAGCCTTAAAATAGCATAATTCTCTGAAGTAATTTGTGACCCTGCTCTTCTGGAAGTGTGAGACCATTTAATGAGCATTTTTCTCTCCTTTATGTAAATACTGCTGCACATCTTAAAATGCCATTAATGTAGGAATTGCAGGATAGATTCCTCAGAAATTGCAGTCTATGACTGATTACAAATCAGTACAAATTACGGTAGTACTTTATTTTAGTCTTACAGTTTTACAGTCTATGCACTTATTATAATAATTACAATAATTTGGAAATAACTACTAATCATGAACCTACCCCTAAACCTAACCTTAACCCCTGTAGTTACCTTATATTACCAGTACTTTCTTAGGTAAAATAAAGTGTAACCCAAATTACATGACAAAATTGTACTTAGTAATGCAATTCACTAGAATACACATTTTAGGTAATGTAATCGGACTACTTTTTGATTATTTTTACATTAATTTTGACTTAACTCTAACGTTTACCATATTGATCTAAAATACAAAGCAAAACAAAGACATTCCACTCGTTGTTATCAAACACATTAAAAATCACATTACGTCAGGGTTTCCCAAACTGTGTTTTGTAATTCAACAATCCGTCCATCCATCCATTCTCCAGACCACTAATCCATGCATGGTTGCAGGTTAATCATAACAATGTAAATTTTAATTAATCAAACAATTAAAATAAAATACTTGGAAAAAATGAAATAATTGATTTGTTTACCTGAATGTCATGTGACCACCAGAGAAACGTGAACATGCAAATGTGCTGTTAAATTATTGAAATAATCACTTCAGTTTTCAGGGGTACTTTACTTTAGGTCAAATGGGTTTTGGTGGAGTTTGGGAATCTCTAATAAACATGAAACATGACAATTACATTACACTGCCAAAGACTTCCAGGATTTAAATATCTGTTTCCAAATTTCCTGAATCAATAAAGAGTGAAGGTATGATGAAGACTGTATTGCACAGCTATATGTCGTAATATGTAATTATATAATCGTTAAAAATGTAACTGTAATATATAGCATGTATGTGTGTAAACCCTAATGCTCAAAATAATTAATTGATTTGAGAAGGGTAATCTTAAAATAAACAAATTAGTTCAATCAAATTAACTTTTATGAGTATTTCGAACTTTCTTTCTTTTTCAAGTTCACAAAACTGATACATTTGAAGTACTCTGAATTGTTTCATTGTTTTGTGTTTTATGAACTTGTTTCTTTCAATTTAGATAAACTTAAATTTAACTGAAACTGGGCTTGGATTTCTATTTCCCAGCATGCTTTGCCATGGCACTAAAGGGAGAGTAAATGCTACAATTAAGGGTTATTTTATGTTTTTGTTTATGATTAATGTTAAGAGGAAGATTTAAGAGTGTTTAATGTTTTACTATGCTAATTTAGAAGAGTTTCTGTTCTGTTCTGTTCTGTTCTGTTCTGTTCTGTTCTGTTCTGTTCTGTTCTGTTCTGTTCTGTTGTTATGTTATGTTATGTTATGTTATGTTATGTTATGTTATGTTATGTTATGTTATGTTATGTTATGTTATGTTATGTTATGTTATGTTATGTTAGTTTGAGAACAGATATATGTAAAAATGTCCAATGTTGCTGTACTTATCCAATTGCTAATCTTAAAATCTTTAACTGATTACCTTTAACTGATTTTTTTTTAGTTTTGCTAACTTATTTTGGTTTACAGTGTGTGTATATATATATATATATATATATATATATATATATATATATATATATATATATATATATATATATATATACACACACACACACAGTTTGGGAAACAGTTTGAATTACAAAACACAGTTTGGGAAACCCTGACGTAATGTGAATTTTAATGTTTATATATAGTGCATAAAACCATATAATATGCATTTGTGCTTCATTTGGATGTGTTTGTATTCATGCTAGTGCCTAAGAGTGCAGTGGTCCTCTCCAAGGAGCTCGCTTTGCGTTTGAGGAGCACATATTAATGACTGTGAAAATCACTTTACCCTTCACGAGCCCTGAATCATACACAGAGGCAGAAAACAATCCTCCATTTCGGTCACAGTCGATTTAAGATGTATCTCCGAGGAAATCAAATCGCATTCAGTTGTTGACACTCACATTCTGCATTAATTGTAGGTATTAATAAAGACATAGGCGAGTGTGCGGCCATGCACAAGTACGGTAATTAAAGAGAAGGTCTCAATCTTTTCTCGCTCACTCTGCGTAGTGCAACAAATAACCTCATCTGCTATAGAAAACATGATGGATGAAATATTGCATGAGGATTGCTCAGCTCACTCTAATATGAATAAACTAGGACCTCAGTGTGCCCTCTGCCATGTTCCACTATCGCTCCCCGTGGCTGCACACTTGTCCACCAACTGCAGCCAGTCAGATTAATCGTTGGCAACACGGTCGCCCACAGACAACTGGCAAAGTGGGTGGGCGACAGGTGTCATTTATAATGTATGGCTTCACCCGAGGGGGCGGCATGATTTCCAATTACACCTCACACCTCTAGGGCCTCACTGAGTAATTATGCAGGAGTGAATCCGGTACAGAAACTTGGGCAGATAAAACTCAGGTCAACTTAAACAGAATTTGAAACAAAGTTGCTGTCAGTTATTGTAATGTGCACTGAAAAATTTAAAGTCAGTATGCTAATGTAAAGTGTCAATTAACTCTAAATAAAAAGTTGCTAAAACAGTGTAGTTAGAGCAGCTGTTGGCAACATTGTTCACTGTGAATATCCTAAATTAGCATATCAATAATTTGAAGATAAAATACATCTAATGCAAATTAAAGGGATATTTTCTACCTCTCACCTTGTTCCAAAACAGTTTTTGAAGAATTGTCTTTTCCATAAAATATATACTTTTTATATATATTTACGGTAGAAAATGTACAAAATATGTTCATGGAACATGATCTTTACTTAATATCCTAATGAAGATTTTTTGGATAAAAGAAAATATAATTTGTATAATATATAATAATAATTTTGACCCATAGAATGTATTGTTGGCTATTGCCACAAATATACCCATGTGACTTATGACTGGTTTTGTGGTCCAGGGTCACATATATGCAAAAAAGCAAAACATGATTATGTATTTCTGCTAAGCTAGCGACATTGGGCATCATGACAAACGCTAATACTTTTTCATATACTGTCTACTTTCTTTGTATAACAGTTCTATCTAATAATGTATTAGGATAGTTAAACAGGTCTTAAACTAATGAAGACAGAGAATGGGAGCGCTGTATGCCCAGGCACTGGCGTTCTTAGCACAGTCAAAACGAATTTGGCCACGCCAAAATAAAAGTCACAACAACAAATTTACGTCACTTCAGAGTTCCTACTGGCAGTGCAAATGCAACCAGGGAAATAGCCTTAGGGAACATTTAGTTCTCAGGGAACCACCCTGGTAGCTGGATCCTAGAACGAAGTTCCTAGAACTACCCAATGCAAAAGCCCCTTATCTGTAGGTCAGGTCTCAACTGCAACACTCAGTGTTATGTAAATGGTTTCAAGGGGTTCCATAAACTGATATCTATGAACCATCTAGTATTGCACAAAATCTCTTCTCTATTTTTTGTGATTTTGGAACCACAGTAATGCACTGTAGAAGATGCACTTCAACAGTTAATTGTTTTGGTGCAATTCACTTCAGCATGAGCTCACACCAACTCCAAAACTCACCAATACTTCATGGTCCATGGAAAAGGATCTCACCTAAATCCTTTCCACAATCATTGGATGTAGAAGAGAAAGACACAGATGTATTACAGATTAAAGGATTACCGTAAAACCTGCCTCTGCCTCCTAATTTGAAAGCCTTAAACCTCAACCAGAGCTCAAAGGGGCTCATCCAAGGTGCTGATCTGGCTCATCCGTGCTTGTTAAGAGAGCTATATCCTGACAAAGCCACATCATAAAGCTAGGGAGATTTGGCTGCAACCATATTACTGACAATTTGTGAGTTCTGGAGAAGATACTATGGGCCTTGCTGCCAGTGACCTCACAAATGATCCACTTTCTGAACATTACATAAAAAACATAGTTTGGAAATTGGAACGATACTATTACTGCTTTCTGGTGCGATTTCTCCTTGTGAACACCTGGGTCCCAATCACAGTAGTCCAGTAATTCTTGTTACGCATGGATCCAGGTAAATGATTGAAAACCACAAGTTGAAAAAGCTCCAAGTTGACCTGGCCTATGAGTTCATGCAACTACTAGTTTTGAGGCCTGGAGGAAGATGACATGTTGAATATACTGTAATTATTCAGCATCTGAAAATCTTATGACTTCTGAAGTAGTCTAAATCTCATGTGTGAAATGTAGTCTGGCCGGAACATGGCTGAGAATTTTTAACAACTTTCTAGTAATAATAATAAAAGTTGTACATCAGGGTTTCTCAACGGGTGGTTTGTGACCAAAAAGTGGGCCACAAGACCGTTTTGAGTGTGTCGTAGAGTGTGTAGTCAAAGAAAGAACAACAAAAAACCTAATTCTAAATGTTTTTCTGATGAAATACTTTTATTTTGAAAGCTGTGCTTGAACGCTGTTGTCCCTTCTGTCAGACACAGTTTAAAGGGTTAGTTCACCCAAAAATGAATATTAGCCCATGATTTACTCACCCTCAAGTCATCCTTGGTGTATATGACATTCTTTCAGTTCAAGTCATCCTTGGTGTATATGACATTCTATAATTGCAGTTATAGTTGCTCTGTTTTTGAAGTCCATAAAAAGTGCATATGCCCATCAAATAATATGCTCCACTCTCTCTGGGGTGTTAATAAAGGCCTTCTGAAACGAACCAATGTGTTTGTGTAAGAAAAATATCCATATTTTAAAATGTATCAATAAACTTTCGGCCGACCACCTTCCCTGTAGCCTGGCGTGGCCATACTCAATTCTAGTCAGAATATGAGTCTGGTACCGCTCCATTGAGCTTTGATTATGGGGCGTTTCAACCGAGCCAGGAAAGACCTCAATTGGATAGACCCACAACCAATCAGAGCAACGGAGCGACGCGTAACGTTAGTTGTCAAATGTCAACAGAACTCAACTGCAATGTGTTGTCAAGTCCGTGTTTTTCTCCATGTCCGCGGGTTGAAGCGACCCCAATTATGTGATACTATAAATACAGGAATGCGAATATTAGCAGGCAACCATGCCAAAATAACATATTTTGCCAATCAAACGCCATTTTTTTCCAGAGAACCCCGCGAAAAGTTATTGTTTTGGGCGATATATTTGAGTAGGAATTGTGCGTGAGATTGCAAAAAAACGTGGCAACCCTGTCTGCACGCGCGCTGGATTAAGTAACGTTACAAGAAAAAGATGAGTGTAAACGATCTTTGCCAGTATTGTAATAAAAGAATTTAAGGATACACAGAGTACTTACCAACACGATCATCGTTTCTGAGAGAAATAGTGAAGGTGAATGCATATACGAACAAGTTCTCCACTTAGGATAAGAGCAAATTCAACCCAAAGCGCCTTTGATGACGTGGATGATTACGTTACTGTTGATCATCTGTCCATCATCGTCTAAAGCCCACCCTGACAATTTCATTGGTCCGAACAGTTTCATAATAACTCCTCTATGGAGCGATTCCAGACCGAATTGCCCGAGCAAAAAATTTTGTGGGCGGGGCTAAATTCGGCTGGCATCCAGACTACCTTCCCTGTTCAATTTATGGAAAAATTGTTGAAAGTTCCCCTGCCAATCGAAAGACTAGCGCGACCAGGTAGGCTCGTCATGACGTCACGTACGCATCTTGAGTTTCACTTTCAACATTCAACTCTTTTCCACGGAAGGCGGTTGGCCAAAAGTTGACCTGATAAAGATAACGCATCGATTCGCTTCAGAAGGCCTTTATAAACACCCCGGAGCCACGTTGGAGCACGTTATTTGATGGACTGATGAACTTTTTATGGACTTCAAAAACAGAGCCACTATTACTGCAATTCTAATGCTTGGATTAGCCTGGAATTTTGCAATATAACTCTGATTTTATTCGTCTGAAAGAAGAATGTCATATACACCTAGGATGACTTGAGGGTGAGTAAATCATGAACTAATTTTCACTTTTGGGTGAACTATCTTTAGTAAAAAGTGCCTGAGAAAAATGTCAACCACTTAGTATCTGCTGTTAGATCCTGTGTCATTATGGTAATGTTATTTTTTGTTATTTGTTAGGAAATTAAAAGTCTCTCTCACCTCAGAAAAAAACAAACTTGCCTGTCCTGCCAGACATTTTACTATTAATAAAGTTATACTTGTTAATGTGCATGACAGCTGGAAAATGCAGTGAATTGTACATGCTCTTTTCCTGTTTTTTCCTGTTTTTGTGTGTGTGTTTTTTAAAGCCTTAACTAATTTGTACTAACATTTAAATGAATCATTTGATTTAATAAACTTATTGTGTACATACAATAAAATTTCCCTGCACACTACATCATACCTTCCAAATATTCACAACAATGGGATTCTCTTTAATGACTCTCCTTTTCAGGAGTTTGTACATTTGTGAAAATGCTTGCCAAAAAGTCGAGTGAGGCCTCTCCTCAGGCTTCCTGCCAGGCTGACGGGCAGTTTTTGGAGGACATCCTCTGGTCATGAAATGCATGAATTTTAAGCAGAGCAAAATAATGGACAACCTTTGCCTCAAGTGTTTAATTAACATATGGATAGGGTCTTTCACCTGCAAACTCGGCCCCATTGGGACATCTGTCCGATTTCTCTATATCTAGCCCACGGGTTATGACTATCTGGAGTGACTTCTCTTTCGACTGACGTCTGACTCAGGACTCACTCAAGAGCCCCTGAGGACTCATTAGCAAGACAGAGCAAGATCTCAGCTTTCCATTTCTTGCCATCTTGGGCAGATGGACAGGCAGCCTAGGCAGAAAGAGTATAAAATACTGATAATCCATGCAGTTTCTTTAAAATCCCTTGATCCTAAGCCCACATGAGAAATTGTGTCAGCTACTATCGTGAACCTGTTAATGCTCTGGGGGACCATTTTGACTGCTTATTGGCTTGTAGTTATTCAGAATGTATCATAAATAAATCATCATCAATGAGTTTTTTAGCATGAGATTGTAGTGTATGCGGTATGATATTTTAAATAACACAGGGACAACCTTCTGAGAACTGATATTGAAGAATATTTCACAATCAATCAAAGAAAAACTGAGAGCATAGAACTTATCAATGCAACCAAACCTTTATTGCTGTTGTTTTTAGTCAAATGTATTTGCTTAAGGATTAAAATGCCTGTCAATCAATCATAACCCCAGATCTTCATAATTGTACTTTATGACTTAAGTAACATTAAATTCAGCAATCATTTCTGATTGTTTCAACTTAAAAAGATTTGAATTAGTATTCATCATTTCTTTATTCACATCAAATTTTCCAATATTGTGTGCTTCATTGAATATTTTATAGCATGTGTAGCTTCAATAGAATACAGCGTAAAGTCTTAAACTACATCATATGAATACCTTGAAAACAAGAAAAAAGACCACACACAGACAGTAATAAAAAGTCAGGACAAGAAGTTCCCTTCGCTCAGTCACTACGACGTAACGTTAGTGACTAACGAATGGGGTTTCGCCAGAAGCCTATCATCTTCGAGCTTAGAGAAAACGCCCAATGGCGTGCCAATGCCATGGGCATGCGGAATTTGCATACGTAACTCCGCCTCACCGTGAGTATATAAGGAGGCACGAGCAACATCGCATTATGTTTCTGCTTTCGAGCCAAGAGGACCTACCTCTTCACTCCTACAGCCTTCTGAGACTCTGTCAGCTTCTTCGAGACGAGCAGCTTTCCGGTCGGTGTTGGTGTAACGGCGCTGCTCCAGTGATCGCATACTTCCTGCCTGCTGATCTCTGCAGTGGTCTGTTGACAGCTGGTGTGTGTTTCCCTGGGCGCTCGCATCGACTGCTAGGCTTCCTCTCACAAAAAGAGCTTGCGCGCGGCACGCCTTTTTCAAGACGGTTCGCCCGCACTTCCGGTGCGATCGATATCCATTGCTGTCTATGGGCACTTTCACTGCTCGATGTGTTTGGGCTTCAGCACGCTCGGGCAGTGTTTGTGGATGTGTCATGTTCCCACTGCGGAATGTGACCATCGCGATGTTGTGGTCGAGACTCAGTGATCTCCGTGAGGAGAGAGAGTCCTCTGCCACACCCCAATCTACCGTCTCCGAGAGAGGTGGTACTTTGGCTGGTGGCCAGGGTGACCTGAGGGCTGTGCTGTGGTTTAAGACCCCGACGCTCATTCCTCGGGCCACACCCCCTCTAGCACATCGCTTCCCATGAGTGCTGGACTGAAACAGCGCCCGCCTCTGACGCCTCGCTCGCTCAGTTCACACTCCAGATAGCAGTGAGATTTAGATCGCCGCATCCCAAGGTGGGCTGGAGTCCTTTGGGGATGACGACAGGCAGTGCTCCGCCTCCGGGTGTGTCAGCGCAGCCTGATCTGACCCAGAGTTGACAGCCATGTTATCTCGGCAGCCGCGAGCCTCGGGCTGGTGTGGAACTCCGCCTGTCACGAGTGCTCGTGGTTGCGCGATTGGTTTTGGGGACGGCACCCGACAGCTGTTGGGCCCCGCCCCAATGCCTTCGGCCCCGAGGTGCATGAGGAGGTCACGCGTCCGGGAGTCCCGTGCTTCCCGTGGCCGCCGGCCTCCTCCGCCTTCTCTGCCTCGATGGGGCCGTGGCCTAGGGTACACTGGGGTCCCCACTGTTGGGCACTCTGTTGCGCACTACGGTGTCCACAGAGTGCTTCGACGTGGCGTGGCTATCCTAAGCACCTCCCAGAGCCTCAGGGCCCGCCTACTGGGTGGCGTGGTCCTGCAGAGCTACGGGCAGGCCGCCGCCTTGCACATGCACGAGGGTGGAGCCGACCCAGGGCTCTTCAATGAGCTGCGTGTCGCCACTGATCCCGCCTCTGGCGCGTGAAGGTGGCCACACGCTCCTGGGCCGGGCGATGTCCACAGTTGTGGTCCGGAGAAACACCTGGCCTTACCTGGTGATGTGGAGGTAGTTGAGTGAGCCACCTCCTCAACTCGCCCATATCCCAGGCTGGCCTCTTCGGGCGCGCGCTGAGAACTGCGCCCAACGGTTCTCGGCCGCCCGAGAGCAGACTGAGGCTGTAACACGTACTGCCCCGGCGGCCAGCTGCTGCACCAGCCGCCGGCTCAGTCGCCTCAGTCCGCTCGCCGCCGAGGGCGCCTCCCCCTCCTACCCGGCCCCAGCAGCAGCCTTCACCGGGCCGTGTCATGGAGGAGGTTGCAGGATGACGCCCAGTTCGCTGCACAGCCTGACTAAACGCCAGGCTGGAGGTGGACAACTCAGAGATGGGTTCCAGTTCTTTCCAGGAGATGGTAGCAGGCCTCTCCTTCCCCGGTGGAGGGCCGGGGAAAATCCTTCGCTGCTGGCCTCCGGGCTGGCGGCGCTTGAGAGAACTGGTGTCCCCATCCCTGAGGACACAGAGACTGGTGATGGCAGTGTGCACCGCCCTCGGGCCGCGCCGCCTCGCCCTCTCTCTCGCCAGCCTCTCGAGCAGACCCCAGTGGAACGCGCCCTTCCCTGGTCTCCTCTGTCAGGACGCAGCTGCTGGCTGTGCCCCACACCGGGACGCCACGCCTCCCACGCCTGGGCCAGTCACGCTGCCTCGCTGCCCCACCCGGGTACGCTCTGTGGTTCGAGTGACCCCTGGTCAGTTCCTGGGAGTCTGACTACAGCTTCCAGGACTGTCCGCAGGGCCGCAAAACCATCAGGCTGCCACGCGATTCACCCGCGCAGGCTCCTCCTCGCTGGGAGTCCGCCACCATGGTGGGGCCCAATGTCCCAGTCATGCGCGGAGGTTGCCACCCTACTGGCGAAGGGTGCGATCGAGCCTGTCCTCCAGCCGAAATGAAGTCCGGCCTCGGCCTTTACTTCATTGTACCCTAGAGAACCGGTGGGTTATGGCCAATCCTGGATCTGCCCGCCCTGAGCCGATCCTTACAGGCTTCCGCTCAGGATGTTGGCAGCGTAACGCCTTCTCACGCGTTCGTCCAGTTGATTGGTTGCAGCGATTGACCTGAAGAATGCCTACTTCTTTGTCTCCTACCTCGACGCGGACCGTTCCTACAGGTCTGCTTCGAGGGGCGGACATTCAGTACGCGCCCTCCCATTCGGCTAGCTCTGTCCCCTCGTGACTTCACGGTCTGTCGAGGCAGCCCTTGCGCCACTCAGGCAGCACGGGTTCGTGATCCTGAACTGCCTCGCGACTGGCTCAGACTGAGTCACTCGAGAACAGGGTGCGAACACAGAGTTCTAGTGCTCCAGCACGTAGCCTGTCTGGGCCTTCAGGTCAACTGGGAGAAGAGCAACTCTGCTCCGCAGGGATCTCTTTCCCGGTATGGTTTTCAACTCGTCGTCGCCATGTGCGTGCAGCTTACCAGCGAGCACGCGCAGTCAATGCTGACTTGCCTCCGTTAATTCGAAGCAAGAGTGCGGTTCCACTGAAGTGTTTCAGAGGCTCCTGGGGCATATGGGCATCTGCAGCCGCGTGACGCCGCCGATTGTTTCATATGAGACCGCTTCAGCATTGGCTTCGCGATCGGGTCCCGAGATGGGCATGGCAGTCTGGCGCCCGGGTCCAAGTGACTCAGGCATGCTTACAGACGCCACCCCGTGGTCGAACCTCAGTTTCTACGGGCCGGGTGCCCTTAGAACGAGTTTCCAGGCATGTTGTCATTCGACGGATGCCTCTGCCACGGGTTGGGGTGCCATGTGCAATTGACAAGCAGCCGCGGCTCCTGGACAGGACCCCACCGCCTCCTGCATGTCAATTGCCTTGAGTTGCTGGCAGTACGGTTCGCCCTGCACCGCTTCCGAGCGTTGCTGAAGGGTCAACATGTGCTTGTCCGACAGACAACACGGCCATAGTAGCGCATATCAACCACCAGGGCGGCTCACGCCCCGCCGTATGTCTCAACTCGCCCGCCATCTCGGTTTATGGAGTCAGAAGCGCCTGAGGTCCCTGCTGTCCATATTCTGGGAGTCCTGAACTCGCAGCCGACGAGCTCTCGCGGTTTCAGCCTCTCCGGGAGAATGGAGACTCCAGCCCCAGTCGGTCCAGCTGATTTGGGAACAGTTTGGGGACGCGCAGGTAGATCTGTTGCCTCCCACGACTCTTCCCACTGCAGCCTGTTCTTTCCTGTCCGAGGGCACGCTCGGCACGGATGCACTGGCGCACAGCTGGCCGCGGGGCCTACGCAGGTATGCGTTTCCCCCAGTGAGCCTACTCGCACAACTTTTGTGCAAGATCAGGAGGACAAGGAGCAGGTCCTTGGTCGCCTGCACTGGCACGGCCGACCTGGGTCCCAAACTCGTACTCTTGCGACAGCCCTCCTGGCCTATTCCTCTGAGACCTCCTCACTCAGAGACGGGCACCTTTGGCACCTGCGTCCCGATCGGTGGAGCCTCCACGTGTGGCTCCTGGATGAGACGCGGCAGGTTTGAGTGGCCTGCCACCTTCGGTGGTCGCCACCATCACTTCTGCTAGGGCAGAGTCCACTCGGCATGCCTATGCGTTGAAGTGGAACCTCTTCGTCACCTGGTGCTCTTCCCGCCAAGAAGACCCCTGGAAATGCCCGATCGGGTCCGTGCTCTCGCTCTCCAAGAAGGGTTGGAGCGAAGGCTGTCTCCCTCCACCCTCAAAGTTTATGTGGCCGCTATATCTGCCCACCACGATCTCTTGGAGAACAGAAAGGTAAGTCAGCACGACCTGATCATCAGGTTCCTGAGGGGGGCGAGGAGACTGAATCCTCCTCGCTCTCCTCTCGTTCCTCTTGGGACCTCTCAGTAGTTTTAAGATGCTCTGCAGAGGCCTCCCTTGAGCCTTTGCGGTCGGCTGATATTAAGTTCCTGTCGATGAAGACGGCTCTGCTGACCGCATTGGCCTCCGCCAAGAGGGTCGGGACTTGCAGGCATTTTCGTGCCTGGAGTTCAGGCCGCTAACTCTCACGTGATCCTGAGACCCCGGCCTGGATATGTGCCCAAGGTTCCCACCACTCCGCTCAGAGACCAGGTGGTGAACCTGCAAGCGCTGCCCGTGGAGGGGCAGACCCAGCCTTGGCACTGCTCTGTCCACGCGCGCTCCGCGCCACGAGACGACGTGACGCAGTGTTTCAGGACCTCAGACCAGCTCTTTGTCTGTTATGGTGGAGAGCGGAAGGGAGGTGCTCTCTCAAAGCAAAGGCTGTCTCACTGGATAGTGGACACCATTGTTTTGGCTTACCAGCAGCAAGGTTTACCATGTCCCCTTGGGGTGCGGGCTCACTCCACTCGGAGTGTCGCCTCCTCTTGGGCTTTAGCGCATGGCGCCGCTAACAGACATCTGCAGAGCTGCAGGCTGGGCGACACCTAACACATTCGCCAGATTCTACAATCTCCGAGTGGAGCCAGTGTCCGACTATGTACTCGCCCCCCCGAGGGGCCGGTAATGGGCCAGGCTCAGGTGTCTTCGCTTGCTTGCCATTCCACTCCTCGGACTGGATACGTGCGATATTCCTCAGGTGAGCTACCGAGAGCCCTGAGTTCCTCCAGCACTGCTTACGCCGATGCCTGTGTGTCTGCCCTCTAGCGAGCCCAGACCCTCGTGTCCGGCCAGGTGCCCGTGTGCATGGTTCCTCCGCGACCCCCACACGTGTATTTCACCGTAAGCCTCCGCAGTGAGCGGGTTTCTTCCCTTGGCATGTCCCGGCCATCCCTAGGGTTAAAAATCCACCTTCGGCTGGTACCCTAGAGTTTTCCATATGCAACCCTTGCGGGTCATATGTGTACTCTAAGTCCTCCCTACGGGTAGGCATCTTGGCATTTCCTCACTGGGATATGCTTCCCAGTGTACCTTGGTATTCCTGTGATAAGTGGGAGTCCTTCGTCCGTACTAGTCTTACGACAGGAACTCGCACTTACGCAGGGCACTGGAAGACAGCTGAGTGGCGGGATTAGATTGGACCCCATTCGTTAGGTCACTAACGCTACGTCAGAGTGACTGAACGAAGGGAACGCCTCGGTTACGGATGTAACCCTCGCTCTGAGGAGGGAACGGAGACGTAACGCCCCGCTGCCACATCAGCTGTGCTACCTGGAACGCAGGAGTTCAGTCTTGGCTCCTCAAGCAGGTAACATAATGTGATGTTGCTACGCACTCTCCTTATATACTCACACGGTGAGGCGGAGTTACGTATGCATATTCCGCATGCCCATGGCATTGGCACGCCATTGGGCGTTTTCTAAGCTCAAGATGATAGGCTTCTGCGAAACCCCATTCGTTAGTCACTAACGTTACGCCTCCGCTCCTCCTCAGGGAACGAGGGTTACATCCGTAAATCGAGACGTTACTAGACATGACATCAAAATCAGCAACAATAGAGCTAATAACACTAGCAAATGGTTGAACATTGCATTGTTAAAACTAAAGAGATTAATTTCATATGCTCTGCTTGTTGGTTCCAACATGAGGAACTAAATCAATAGGTATTACACAAGTAAGATGCTGGTATATGGCCATAACACACACATGTGAGTGTAATTTTGGAGAGCTCAATGGACAGGTACACTATATTGCCAAAAGTTTTGGGACATCTGCCTTTACATGCACATGAACTTTAATGACATCCCATTCTTAATCTGTAGGGTTTAATATGGAGTTGTCCCACCCTTTGCAGCTATAACAGCTTCAACTCTTCTGTGAAGGCTTTCCACAAGGTTTAGGATTGTTTTTGTGGGAATTTTTGACCATTATTCTAAGAGCACATTTGTGAGGTCAGGCACTGATGTTGGACGAGAAGTCCTGGTACACAGTCTCCACTCTAATTCATCCCAAAGGTGTTCTATTGGGTTGAGGTCAGGACTCAGGCCAGTCAAGTTCCTTCACACCAAACTCACTCATTCATGTCTTTATGGACCTTGCTTTGTGCACTGGTGCGCAGTCATGTTGGAACAGGAAATTGTGCAAAATGTCTGAAGCATAAGAGTTCCTTCCGCTGGAACTAAGGAGCAAAGCCCAACCGCTGAAAAACAGCCCCACACCATAATCCCCACACCCCTCCACCAAACTTTACACTTGACACAATGCAGTCAGGCAAGTACCCCCTTCTCCTGGCAACCCCCAAACCCAGACTTGTTCATCAGATTGCCAGACAGAGAAGCATGATTCGTCACTCCAGAGAACACGTCTCCACTGCTTTAGAGTCCAGTGGCGGCATGCTTTACAAAATCAATTAAGCTCTCTACGCACTTTTCTTGAACTAATCTGGAGACCACACACAGCTTTGAGGACTGTAACTATTTCAGGGAGAGTGGGATGATTCTTTAGATCATGACAGTAAAAAGAGAAAAAAAAGAGAGAATTCGCCTTGATTTTATATTTTAAGGTTCAGGGATAGAAAATGAATAAAAGGCTTGAATATTCGATTTCCACGTGTGGGCTTGCATGAAACGCCCCTTTCCACTGATTAGGTCAACCAATGATCAACCCATGCAACATCATCAAACAACCGGACTAATGCTTTGACACAGATTGCGCTGGACAGGGACTAGAAAGGGTTCTCTTCTCTATAGGCATCGATTCAACATGGCTTTATTTCGCAATAGCATTAATTAATTTGATTTTAGCTCCATCCCTTCAAAACTCAGTGTACTGTCTGAAATAAAAGTTATGCATACTGCATATTTACATTCAAATACTGATGCGCTTCGCTACGCTTCCAGTGTGACGCAGCTTTTGCCACACAGATTTTGATAGTTGGACTCAATAAAACCAGTGGTGTGTCAAAGAAGTAAGCTGATGGCTTATGTGGGTGCAGATGCGAGGTTGTTGATATTAAGAATGAGCATTTAAACTAGTATAAATGTAATTGATATCAAGAAATAATATCCTGTGAATTAATAAAAGTCAAAACGGCTTGCCATACCGTCGTGGTGAAGAACTCTTCCGTTGCACAAGAAAAATTCAGGATGAGACTGATATATAACACTACCATCCAAAAGTTTTGTAATGTACATATGGCAGTAAACAGCCTGTTTTTATTTTTTTTTATGTATCATTCAGACCATTGAACTTGTCACTTTGATTGATTGATTGATTGATTGATTGATTGATTGATTGATTGATTGATTGATTCATGTATTCATTTATTTTTTGGTTGATTGATTGATTAATTCATGTATTCATTTATTTGTTGGTTGATTGTAATATGAAAATTAGATTTTTCACAATATTGTACTTAGAACTTAATGGAAACATACTTAATTGTTATGAAAACAATAATTTTTTCATTCATTTTGGGGTGAAATATAGTCTAATGTTCTATACACGTATCGTGAAATTCACTCATAATACTATAAGACATACAGATGCAGACTTGATTTGTTGATTTGTATTTTCCGACTTCATCCTGTTCCGGTTAGGGCTCAGGACAAAGCTCTCAGTGAGCTCTGCATATTGAAAGAGCAGACAGGATTCTGGCAGTGATTTCATATCTGTCAGCTTTATGACTCACCGAAGCTGGCAACGATCTGCAGAATACTCAGCCATACAGAGACTATTATCACTTTTTATCTCTGTGGGTTGATGTTGGATTTGGATTTAGTGTAATGATTTCTGTCTCCATTTACACATACCAGTTTTCTTTCAGGGTATGATTTCTCACTTTTTGGCTGAAAAATTGAAGCATTTGACACCAGAAGGAGCTGACTTAAAATGAGTTGGATGTCATGGAAGTGACGCCTCCAGTCACAAGTCTCTCTATAGTTGACATGAATGTTTGTGTGTTCCCTCTGATCTGTCATATCTTCCTTGTTTAATATTCAGCAGCTCAAACCAACACTGGTTTTTCCATGACACAGAGAGTATCGATACTGTTAAACTAAATTCTACCACAGAACATTAGTAATGTTTTATGCATTATTATACAAATAGTTTTACATTGAGTGGTATCTGATAATCTTGCAACAGATAGTATCTGAGTTCTAAATGTATGCCATATATGATAAGAATCAGTTGCAATTCATCATACTGTGATTTGTGTGTAGAATTTGATGTTGCAGTTGAACCAAGGACGTTTTTTTTTAAATATGTCATGTGTTTAAAGGCATGCACACACACACACACACACACACACACACACACACACACACACACACACACACACACACACACACACACACACACAGAAAGAGAGGCATGCAGTAATAAGCTATTTAAGAAAAAGAACGGTACTCAATGATGGGATTAAGATGGAGGCATGTTTTAACATTTCTTAAAGAGTTTATACAGGACATTCCATGTTTGGCACTGGAATCTGGAAATGCCTTTTAACTGCCAAATGTCTATTGTATGATTACGATCAGACTTTTATGGTAACATATCATCGAGGTCACACCTTAAATGTAACCATAAGGTGGTTGTGAGCAGATCGTACAATGATTATATATGAATTTCCCATAACTTTGCCAAATTTTGACATTTGTGAGTAACACATTAAAAAAATGTCATTGAATCTGCCATTCATATCCAAAGAGGTAGTTCATAAGCAACTGATATTCTGTGTTCTGAATTTCTTCTGTCCATTTTTATATAGATGTTACAAATCACTCCTCTACAATGCCTAAGAGTTCTTCTTAGGCAAGATACGTTTTAGCACCTTGCTCTCAAGTCATTTCCAGACAATTTATCAAATGTAGGCCTATCTATGTTAATTCTAGATCAAATCCCTAGTGTAGCCTATACATTCATAGCCCAGAGCCTTACACACTAGTGTAGCCCCACCTTGTGTTTTGAAATGAAAATACATTTATGTGAAGTTAATTGTACTGAGACGACTGATTTACTCAGCAAACAGAATGTTCCCTCTATACTGTCAAATGGTTCCAGATTTTTTGGAAACCAATACCCAATGTTCTAGAAATGTTAGGTTCTAACTTTAGGTTTGAATTGTTGTCAGCATAAAGTAATCATTCAGCATTTTTAAATCTAACTTTCATTGTTTGGAAAAACAAAAACAAAAAAAAATGCAGGTTTGGAACATGAGGGTGAGAAAATGACGATAGAATTGACATTTTGTGGTGAACTCCATTATGAATGGAATAGAACCATCTCTGGCCAAATATAGGAATAAACCATTCCTGTTCCATAATGTAGGTTTCTACAACCATCAAGTTTGAACAGAATGTGTAATGTGCACTACGTCCTAATAAGTATGGTCTAAAGATGATCAGCTAATTGTAACATCTAAGTTTCCTTTTCCAATGACTTTTAGGGGTTGTTTACACAACACTGTTTTCAACTAAAAAACTGAAAACTTTTTTGATGTTTTGACAGTGGCATTTTGGGTGCCTGGGTGCTTTTTCTTTACAAAGTGACATCGCCATCTACTGGCCTGGCATGAATATTACAGTGGTTTTATTAATGTTTGCAGATCCGCGTGAACGGGGATCGTTTTGACAACGTTGCCGTCTGTATGTAGCCTGGGAAAATCCAGACAACTTCCGGCAAATTTAGATTTGCTCTGCAAAGAGCCTATTCAACTCCATTTCTAATCCGTCGAAATCGCGGCACCAAACAGAAACGTTGGGGCGGGCTTTACACGATGACGACACCGCAGTGACAGTGAAGCAGATGTTGTACATTACAAAGGTGGATGCCGCTGTGGAGCATGTCTCGTTCGAATCAGCTATGGCATCTGTTTTAAGTAATTTTAACTTTTCCTTTTCGTTTAAACCCGAGCAAAGAACAACACTCGAAGCATTCATATCTAAAAAAGATGTTATCGCTGTCTTACCGACTGGATTCGGCAAAAGTCTGATATACCAGCTTTGCTTTTGCTTTTGCATCTCCTTCATCGCTCTGATTGGTTTTAGATGTATCCGTTGGTGACGCCCCTTTGGAAGTTATTTGTCTATGAAGCTTTGCCAGACCATTACTCATACTACTGAGAATGGTCTGGTTTTAACCAGGCTAGTCTGTACACGAAAAATGCAAGAAAATGCAGACCACAAAACACATCGGACCCATTTGAAACATCTTTAAATAAGCAACAAGGTTGATTTCAAAAAAGGATCTGCATCGTGACAGTCATTTTGAACTGACATATCAAAAGTGTAATTCATACTTCAGAAGTAACACTGTATCACTGCATTCAGTGCATTGACATGGTTTAAATCATACTTATCTGACCATTATCAGTCTGTAGCAGTAAATGATGAGATGTCACACCGATCACAAGTTCAGTATGGAGTACCACAAGGCTCAGTGCTAGGAAAGTTGCTTTTCACCCTGTACATGCTACCCTTGGGAGATATCATTAGGAAGCATGGCTTTAGTTTTCATGGTTATGCTGACCATACTCAGCTCTATATTTCTTCGTGCCCACACAAAATTGACCATTTAAAAGATTAATGGAATGCATAGCTGATATAAAAAAAATTGGATGACTAGTAATTTCCTGCAACTCCCACAACATCCTCAACAAACCCGTCTCCGGCGTGATGACTCCGATCTTAGATCAGATGGAATTGGACAAATATTTTGAATGTTCCGATCTAATATGACTTCTGACCTGTAATGTTGACTGAATCATAATCATACACTGTTTGTTCGTTAGCCAGAGGAGAACTGGCAAGGTTTTTTTCTCCATTCTGTCATCCGATGGAGTTTTGGTTCCTTACCACCGTCTCCTCTGTCCCTTTGGTTTTTGGTTTGCTTAGTTGGAGACACTACATTTAATATTCAAATATATCACTAATCTGGAGACTTTGACACTATATAATAATTGAACTGAGCTGGATGACATCACTGTTTTCTCCAGAGCAGCTGTACAGCCGAATCAAATTATGTTGCATTATTTGCCTGTTAACACTGTGAAGCTGCTTTGAAACAATCGGCATTGTAAAAAGTGCTATATAGATAAAGGTGACTTGACTATCAATATTAAGTGACATCTGCTGGCCTGGCAATGCCTAATACAGAGTTTTTAGTTGTTTTTGCGCATCGATGTAAACGGGATCGTTTTGATAACATTGTCATCTGTACATTGTCATCTGTTTTTAGTACTTTGTTGACATGTAACTGTACCCTTAGTTAGTTACTTCCTGCTATCTAGTTTGTTTTCATGATTAACAATTATGTTCACCTGTGTCTTGTTTAGTTTCTTGTTAGTGTGTATTTAAGCCCTCGGTTTGTTTAAGTTCATTGTCCTGTATTCAATTCACATTTATTTGTATAGAGTTTTTCACAATACATATCGTTTCAAAGCAGCTTCACGGAAAAAGCATATGGCTACATTACAGTTTAAAGTTATTTGTCCACATTATGCATTTCAGAAATGTTCAAAGGAAACCGATCAGCTAACAATGTATTTATAAGTATAATAATTAATTAAATTAGGGCAAAATGAAGTGAAAATAGGAATACATGTAACAATGATTGGGTTTAAGGAAAAGCAAGGGCGCGTTGATGCAGTTGCGTCATCTGAAGTCCTCGCAGGAGTTGGAGTCATCTCTTCCCAGGTGATTTTAGGAAACCTAAAACAAAAGGGACAGAGGCGACCTCAGGACGGGCGTCCCAAGATAAAACAGAGCAGGAAAATAATTAGCGTAGCTGCTGTTCAAAGCATTAAGCAAAGACAGTCATGTGCACTGATATAATTGTAGCACTGTATTGTCTTTGCAATCTTTGTAAAGCGGTTATGTTTGCCTTGTCCTGTGTTCCAGTTTCTAGTTGTTATCTTTAATATTCAGAAAAAAATAATAATAATTAACATTTCAAAAACGAATATTTGGAGGTAATTAAAATCAATTTTTTACAGATGCGTCTCAGTCTGGATGCACTGGCAGGTCAAATTGTCTTTTGCCTTACATCGACACATAACGATAACGTCAAAACTGGTGGAGGAAATGCCCGAAGTATTCATATGGTATTCAAACGGTTTGTCCAAAGATTTTGGCACAGGATATATTGTATGTATTGTATATCCCTCATGTATTCTTGGTGAGAAGTGGTAAGTGGTAAGCTGAATATGCAACTATTTGCTTTAGACAACATATGGTTCCTTCTGGGATGCCGAAGGTCATGTAGAATATGATAAATAGTCGACTCATGTAACACAGTCTTGTCATTGGTGCACACAAGTGTGGCATAAACATTATAGCCTATAGTTCACATACAAATCATACCACTAACACTCTCACACATTGTCTAGCCTGTAATGCAGTAAAGTGTTATGATGCTCCTAAACTGTGAAATGATCTGAATCCCACTTGAGGGACAACAGCTGAGGGTTAGTCAAGGACAAACACTCCAATGCCGCTGACATTCCCTCCCTAACAGTCCAGCTGAGTTAAATTGGTTCTGTCACTTACAAAGCTATGTGAATCACTTGGGAGAGACTTGGGTGATAACAGGCTTATCACATGGGGATAAAAAAAAATGCAAGCAGAGCCTTGATAAAATGAAGCATGGAAAAAATATATATGAGTGTCAGGTGAGAGAGAAATAAATATATATGAGATATGTATGTTTAGTGGAGTGATAGTAATACAATGATTTGGTTTAGTTATAAGTTATAACCAGGCATGGAACTGGTGATATTTCTGTGGAATAATATTAAATAGACCTGCGGTTTAGACTCAAAAGTCCAAAGTCATGTGACTGAAACAGATGAATATATATGAGATGTATAAGAGGAATAAATGAACAGTATTTTTCCTTGAGGAGAGAAGATTAGAAGTCAACAACCCAATTACATCAGATTTTTCCTTTAATACTCTGCACTCAAATCCTAAAGTAAAAGGCAAACAGGCATAAAATCGACACACACCCATCCTAAAAGTTGAATTGAATTCCTATTCAACCTTGGATAAACTGTTAGTCAAGCATACCCTATTTCATGCCCTGCCGGCTCATGAGGGTCCTTTATGTTTTGTCATAAAGTATCTTGCACGTAAAACTACATCACGACTTTCCTGTGCAGTTGAGTGGAATAAAATAACACAAAAGGAAAGTTTTACCACCAGCATTTTCGGCCTCAGTGGTTTAATGTTGACTGTCAAATAGCCAACAGTTTTTGGCTACTTACTGTGTTCAACCATCTTACAAATTAATTTATATTCCTATCAGTTTCATATCCATTGATCCAATTAGGCCTATTCATATCACGTCACTTGTTTCGCATTTGGACTTTTGTTTAGTTTGAGTTTCAAGACCCACTTTATATTAGGTGGCCTTAGCAACATTTAAATTAATCATTTGATACAATGCACTTATTGTGTACATACATGTTTTACCTTGTACTTAAATTTTTTAATTACCTGCATGTAATTACATCTGTAATTAATTTCTGTAGTTACATTTATAATTACCCTGTTGACCCTTCCCTTACACCTAACCCTACCCTTAAACTTACCCATACCGCCACACCTGTCCATAACTTTACCTGTATCCCACCTCAATAGCAGTACATAGAAAGTTAAGGCCAACTAATATAAAGTGGGGCAGAGTTTCGAGTTAATGTTTTATTGTCTCTTAAAGTTTTGTTGAGGATTACGCTGTTCTGTTCCTGTGTTTACTGGTTCTTGTGTCTTGTTATCTTTGTTGTTAATATTTATTAAATGATCTGCACTCGGATCCTCTCTTCATCATCTTTGAGTTCATCCTTGTTATAATTTAATAGCAAGACACATGAGAAATCACATTGATATAAATATAACGATCCTTTGGCTTAAATGAACATTGCCTATCTTTCATATATTTTTATTACATGTATTATTATCTCTGTATTAAAGAAATTGTGTACTCAAATATTCAAACATGTCAGACATCTACAACTACAGATTGTGTCAGCTCAAGTTTGGATCTAGCCGATGCCAACATTTCAAACGACGCCAATGAAGACTCCAGATGAAGCCAACTTTGGATAGACATACAAAACTGTCACATGTTATTGCCTAACATGTTAATTCCAATTGTGTTAATAGATTACATTAACTAAAGTCGCGTTTCCACCGCAGGAACTTTCCCCAGGAACTAGGAACTTTGAGGTGGTACTCGGTGTGTTTCCACCACAGGAAGCAGGGTCTAAATGAAGTTCCGGGTAAATATTTCCCGCTCCGATAGTCCCTGCTCGCGAGGTAGTACTTTTTCAAAGTTCAGGAACTTTCGGGGGGTGGAACTTGGGCGCTGAACATGCTGATTGGTTGAGTTCACGCAGCATTTTATTTCAACCGGCATTTTTAAAAGTATTGCTCTTTCTGTCCGGTGGCGCGCGTTCGTCTCGCCATCTCACGGTCAATCTCCATAGCTGATAATAACATACGTTTTCTTATTTTAAATATAGCTTTACACGCTTAAAGCAGAATACGCTTTAGTATCAGTGCTGTCTTTTCCGCCGTTTTGTTAACTAGGCTACCTCTTTAGTAAACCAGTACATAACCAGCAAAAGCAGCTGCTTGAATCTCCTCCATACTTGTTATTGTTGCATACAGTGTCACGCAAAAATTATTACTGTCCGTCGGTGACTGGGAGGAGCAGTCGCGCGCAATCTTACATCACCGGACTAATAATTTGCCTAATCTTTATTAATCTTTACCAAATATGTATTAGCTACATATAGCTGTATATTACTGTAATATGAACATCTAGAAAGCAGAGAGTTTACCTTTTTTTTTACTTACTTAAGAAACAGCAACAACAACAAAAAGGTAATGTACAACATTTAAAATATCCATGTTTTCACACTAATTTACAGCACTAGCATATGTAAATATAGAAATATTATATAAAATTACAAAAATTATAATCATAAAATTAAATTACAGGCATTAAAACAAATATCTAATCTGTCCCCAACCTTGAGAGAGTATTTAGAAGTATTTAGATTTACAATAAAACTTTGTTCCTAGTGATGTATTTATAAATAAAAAAATGTAATTCTAAGCAAAAACCAGCAAAGAACATTTTAATGAGACATATTTTTATGTTAAAATATATTCTTGACAAAAAGAAAAAGACAAAATATATGATGTTTGCATAAATATTCAGTCCTTGTGCAGAAGTTTAAACAGATGAAAAAAATAATGAGGACACAATTGGCCTCGACCAGAGAATCATTAAAATGACTTAAAGTGAATTATTATTCAAATAGTGAATCTGAAGCTTTAATGTATGAAGAAAGTGTTTCAGAGATGTTAGAGATCATTAGGAAAGAATTCAAAGCAAATTTGTTGGTTGAAACTATTGGTGAAAAGTATTAAGAAGTAAAACTATCATCAAACTAGACACTGGCTGAAAAAAATTATTTGAAGGAGACTTTTGAAAGAAGCCAAAAAAGAGGAGCCTTTAAAGCAGCTGCAGACTTCAGAGAGCTTAGAAAGTAAAGGTATGAACCATATGAAGAGTTCTGCATATCACAGAGCCATGAGAGAGGAGCCACAAATTAAGTCCTCAAATGCACAGTATATTAGTACATGACAAAATTGGATCTGAATACTTTACTAAGGTACTGTATAATTATCAACACCAATGTTTTTAAAGGTGACCTTTTACAGTCTTAATTTTTTGGGGGGTTCTACTAGAATAGGTTTTCATGTTTGAATGTTCAAAAAAAAACATTTAATTTTCATATATTTTACATTGTTGCAGCACCTCTCTTCTCAGTCTGTCTATAAAGCTCTGTTTAGTTACTTCTTATTATTATTATTTTTTCTTCACTATATGAAGCCCTTCTTTCTGAAAAGTGCAATGTGCTTTGATTGGTCAGCTGGACCAGTGTGTCGTGATTAGTCAACCGCTTCAAACTTGTTTCAGAACTGCGAGTTTCAACACACAACCAGGTCATCCTTTTTTTTGCATGTGCCTTGGATGAGAATTATTATAATGAGGAATATTTAAACGTATGTTCCCAGAAGAAAACTTAATACTACTGCTGTGTTCCAGAAAACTCAGAAATCTGATTTTTTTTCCACGTCCTACTTGGAATTTACATCTGGAACGCTGCTCAAAGTCGGGCGTCTGACCTGTGAACTCAGGGCAGATCGATCCACCACAAACTCAGCAAGACACATCATTTGATGCCACTTCCAAGATGGTAGAAAGTCCTGCTTCCATTGAGCATAGTGTGAAGCTACCTTTTGTCAAACATAAAAACAAACTTTAACTTTAGAAATCATAGTGATACCTTAATTTTTGTTTTTAAAGTGTTTATGTAAAGTTTATGTTAACCTTATTCTGTGTTTGCCATAATTGACAAAAAAAAAAAAAAACAGGAAATGCCGTATGACGCACCAGTTTAGAAACTAATACTGACTGTTTCCTGAAACCAGTCGCACCTCTGCTTGAACCACATTAGTTCAACAATATAGGACTGTTGTTAATGACATCAAGTGCAGGTGGTGGAGTAATAGCTTCTGCTAATTAATCGAGTTGAGATCACAATTCATGTATTTAACATAATTATAGTACATTTACAGAAACAACAGAAAGCTTTTCATTTTTTTATCACTTTAACATGCAGCATTTGGCCTACACTTTTCTCCTGTATACATGCAGTTCATTCATCAGCAGCCTTCTACTTGTATCATCTTTCTGCTGATGGAATACTTCACTGTTTTTGTTCCCTGTAATTTAGCTTTATTTGATGTTTGATTCATCGCAGGTTCCCTCTTGGTTCCCTTGAACATTTATGCACATGCACACTCCTCAAAAACTGACGATTGATTGTTGACAGGCAAAAATATAGAGATAAAAAGGGGATGGGATGAAAGATACAGAACGTTCTGAAAGTGAGCTTGCTTATTGTCATGTCATTTTAACATGAAACTATGCTTCTAAGATAACCAGGGTAATTTATCTCCTTCCGACAATACTAGGTAAAGTCCTGATTATCTTGATGGTTCTACAGATTATTTTATCAGATTTTCCTGTGGTGTGAGGTGTGTTAAGAGCGATTAAATCTGCGCAGAATCTCGAATCAGAAATCCTGTAGTGTGTGGGGAACCCAGAGGGCAACAATCTGGAGATTATTAAGTGAAACAAAACAGCACCCAATCAGAAAGTAACCTTATGTAACACTCACCACCAGCTCGCGCTGTAACATGTAAAGTCCATATTCATACCATCTCAACTTCATCTAAAAAAACTTTTTTTTTTCCCCAGTGAATTTTCTGTAAAAAATCAGGCCATACACTATAAACGCCATTTCTTCTTGCCGGTCATGCGCCATGTTTGTTTACTTTAAAGTCACGTGTAATGCGTGAGATTTTAGGAGATTTCCCATGTTCACAGGTGGGACTCAAAAGGGTTGTTTGTGAATGGAATCTGTTTTGCTGCGTCTGTAATCGAAAACTTGCCTACTAGTATGCGGAAAATAGTGTGCCAACAGAATAGTATGTCTGTATTCATAGTATTCAAAAAACAGTAGTCAAAAAGTACCAGAATGACCTACTTCCACTGAGATTCTGAAGTGTGCATTAGATGAACACTTTACTATCTCAGGGATGAGGCCACATGAGAGGATTTATGAATGGTGTAGAGACACAAACTTGCGCTGGTATAGATCATGTGATAATGACAGCATGGCAAATGTATATGTCCAGATTACATTCACACACAGTATATAGAACATACTTTTTTTCACGGTTGTGAAGAAACTTAAAATACAAATGTAGTACCTACTCAGACAGTACGTGATTTCGGATGCACTTTAATGGGGACAGATTGTGTTCTTTTTCACAAAATGTAATATAAATCTCGGGTGTCCCCAGAATTTGTCTGTTAAGTTTCAGCTCAAAATACCCTCAGATCATTTATTATAGCTTGTCAAATTTGCCCCTATTTGGATGCGAGCAAAATGCGCCATTTTTGTGTGTCCCTTTAAATGCAAATGAGCAGCTGCTCGTCCCCTTCCAGGAGAGGGCGGATACTTTACATGAGCTTCAGATACTCCGTCAACAACAAAACAGGCAAATCTCACTCAGCCAAAATGTCAGAAATAACCAGTTGTGTGGCACAGCCTTACATGTTTGAACCAGAGTCGGACACAGATGAAGAGGTTGAAACTTTTAGACTGCACCTGAATGTTTGGTTAGTGGATACATTTATGTAGGCTAACATCCGTCACCAGACTATACGATGCATAATAAATGTGCATTCATGAATGAGCGGTGAGAGTTTTCGGGATAAAACTAACGACATAGCTCTAGTCTCTGTGAGTACAGTCAGAAACTATGGTAACTTTAGCCATATTAGCCGTAAAGCATTCTAGAAAGCTCATTAAGAAAGGAAATTTGCAAACATTCACAAAAAAGTGCCATCCTACTTGTTTTGTATAGGAAGTTAGAGCTTGAAGTGTTGTTATTGACCCATCCTTCAGAAACAAATTTTCGCAACTCCAGTGTTGTACTGAACCTTGTTAGAGAAGCAGTCATGCGTAAAATGATTTGCGCAAATATATAATATTTTTTTGGCACAAACATTGTAATATTCTAGCTAGCTGATACAGCGAGTAAACAGAAATGCCGGTCTCTGTGCTTCTCACTCAAGGGTGTGGCGCTAAATGGGCAGATCATCAACAGTCATGGGCGGGATACCCCTACACTTATGTAGAAGTAGGGGAAATATGAAACAGCACATTATGAAAAATGTTTATTTGATTGATGGGGATTATTAAAAATATATAAAAAGTATTGGGTGGATTTTTACCATTATATGCTGGTTGTTTACACACACACACACACACACACTGTGGACACACATCTTTGAAAACGCTGTTACAGGTTGGATGCCATAATATTTTTTCATTTTCAATTAGAAGGTGGGAAAAATCTGAATTCCGGGTTGTCTAGAGTGCAGCCCCTTTGAAGTGGACTTGGAAATTTGAAGACTTTTTCATGCTTATACAGCAACATTACACACTAAAGAAAGTTGAAAATAAAAAAAGCATAATAGGTACTCTTTAAAACCTTGTCAGAGCATTTTTTAAAAAAATATATATTTACTTAAAGGGTTAGTTCACCCAAAAATGAAAATTCTGTCATTAATGACTCACCCTAATGTCATTCCAAACCCGTAAGACTTCCGTTCATCTCCGGAACACAATTTAAGATATTTTAGATTTAGTCCGAGAGCCTTCTGTCCTTCAATTGAAAGTGTGTGCACACTCTACAGTCTGTGTCCAAAAAGTTAGGAAGAAAGGTATGACAAACATAATCAAAGTAGTCCATGTGACATCAGTGGGTTAGTTAGACTCTTTTGAAGCATCGACAATACATTTTGATCCAAAAATAACAAAAACTACGACTTTATCCAGCATTCTATTCTCTTCCGCGTTTGTTTGAATCCCGCTGCTGACGTAAGACGCTGCTGATGTGTTATCTGGTGCGTCAGAGCGTCCATGTAGTCTGAGGGAGACGCACGCCTTACGTCAGCAGCGTCACTGTGGACTCGTGAATGCGGATTCAAACAAACGCAGAAGAGAATGGAATGCTGGATAAAGTCGTAGTTTTTGTTATTTTTGTACCAAAATGTATTGTCGATGCTTCAAAAGAGTCTAACTAACCCACTGATGTCACATGGACTACTTTGATTATGTTTTTCATACCTTTCTTCCTAACTTTCTGGACACGGATAATAAACTACTCTTTAGGTGTGCTTGCTTGAGATAATCAAGTGTGTGAAATAGCCTTAGTTAAATTATAGTGACCATTAGTGTTCATCGGCAGCCTTAGCTTTATCCAGTTGACTGCTTAAACTGATTTAAATACAATTTAAGGGTTACTTCAGCGATTAGCATTAAGCTTTGTATCAGTAGAAACCCAGGAGTATATTCAAATTATCATTTTCCCCTCATATGACCCTGAGACGAGAGAATTATGTATTTTATTTCTGGAAAATTTCTCCGATGACGCAAATATCGTCATTTTGCTTCATCGGAGGAGTTTTTGGCCAGAGGCTAAAGACTACAGCCAGCAGAGGGCGCTGTTTCCACATGTTTTCAATATCGCACTCACAGCACTCGGCTCGCGGAGCTGCGGAGATTCATGTAAACGGAGCGGTGGAGAGCAAAGTGAGTGTTTCAACTTTTCAAATGAACTTCCTATGAAAGTTAAGCTTCCAAAGACATGAACTGAACACGCGCCAGACTGATCACGTGCTGTAAATGCAGACCCAGCCGCGAATCCCGCGATTACCTCAGCTCATGTGATAATTGTAATCCGATCCTGCTGCGTTTGTGCCTTGACGCTCAATCGGCGCATTGTATCGAACAGACACATTCAGTTTTTAATTGTAGTGTCTCTAACTGAACTGATTTTCTGAAAATGAACGTGGTAGGCAAGTGATCCAGTAATCCTGTAGCCGACTAGCAGTGCCTAGAGTAGGGCAGTGAAGCAGTGCGTTCTGGGAATTGTTGTCTTTTATCCCCATGAAAAATAAATTTTCTGTGTTTTCTCAATCTAGAAGGCACCAAATTCAAAAATAATTTCACATTTCTACTACATTAAGGACCCAGTTTAAATACAGATTCATATTCCCAGCACTGAAGTACCCCTTTAATGGATTAAGGAAAACTATTGATTTCAGCACTGAGGACATACTGCTGACATTCTCAAACACTAAACAAAAACTAAAAAGCTCAGAGTAATACACCACTACATTAATGAGGATTTTTTTATTTTATATGAAGTTTACAAAATAAGGACAGACTCAAATAAAACTGCGGGTCATAGAGAGGAAATAAGCGAAAAGTGTATCAGATATGAAAAAAATGCAAGTTCTAAAATTAAACTAACAAGTTAATTGGTGATATTTTATTTAAATATTGCTGAGATGACACACAACTAGTGTGTTGCAGGTCACAGCAGTATAGTCTGCATTTCAATTGGATTTTTAACTGGTTTTCTACTGGTTACATTGTTACACCAGAAGGTGGCGACAAATAACTGTTTTTATGAGCAAGTCATTGAATCATTAATTCAACCATTGTTGTTTAAATTACTGACTGAGTAACACCGTAAATAATTTACTCGACTGATTCTTTCAGTACTGATTCACTTGATCTAAGATGCGTAACGGTTGATTTTTTTATGATTCTGCTGTATTTTTGTGGGGATACTCTTGAGAGTAGCTTGTGCTCGATAGCTCCCTTGTATGCTTGTGCTTTATTTATTTATTTATTTATTTAGTTGTTATAGATTACAGATTTTATAGGCATTATCAAAAGTTTAGACATGAAAAGAACATTTCTGCAATGTCTTTGAGCACTTAATACGCTAAACAAGAATATGTTTTCTGGAAAATTGCAGTAACAAGGCATGTGGCCATGACTTTACCCCGGTGAGGCTTGTTGCTTTGGTAACCATATTTAATAAATAAATGTGTAATTGCTTTAATGTGGTGATGTTTACATCCTTGCTCTCATAAAGTATATTGAGTCAGGCTGTATTTGCAGTTCATCTTGTTTGATCGGGTAGAGAGGGACTAATTTTCCTCACCATTACTTCACAAGCCTTAAGATGTTTCTCTTCCTCTGCAGAGCATCATGTAAAATCATACCGTTTCAGATGGAATTATTTAATGTGATTTGAAGCTGTTTCAAAGTGTTTTCTTTGTATTTGTATTACTGTCTGATGGAGAAATATTCAGATGGAGAAAGGAGCATTAATATGGATAATGTATTATTCCCCACTCATTATGTGGCGACTGGTAATTATAGTCATGGTGTTTATCCTATATATATTATTTGTAATTGTATTTATTAAAATGTATTTATTTGTAATTAATAAAATGTAGGTAGCAAATTTCCCCCACTATTATAATTAAATATACACTATATTGCCCTATTGGGACACCCCTCCAAATCATTGAATTCAGGTGTTCAAATCACATCCATGGCCACAGGTGTATAAAATCAAGCACCTATGCATGTAGACGCTTCTACAAACATTTGTGAAAGAATGGGTCGCTCTCAGGAGCTCAGTGAATTCAAGTGTAGTACCGTGATAGGTTGCCACCTGTGCAATAAGTCCATTCGTAAAAATTTTCTCACTACTAAATATAGAAATAAAGTGGAAGCAATTGGGAACAACAGCAACTCGTAAAATCAAAGTCACCAGCTTTCTGTCAATAGCTTTCTTTATGAGCATTGAGTCAATAGCTATAGACCTCCTAACTTGGTGTGGCCTTCAGAATAGCTCAAGAACAGGGGATGGCCCCTACCCGTTCCAAAATAACTGCGCACCAGTGCACAAAGCAAGGTCCATAAAGACATGGATGAAAGTCCTGACTTCAACCCGACAGACACCTTTGGGATGAATTAAAGAGGAGACTTCGAGCCAGGCCTTCTCGTCCAACATCAGTGCCTGACCTCACAAATGCGCTTCTAGAAGAATGGTCAAAAAATCCCATTAACACACTCCTAAACCATGTGGAAAGCCTTCACAGAAGAGTTAAAGCAATGGGTGGGCCAATCCATATTAAACCCTACGAATTAAGAATGGGATGTCATTAACGTTAATGTGCATGTAAAGGCAGGCATCCCAAAACTTTTGGCAATAGTGTACAACAGACTGTAAAAATGATTTGCAGGAAAACTAAACTCACACTTAAATTACCTTGTTTTATTTAAGGCAAAAATATTATCAACCTGACTAAGTGTGATCCAAAACAGCCAGCAATGAGTATGCAGTGACCATGTTGTGTCTTGGCATGCTAGGACATTCATACTGTTAATATTCTTTGCACCAGAATTGTTGCTATGATACAGTTCAGAAAATTAGCTGCTTTTATACATCATACATTTAACCCATATTAAGTGAAAAATATGTTTGCTTGATTGAATTGCTTTTAACAAGTTTTTCCATTTTGCTAGGTCTCTGGGGGTTAAAGCAGATGTATATTCACAAAGCACGGCTGAACAGGCCAAGCTGAGTAAATCTTGATCCCCCTAGACGACTGTTGGATTTTCTGCTAAAACAATCCCATAAGGCTGCTTATACTGCAAATCAATGCAGATTATTCCAGTCAGTAGTAAGGATTACATATCAGATTATGCCTGGGTTGTATTAGAGGGTTCGGAATATAATTTGACATAATATAACAGCACAAGCATCCAAAATATTTGCTTTTTAAAAGCGAGATTGAACACAAATTGATGGAGATGGAGGAACGGTAAACTAAAGGTCAAAAAATACAATCACACACAGAATTGCCTCATTTTTTTCTGTCGCTTTATGGTCTCAGAATCCATCTCATCCCCTGCTGGGACTCTTATACCTCGATGCTTCGTGAATGAGGATTCATTTTCTGTCCGCTTCTCCATATTCGCTCAGCATGCTGAACATTAAAAAGCCCATTGCATATTTCTGTTCTTTTCTTTTTCATTTGTTAAAAATAGTTACATTAATCTCATGGCTTCCCATGTCCAATTTAAGGCTCACAACTTCACACATTCAAACATCCAGATCTCCGGTGGCTGTTTGTTTGTCCTGCTGCATTATGTTGCAGGGCTCAGTGACAGTGCAGCTCCGTTGTTCTGGGCTTTATTGTTAATTTGCATATAAACAGCATTCTAAGAGCTATTGATGCATCGGGAGACATGGTGTCCATTGTAATTCATGAGCGATTTCCTGAACACACTGTTTCTATTCCTATTCCTCAGCTATCGGACTCTCATTGACTTTCATACAGGCCATGCAATATAGCAGGTTCAAAACAGTTGATCCCTCACAAAATGATAACTGTGTGTGTTTGGGGGAGAAAGGGACGTGTGAGTGCATGCTGAAATGGAGAATGGATGGATGCAGGTGTTTAGTGGTGTGCTTGCCATAAAATCCATTTAAAATGAATAGCAATCATTTGACTTTAAAATTGACATTTCCCAGCGATTAGTCTTTTGTAGCCTATCACACTGAAAGGATTATTTTGTAATGACATGCTGACTTTTCTCTTGCTTATCATACCAAATCAATGTGTAAAAATGTTGACATATTGATTTGAAATAAATCATAATTTGTATATTATCTTTTTTCACCAAAAAAAAAAAAGAAAATTACCCCATGATTTACACACACTCAAGCTATTCTGGGTGTATATGACTTTCTTCTTTCAGACGAATACAATCGGAGATATATTAATGTCCTGGCTCTTCCCAGTGATTAGAGGATGATATTTTGAAGCCCCCCCAAAAAGTGCATCCATCCATCTATCATAAAATATATCCACACGGCTCCTGAAGGTTAATAAAGACCCTCTGAAGTGAAGCGATGCGTTTGTGTAAGAAAAATATCCATATTTAAAACTTTAAAAACTAAAATATCTGGCTTCCGACAGACGAGCGTATCGATTTATGGTGAAAGAGTAACCCATGACCTGAAGCATGGCATAGATTAAATAAAACAAAACAAAAAACAAAAGAAACAAGAATTTTTAAAGAGAAATGACTAAATGTTGCACATCCCGATTAGTTTGAACCGAGAGAGGCATCAAAGCTCACGCTATATTGCGTCAGGGGTTACTCTTTTGGCGTAAGTCGACTTGCGTGAGCCGTCTGTCGGAAGCTAGGTATTTTAGTTTTAAATATGGATATTTTTCTTACACAAATGCATCGCTTTGCTTCAGAAAGACTTTATTAACCCCCAGGAGTCGTATGGATTACTTTTAGGCAGCGGCTATTTGCAATAGCAATAGCATGCTTTATACACCAAGTGCAAATAGCGATAGATGCTATTTACTCAGAGTGTAAATAGCAAACAGATTCTATTTACACTCAGTGAAAATAAAATTTTCTTAGCGATAGATGATATTTACACTAAGTGCAAATAGCTGTAGATGCTATTTACTAAGTTAAATAGCATACTAAGTTATATTCGATATAAGTTGTTATATTCAACACCATATAAAAGTAGCAGTTCTTTGCAATATGTGTAAATAGTAATTACATGTAATTTATACTTTTTGACAGATACATACTATTTACACCTCAGTGTTGTTGTACATTAAAAGGACGCAATAATAACATTGAGTGTGATTATATTCATTAAAATTATTAAATGGATTCTGCCTGAAAGGGACAATAAAAGCCCTGCCTACACCTACCCAATAAAGGCTTTTATTATTATTAAACATTTCATTAGGCACTTTATTTCCACATTTAGAACATTTTCTTAATTTGTATTGAAAGTAAATGCATTTCTGGTGTGATTTGTGATGAAAAAAAAAAAGATAAGAACAAACTCTACACCCCAGAGAATGTAGATTCTCTGATCTACATATGGGAAATTTAAGACATTTGAAGGCCAAATAAATTGGATAACAATAGCTTTAAAACCAATGCGGACAGTAGATTATTTGTCAATTCCTGCTTCCTCCATCATCTCCATCACTCTTTCTTTTGCTCGCTATCTCCTTATCTTGCTGTGTCTCTTCCCCTCCTAAAGCTGAGCTTTGTTTGATATAGACTTTTCATTTTCATCTGTGTCAGTGAAGAAAGTAAACATACACTCTAAAAAATTCTGGGTAAAAAACAACCCAATGTTGGGTCAAATATGGACTAACCCAGCGATTGGGTTGTTTTAACCCAGCAATTGGGTTGTCTTAAGCATATATTTAACCCAACTGCAGGGTTAAAACAACCCAATCGCTGGGATTAAACAACCCAATTGATGGGTTAGTCCATATTTGGCCCAACATTGGGTTAAAACAACCCAGCATTTTTTAGAGTGTACAGTATTGTTCAAAATAATAGCAGTACAATGTGACTAACCAGAATAATCAAGGTTTTTAGTATATTTTTTATTGCTACGTGGCAAACAAGTTACCAGTAGGTTCAGTAGATTCTCAGAAAACAAACAAGACCCAGCATTCATGATATGCACGCTCTTAAGGCTGTGCAATTGGGGTAGTTGAAAGGGGTGTGTTCAAAAACATAGCAGTGTCTACCTTTGACTGTACAAACTCAAAACTATTTTGTACAAACATTTTTTTTTTCTGGGATTTAGCAATCCTGTGAATCACTAAACTAATATTTAGTTGTATGACCACAGTTTTTTAAAACTGCTTGACATCTGTGTGGCATGGAGTCAACCAACTTGTGGCACCTCTCAGCTGTTATTCCACTTCATGATTCTTTGACAACATTCCACAATTCATTCACATTTCTTGGTTTTGCTTCAGAAACAGCATTTTTGATATCACCCCACAAGTTCTCAATTGGATTAAGGTCTGGAGATTGGGCTGGCCACTCCATAACATTAATTTTGTTGGTTTGGAACCAAGACTTTGCCCATTTACTAGTGTGTTTTGGGTCATTGTCTTGTTGAAACAACCATTTCAAGGGCATGTCCTCTTCAGCATAGGGCAACATGACCTCTTCAAGTATTTTAACATATGCAAACTGATCCATGATCCCTGGTATGCGATAAATAGGCCCAACACCATAGTAGGAGAAACATGTCCATATCATGATGCTTGCAGCTCCATGCTTCACTGTCTTCACTGTGTACTGTGGCTTGAATTCAGAGTTTGGGGTCGTCTCACAAACTGCCTGTGGCCCTTGGACCCAAAAGAACAATTTTACTCTCATCAGTCCACAAAATGTTCCTCCATTTCTCTTTAGGCCAGTTGATGTGTTCTTTGGCAAATTGTAACCTCTTCTGCACATGCCTTTTTTTTAACAGAGGGACTTTGCAGGGGATTCTTGAAAATAGATTAGCTTCACACAGACGTCTTCTAACTGTCACAGTACTTACAGGTAACTCCAGACTGTCTTTGATCATCCTGGAGGTGATCATTGGCTGAGCCTTTGCCATTCTGGTTATTCTTCTATCCGTTTTGATGGTTGTCTTCCGTTTTCTTCCACGTCTCTCTGGTTTTGCTCTCCATTTTAAGGCGTTGGAGATCATTTTAGCTGAACAGCCTATCATTTTTTGCACCTCTTTATAGGTTTTCCCCTCTCCAATCAACTTTTAAATCAAAGTACGCTGTTCTTCTGAACAATGTCTTGAACGACCCATTTTCCTCAGCTTTCAAATGGATGTTCAACAAGTGTTGGCTTAATCCTTAAATAGGGGCCACCTGATTCACACCTGTTTCTTCACAAAATTGATGACCTCAGTGATTGAATGCCACACTGCTATTTTTTTTTAACACACCCCTTTCAACTAATTCAACTAATTGCCCAATTGCACAGCCTTAAGAGCGTGCATATCATGAATGCTGGGTCTCATTTGTTTTCTGAGAATCTACTGAACCTACTGGTAACTTGTTTGCCACGTAGCAATTAAAAAAATATACTAAAAACCTTGATCATTCTGGTTAGTCACATTGTACTGCTATTATTTTGAACAATACTGTAGGATCAACTGATATTTACGTTTTATGAATCGTTTTCTTAGAGTTAAATTTACTGAAGGCTACCAGGAAAGCTAGGTAGCTAAGTTTATTAAATTTGTTCTCAATATGTAGGCATTCATTATTAACCTTAATTTGATGAAAATGGCTAACTTAATGTTTCTTGTCCCCTCACATTGACAGTTACTAATTATTACATTACATGAATCATATAGACCTAAATTATAGGCCTATCTATTCAATTCAAAATGGTGAATTAAGACAAAAGTTTATTAGTTTGCCTGATTATTTTTGTCATTAACATTTATAAAACAGTTTTCAAATATGAAATGTTACTCGCACTTTATGACCGTTTACTGAAACTTCGAGCTGCGCTGGAATACACGCTCACCAGCTTCAGTGAACATAAAGCTAGCCTATACTTTGATTTGTTTGGTCATCTCAAATATTTTGACATTGACGAGCGGTTGACAAATCAACGTCTCGCTAGGTTGGGGCTAGAAGGGATATAGCCACGGCCAGATTGTCCTAACAGAGCTTACTGGGCATGCAATGTTGTGTCATTTTTTTCACACTGAACAACAATTAATTACTGTATTTGCATTATTGTAAGGGTAGGTTTAGGATAGGGGTAGGTGAAGACGTTAATAAAACACAATCTGATAAGTAGCCAATTTAATTCATTGTTCTTTTATGGTGGGATTTTGTGTTACTTCCCACCATAGCTGTATGTCTTCTAGCCACCACAACCGTCTCACTGAGGCAGCTCAGATTAGACGATCTTGGTGATGTGCAGTGTCCTTGCAGCACTAAAGCAGAGTTAATACTATCATAGGCAATTATTTCACAACCGTCATTATATACACCTCAGAAAAACATACGTAGCTGGCTGGACCTCATGCTGGCTACGCCATGCAATGAGGTGCTCATTTTTAAATCTTCTCGGTCTACTGACATTTGCTATGACATCCGCTTCAAACTTTACGATGGCCATGATAACTTTCATTAACTCTACAATAAGTAAATCTTGTAGAATTCTTAGTGCATTCTAGTGAATTATTCATGGGATATATCAGAAATTAAATCAGGAGAGGAGACCACAGATGCACAGTATATGTTGTCTTTATTTCATTTTGTTACAGCAGAATACAAAGGAGAAAAAATTTAAATAATCAGGAGGAAAAGAATGCAGCGACTGAAAAGAGCTCTTGCCATATATATTCTGGTGTTTAACTTATACCATGTCACATTAAAGTACCAAGTATTACGTTATTCTTTTGACATCTGAAAATAAAACATGAAGGGAAATTGACAGCTCATTCAGGCAAACTGGCTGATAATGATTTAGCGCAACCATATTATTTACACTCTAAAAAATGCTTGGTAAAAAACAACCCAATGTTGGGTCAAATATGGACTAACCCAGCATTGGGTTGTTTTAACCCAGCGATTGGGTTGTCTTAAGCAAACATTTAACCCAACAACAGGGTTAAAACAACCCAATTGCTGGGTTACAACAACCCAACTCCTGGGTTAGTCCATATTTGACCCAACATTAGGTTTAAACAACCCAGCATTTTTTTTAGAGTGTAAGATTATTTGTTTCAGTATTTTTGAATGAATGTTTCCCAAACTGTGGATAAGTTGAACTCCTTTTTCTTTTTCTTTTTGCATGACACATTGACATTACAGTACAGAATGGCTCTTTCAACATTAGCATTACTTTCATATGTCTTTGAATGGTAAAGGGGCTCTCGGAAGGGTGCATAACAAAAACATCTTGAGGCTTTTATAGACAACCTAGAAAGTCGGAGAATGTCTCGTTTTGTTTTACAAGCTATTAATACATGAAACTTCGTACATATAGCCCCTTAAAATCAGTGTGCTACTTGCTGTGACTTTGTAATTATTTGTAAAATTTACCATAAATTTCTGAGTGAAAACTGTTTAAAAGTGTACCTGAACTAATGGATGCTTTTTCCTAAAGATAAAGTAGATAAATACAGTAGTACATTCTCTAGATATGACAGAAAAACTATTATAAATGTAAAGCTTTTAAATTTACAACATTATGAAATTTTGTTATTTACAAAACCCACAATTTTCTGAAAACATACACATCCTTAATTTATAAATTCAAGCAATGGGGGAGACCAAGAACCATGGAGCAGTGGCTGAGACCATGGACCGTGAAACACTGGGAGACCCGGGCTGTTGAGCAGTGACAGACCTGAATCATGGAGCAGTAACTGGCCTGGATCTTTAGACCAGCAAGGCAGAACTGAAGGTTAAGGCAGAGCTGAGGGTGCAAGAGACCAGGGCAGAGCTGACGGCTGCACAGAAAACCACTTCAGCAGGAGACCACCACAGATCAGGATGCCATGGCGGAGCATTGGTGGTCATGATGTGACTTGACTCTGGAATGTGGGCCACGACATGAAGAAACACTCATTGAGCAGCCCTGATGTGACTTAACTCTGCTGTGGCAGCCATTTCATGACAAAACTCTTGCACCAAGGCTTGGCGGCCATGACGTGGCAAGTCTCTGGCAAGGCGACCATGATGTGATGAGGCTATGGTGTGGCAGCCATGACAGCTAAGGTCTCTGGCGTGGTGGCCATGACATGACAAGGTTTTGGCATGGAGGCCATGACGGTTGAGGACTCTGGCATTGTGGCCAAGACGTGACAAGGCTCTGGTGTGACAGGTACTTTGTGATTGTGGCGCCCCCTAATCTGTAATTCCAACAGTAAATGAGAAACCACTAAGCAGAAGGGCATGGTCATTGTATTGGGCCAAAGAAGAAATGGATTTCCCCCCCTGGCATCCCAGAACGAATGGATTCATTCAAACCCCTGTCTTTAAACCCATGGCCACCTCATTAAAGTCCCTTAGATGACATAGCTCACAAGTCCTCAACATCATTCTCTATAGTCCAATCACCTTGTTGAAGGTGCAATAAACAATAAAAACAACAATAATCCAAAGAGAGCAAAACAAAGCCTGGACTGGAATAGACTGGACTGGACATGGACACATCTCACCAACAGTAGGATGACACAAACAAAGCTAGACAAGAGACAAATGAGAAATGGTAAATGAGAGCTATACAAAGACTATTGACTTAACAAGACACCTAAAAGCATAGACAGCATAACATTTGGCGCATGGGAATCACATAACAAAACCAGGAAACATGACTATGAAAACTTGACATGACTCTGACTGCAAAATAAAAGACATGAAAACATAAGTATGAACCAAATTCAAAGGTGACATTACCTCCTGTAGCACTAATTTTAAGATGTAAAACCTTTCAAACTTAAGAAGAAAAAAAAACGCATGAAAACTGTAAAAATTCAAAAGCAAATGCCTACCTATTCAATGTTTTATTTATATTTTTTAAAGGTGAATAGCCTACACCCTCCATTATTCAGCAAACCTCTAAATGTGTAAATCCACTGCAATCATTGAGTTTACACGTACTTGAAAGAGTTAAGAATTGTGTATTAAAATTGGTAGAGTTAAGACTTGTGTATAAAAAAAATATATATATATATATATATATATATATATATAATTATATATATATATATAAATATATATATATAATTGTTATTTATTTTATTTTATTAAATCATGAAATTATGACAAATATATAAATAGAGTCAGGCTATGTCCTTTACTGACCTTCATGGGACATCAGCCTATTTCACAAGAAGAGCTGTTTTGCCAGCTTTATTGGGCTGAAATATGGAGGAGGTTTTCATTAGCACCAACTTCATCAACTATAAACTGAAAAAGCTTTTGTGCCGAGCAAACACATCAGCGCAGGTAAGAAACTGTCCATAGGTACCAGCATTTATTATCTCAATGGATGACTAATTACACTAGTAAAGTATTTAATACTTGATACCAAGACGTGGGTATTCCCCCTTTAAAAGCTTGAAATATAAATACCTATAGGAAACATAAAAAATGTGATGTATATGTATAAATAATTGGAATGGCCACCAATATAGCTTCTCCCACATCCATTATAATGAGACAGACGACATGTGTTACTTTTGTAAAGCAATGCAAATCACCATTATGGTGGGGTCAGTGCTTCTCTTTCGGACGTAAACTTGTTTGTTGATTTCAGATGCAAACTATCATTAAGAATGTAATGGGTTCATTGTTTTCAGAAATACAGCATCTGTGTTGATGTAAGAAATTGTGATGGTACATAATACAGTTCTGCAGAACTGTGTACTAGATTGTCTTGCTGTCAAAATCTGCTTGCACATAAGTAGAGGTTGTCAGTATGTTTCCACGAAAAAGTGAGATATCCTGCTCATCCCGCCGCCACTGCATTATTAACAGCCCTGCTCATAGGAGCGTGTGTGTGCACGTGTCACAGAAAGGCACTTCAAGTACTGCTGATTACGCGTCATTTTATAAGAACCAGATATTTCAAAGTCTTAAAGATGTGTAAATATATACATTGTCTTGCTTTGTGAATAAAACATCTTGTCATGGTATGGAAATGAGGTGTGAGGTGTGTTGACAGGTTGTTTGATATCTCGTCATAACCAATTATAAACTGTGCCATGTGTTCATCTATCTCAAGAAAGTCAGTAATACTTTACAATATGGGTGCACTAATGTGCATTGTATAATGCTTAACTAATGCACATATAATCAAAAGTTAATGTTTAACCAGAGGTGGGTAGAGTATCCAAAAACTACTTATAGAAATATTTACTCTAATCTGAATAGTTACTTGCTCTTACTAGTAAGAGTAAAAACGTATCCAATAAAAAAAACTTCTCAAGTAGCTAGCTACTACTTCGGATCATATAGCCTATATAACAATATTCAATAACATGTTAAAATTTAGATATAGTGAATTTAAATTTTTATTATTATCATAATTAGATAATTAGATCTTTGCAACAAACACAGAAGAGACAAGCATTTCTGGCATATAGCTCAAAAATCATTGCACATCCTTTGCTTTGTATAATATTAACATTTTGGATTATTACACAATGTCGAAATAAAGTGAACCTGCAGAGGTTTGCGTTCAAATGCACGTAAATGGAACGGTAGTTTTTTGGGTTGTATGTCTGGAATAAGCTCTGTTTTTAAACTCAGGAATAAGCACTGTTTGGCAACTCTAAGTAAGAAGAGTTATTAATTATTAATAACTCTGGGTTCAATTTTGTTTGGCCAGTTCATTGTCCAAAAGACCTGTGTTCATAGAGTTTGGTGAGAAGAAGAACATTGTTGTTCCGACTCTTATTTGTGTTATGTGAACAGTATTAAAAGTTTTTTTTTTTTGTAAATTAAATACGGAAGGCGGTCTGCTGAAAGCTTGATATACTTTACAACGTGTTAAATATGGATATTTTTCTTTCAAAAACCCATCGTTTCCCGAAGGCCTTTATTACCCCCCTGGAGTCGTATAGTTTATGTTTAATGGATGGATGCTCTATTTTGAGCTTCAGTATATAATTGTGAAGTGAATAACACTGATTATCTCTTCATCATGCACCTGGAAGTGGATGTGATATATTAGATAGCAAGTGAACATGTTGTCCTCAAAGTTGATGTTTTAGAAACAGGAAAAATGGGCAAGTGTAAGGATTTGAGCGAGTTTGAAAAGAGCCAAATTGTGATTGATGACTGGATCAGAGAATCTCCAAAACTGCTGCTCTTGTGGGGTGTTCCTGGTCATTATCTATCAAAAGTGGTCTAAAGAAGCAACAGTGCAGAGTGGCAACTTGGGGAGCAAAGGCTGGCCCGTGTGGTCCGGTCAAGCAGACAGGCTACTGTAGCTCAAATTGCTCAAGAAGTTAATGCTGGTTCTGATGGAAAGCTGTCAGAATACACAGTGTAACAGTGTTCTTTGTTCAGGGAAGTTAACACATAATAAAACATAAATAAAACACAACGTAAACTCCAGAGGCCTGTTGTATGAAGCTAGCTGAACAAACTCTGAGTTTCAGAGTAGGTTTAGAGTTGACAAATCCAGATAAATCCAACCTGGTTTAGATCAAGTTCAATTGTTTCTCAAAGCTTGGTATAAACTTTCTCTGTCAACTCAGGTTCAATCCAGAGTTAGCTATTAACTCTGAAGCGCGTGCACCTGAAAGCGTGACACATGCGGCAAACAGCCAATCACAGTGTCTGTCCGATTCACTTCTCTTCTGAAGATTGAGAGATCGTTCTGAAAATGATCATGAAATTAAATGTGTTTAAAGCAGGAATAAACACTTATGCTGCAGCGTCAATTTAAGAAGGCAGCTGAAAGAATATCTGACTATATCAATGCATGATGTTAATCAAAGAAATATGCCAAATAATTATAGGTTCAAAAAGAGCTCAAATAAATACACGTTGTTTAAAAGAATTTTGAATGCATGTTTTACATTTATATTAATATTTGGCTACTTGTCAATATAATATAATTATATGAATATATTATGTGAATTAAAAGTAATTATAATTCATATATTATAAATATAATAAATAATTTGCACCAAAAGCTTTTTTCACTATAAACTACTTTAATTTGAGAGATACAGGTGGTGTGAGTTTTACTTGCAGCTGATTGATCCAGTTTGAGTTTGTGATCTCTAACCCAGAATAAAACCTGCTCCAGAGCAGGTTAGCTGTGTAGTGTAAGTTACCATTGTGATTAACACTGCTAAAAACCAATCCACCTTCTTGAGCCCGAAAAACCAGAGTTTGCTCAAACTAATCTCAAACTTACCTGGGTAGCAACTGAAACCAGCTTTGTGCAACAGGCCACAGGCCTGATCCTCTCTCATCCTTCGCTGTTGTTTCTCCTCCTTTTATGCTCCCGTCACTCCTCTGTGAGAGACCGGTGTGACGCGCAGCTGGCACTCATAATCAAATCACTCACCTGCCTCGTGTTGCTCTCTCGCGACTTTTGCGACTCTTTCATCAGGATAATGCGCCCTGTCACAAAGCAAAAATGGTTCGGGAATGGTTTGAGGAGCACAACAGGTGTTTGAGGAGTTTGAGGTGTTGACTTGGGCTCCAGATTCCCCAGATCTCAATCCAATCGAGCATCTGTGGGATGTGCTGAACAAACAAGTCCAATCCATGGAGGCCCCACCTCGATCTGCTGCTGCTTAGGCTTTAAGTACTTATTATGGAAATAATGCACTTAAGTGTAAACTTATAATGTTTTTATTTATTTAAATTTACATTTGTATTAAATGCAATTCGATGAACTTAAGAGTGCTTTTTCAACTCAATTATTTAGGACTTGTGTAGTGTGTAAGCTGCAATTTAAATTCTATAAACTCCAAATGCAGAATAGAATAACATTAAAACTATAGTCAAGTACTTTATGTGTGCTTTAGTATTTTAGTAAAAATAAGTGTACTTCTGTAAAGCATGACAAAAGTTTATTAAAACAATGATACATTTACTTTAAGGTAAAACTTTTAATTTGTTAACATTATTACAAAGTGTACTTTTTAAGTGTACTTATATTTTTCATTTTTTGGGGTGAACTATCCCTTTAAACAATCATGAAAATATGTGAAAGTGACTTTTTATTTCATTAATATTATATTATCTGCAAGTACAGTTTTACATTTGAAGTACAAGTTCGAGCACACTTCCTTTTCACAAGGGTTGACAATGAAAATAGTTCCGAATGAACCCCAGAATAGTATGTAATTTGAATCCCCAAAACAATTGTTTTCTCATTTTACTTACATGATCCGCCGTGATCTAACCAAATTAAAATGAAGAAACAAAATATTACAGCTTGGTTACAATTTAATAAAACAAGGGATGACATTATGGCCATAAATTAATACATTGTATGAACTAAAGCTATAGGAAACAGAACACTGACTTTCTAATCTCATATGGGGTGACCGAATTTAGAGATTGAATAATGCAGATTTATCTTTTTATCATTTATGCAGATTAATGCATATTTTATTTTTATTTTTTAATTATCCTTGTTTTTATTTTTAATTCTTACACATGGTATTCTTATTTCTTATGTACAGCACTTTGAATTGCCATTGTGTATGAAATGTGCTTTATAAATAAACTTGCCTTGCCTTGCGTTGCCTATACACGATTACGTGCAAACTCAACAAAGATACCAGAAAGGGACTGATTAGTGATAACATAGAGTAAACCCACAGAACTTTACATCTGTAACACATGAACCAGAAGTTTATTCAAAATTAACAGTTAAAAATGAACACACTTACGGAAGAAGTGATAATTCAAAATAATTTTCCATGGTAATCAAGAGATTTCAATATTACGCTCACTTTTTGCAAGTTCAGGTAGCACAGATTTAACTGAATGTGCAACAGCATTAACAGCATATCATTAATAATATTTACACTTTGATATTTCAAACATAGCATCTGCGCCTTTCATATTCTCCCTCTTGGATTCTCACACTCACAGGGATCAAACAGGCCAAAATATCTTGTGCGGGAGAAACATCTGGTGAGCAGAGTCAGAAGGGTTTCCAGGAAAGTCTGGCCTTTTTCCCCAATGTGCTCAAAGGACACAAGCTCCTTTGATAATCGAGTTAATTTAGGTTACAAGATACCATGCCCGACACCACAACAAAACAACAACAAAAAAGGATCAACAAGTCTATGAAAGATGACATTGATAAATGGAGTTAGTCAGACTGCAAGGACCTTCAGGGACCCTCGTGGGATATGACTGTTTATGGGGCTGAAATATGGAGGATTTCATGAGCATCAACTGCACCAAAAAAAAAAAAAGATTTTATGCCAATCAACCTTTATTTCAGCCTCACATCATATCAGCAGAGGTAAGGCACTGTCAATAGGGCCCAGCAGTGATGAGCATTTATTACTTTCAAGGAATATTATTGGTTCAACACGAGTTAAATCAACATTTGTGATTTAATGTAGTTTTTTTTTTTTTTTTGAGGTTACGTTGATGCACTTAAATGGGGCAATTTTGGGGGATTTAAAAGAAGAAATATAAATCGTATAATTTTATAAAACCACTTATGTTCATGCTGTTGTCATGGTAATAAAGTTGTTCAGTTAGATATAACTTTACACAGAAAAAGTGAGTATTTTACACTAAATCATGTTAAACACATATTGTCTATAGATACTGCATGTCTATATACATTACACTAGTATTGACCAGTGGCAAACAAAATGAATCACTGTTAATGCAGGACTGAATGCAATGTTATATTTAACAAGTGATATAATAATGTACACTATATTGCCAAAACTATAGGGACACCCCTCCAAATCATTGAATTCAGGTGTTTCAATCACTTTGGTGTATAAAATCAAGCACCTAGGCATGCAGACTTTTTCTACAAACATTTGTGAAAGAATAGGTTGCTTAGAATGGGTAAACTTACCGTGATCTGCCAGCGATTTTATTTCGCCCTGCAACTCAGTCTGAAAAAACCTGTGCATTCATTTCTACTGCTTCTGTTACACTTTTGCAGGAACCAATCACAAACTGGCTTATCCACCTGGCGTTATTGGCGGTTTTAACGTAATTCAGTTTTAAATTTAGTCCATTCGTGAAATTTCCTCACTTCTAAATATTCTACGGTCAACTGTAAGTGGTATTATAACAAAGTGGAAGCAATTGGGAACAACAGAAACAGCCAAAGTGGTAGGCCACGTAAAATCACAGAACGGGGTCAGTGCATGCTTAGGTACACAGTGTTCAGCATTTGCCAACTTTCTGCAGAGTCAATAGCTAGAGACCTCCAAACTTTGTGTAGCCTTCAGATTAGTCTTCCTGTTGACTGCGCAACAGTGCACAAAGCAAGATCCATAAAGACATGGATTAGCAAATTGGGTGTGGAGGAACTTGACTGGCCTGCAGAGAGTCCCGATAGAACAGGGAGACTGCGAGCCAGGCCTTCTCATCAGTGCCTGACCTCACAAATGCGCTTCTAGAAGAATGGTCAAAAATTCCCATAAACACACTCCTAAACCAGAAGAGTTGAAGCTGTTATAGCAGCAAAGGGTGGGCCAACTCCACATTAGACCCTACAGATTAAGAATGGGATATCATTAAAGTTCATGTGTATGTAAAGACAGGCGCCCAAAACCATTAAAATCATTAATGCTAAGCTAAAAAGTGAATTTGAAAATTCAACTATTAAAACCCTCTATAATATGCATTATGTTCTAACCATTACATGAAATAGCTTCAATTAATCAAAACAAATTTTTGACAAAAAGCTTCCAGCTAGTTTGCATTTGCTGTTCAACATTTCCCACAGATGTTATAATAATAATGAAGCTGAGTCATATTCATACATGAACACACAAATTCATGAATGCTTAAATGAAGGCAACAACAAACACGCTGTTTTAATTAGCTCTCCTCAGTTTACATAAGCTGAAGCTCTGACCCTGTCCATATGCCCCCCAGCATTTCTTCAAGCTCTGAAGAAAGTGTGAGCCGTAGGTAACGTCCTCATATTTACCTCTTCATTTGACAGGCCGCTAAATAAATTCACACATCCTTCGTTTATATTGGTCATCCCTCACTCTGCATATTGATGTGGATTTTGAGTCTACAGAGCTGCTGACCCGCTAGGCTTTTTTTGATGGACAGCTGTGTGTGGGTGGTTGGTTTGTGGAGATGGACCCAGAGTTTGTTGGTAGACTGGCAGTGCAGGTCTCACTTTGACTGCTTATACATATTTTATATTGCTCAGATCCAACCACTGGCATGTCTACTGTGGACAGTGAACGGAGACCTGGCTGCTTTGTATTTGCACGATGCGATTAATAAATAAATGGCAAGCAACTTTTCCCCTCTCTCGTTCTTCACATTCCTCTTTACTCCGTGGTTACGTGGACAGCATAGGATGAGAGTTTTAAATACTGAAAGCAAAAGAAAAAAGTAATCTTGACTGATGGGAGCTTACAGCAGAGCTAGAGAGAAGGTATAACAAACACTAGGCATTTCAGCACAGGCTAAAGAAGAAAGAATATATTTATTCCAGGTGTTTAAATATAGTATTTTCCATGTTTTTTTTAAATCAGATCTTGGCACCAGAAAATCATAGAGAATTGAGGTTTTGCTCAAAAAAATATATGCAAATTGGGACAAAAAATGTGTTTTCCCTTTGAATTAAGTTTATTTTTCCAACCCCATTGGAGTTTTTGAAACTTAATTTTGACACACATCCAGACTTCATTTTGCATATCAAGTAAATGTATCCTGATTTAAGAATGTTTTATACTGGAAAACGAGACAAAAATATGAAATAGTCAGTCAGCAGTCAACCAGAACACTGGTAAAGAGCACATATGGCAATTCCTGTTGTGTGTGTGTTTTGTTTTTCTGTTCTGTTTGTTATTTTTTATTGTTTTATATAGGCCTATATTGTTTTCTCAGCCAAATCTTGCTTAAAATATAGTTTTACTGCTATCATGGCCCTTTAGTCCTTTTGCTTATGCAAGAATGGCTATTAAAGTGCCCCTATAATGCTATTGTAAAGGTTTCTATTTTGTTTTGTCTTCTACAGTAGGTTTAGTACTTGAATCCAAGGTCAAAAAACACTTTATTTTTTTTAATTTCTCAAGGAGTCTTAAAGCAGTTTGAATATTTAGTCTCTCTAAACCCCTCCTTTCCAATGTCCTGCTCTGCTCTGATTGGTCAGATGGTCAAGTCATTATATAGTCATGTTATAATTGATCTACCGCTTACAGCACGTGTCAGAAAAAACAAAAGGCCTGTTATCATATTGGAATTTCTACTCTCGAGGCTTGCTCAGCACTTGATAAACAGTGATGCGAACGATGGCGTTGGTTCCCTTTCAAGGGAACTTGTGCTGCGTCGAAAAACGCTGCGGGAACGCCTCTGCGTGTCGTGAAGCACTCGTGAAATCAGTCCAATGGCGTGACGGGACGTCATATGCGAGTGACGTCATTGACCAGGAAACTATAAAGCACCCCTGAACCAAACTATGTCAGCTTCTGTTGTCTTCAGCAAGGCGCTCTGTGTGAAACTGTCTTTGTCTATTTATTGTTGTTTGTCCCCCCCTCTCATCCAGACCGTTTTTACTTGTCTGGTTGATATTTGACTGCATTAAAAATAAAATAAAGTCCTGACACCGGAAGGGTCAGACTTCTGATGGCAGTCCCCTTCGGAGTGGGTCGGTGTTCACCACATTACACGGTGCCCGTCCCCCTTCGGTGCCATCAGGGGGCCGTTCTGCCAACCCTGCCACCTCTGGTGCTTCAGGGCGCAGCGGTCCTCAGCGAGCACACGTCTCCATGTCCGCCCTGGAAACGTAGCGGTACGGGGAAGCTCATGCCCTCTAAGTAGGGCTCAAAGAGGGTCGGTTCGGTTGCTCCCTGCCGGTGCGCCGTTTCAGGACACCAAGCTGACCGCTCAACAAACACCAGAGGCCTGGCCTCGAGAGGCTGGTTCCCTTAGTAGATTTTCTGGCAGCGTGGAAACTTCCAAATTTCTCTGATTGGGTCCTGCAGATAGATAACGGGGTGGTATCCACAGTGGTCAGCCCCGAGCAGGCTCTGGTTATGGAACAAGAAGTACAGACTCTTCTGCGAAAAGAGGCTATAAAGAGGGTCCCTCCCCACAGCAGAAAATCAAGGTTTTACAGCCGGTACTTTATAATTCCGAAGAAGGATGGAAGGCTGCGTCCCATTCTAGATCTGCGTCAGCTAAATTGCAGTAAAGAAATGCTCACGCTGAAACAGACTGCATATCAAATCAGGTCTGAGGACTGGTTTGTCACAATAGACTTAAAGGACGCATACTTGCACGTCTCCATCCTTCCTCAACACAGGAGGTTCCTCGGGTTTGCTTTCGGGGCGAAGCTTACCAGTATGAGGTTCTTCCATTCGGCCTAGCTTTATTTCCCCGCACGTTCACGAAGTGCGTGGATGCAACTCTGGCTTCTCTGAGACTCCAGGGCATCTGCGTTCTGAACTATAGAGAGGATTGGCCCGTTCTGGCACAATCAAGACAACTAGCAGTTCAGCATCGAGATGCTGTTCTCGCTCACATGAAAGTGTCGGGGTTGAGGCTAAACGCCAAGAAAGTGTTTTATCTCCAATACAGAGTACCACATTTCTAGGCGTAGTTTGGGATTTCAAAGACCATGAAGGCTTATCTAACGCCCGCTCGGGTAGAAGCGATTCTCATAGCCATAAATAAGGTGAAGCTAGGCCAGTCACTTACTGTGAAACAGTTTCAGAGACTGTTAGGTCTGATGGCAGCAGGGTCCAACGTGATAACTTTTGGCCTGCTGTACATGAGACCCTTGCAGTGGTGGCTCAAGACCAAGGGGTTCTCCCGAGAAATCCTTTTGCATGATCAAGGTCACGCGGCGTTGCCTTCGTGCCTTGGTTATGTGGAATAATCCTTGGTTTCTGTCCCAGGGACTGGTGTTGGGGGCACATTGTTGTCGCTTGATGCTAACTACGGATGCATCCCTCATCGGCTGTAGGGCAATCATGAGTAAATCACGGAGCAGATTTCCTGTCGAGGCAGGGATTGACACCCGGGAAGTGTAGACTCCACCCTCAGGTGGTGGAGCTTTTTTGGCTTATCCTGCCCCTCTGGGGTTGGATGCCATGGTACAGACGTGGCCGAGGCTGCGTCTGTATGCCTTTCCCCTGGTGCCACTCCCAGGAGTTCTGGAGAGGGACACCGGGACGGGGTTCATCTGTTACTAATAGCCCCATTCTGGTCTGGCCGAGTGTGGCTATAAGAACATAGTGTCTCTCCTAGACGGCCCTCCGGGGGAGATTCCTGTCAGGAGAGACCTTCTTTTCCAAGGGGTGGGGTCAATATTTCACTCCCACCTAGAGTTATGGAAACTGTGGGCTTGGCTTCTGAGGGGGCCCAGCTCATAGATTCAGGTCCTCCCACTGAGGTGGTAGAGACCATTCTTCACTCCAGAGCTCCGTCTGTTTTAGAAACTAGACCAGGGAGAAATGAAATCTGCTTTGCTCAGTAAGGGCGTTAGATGCTTACGGCCACAGTACTGCCCTGTGGTGTAAAACCGACCAGTTGTTTGTATGGTTTAGGTCCCCTAGCAAGGGGAAGCCTGCATCTAAGCAGACTTTGAGCAAATGGATAGCTGAGGCTGTGTGTGGCTACCATGGGAACCATGGTTACATCCGTAACCTGAGACGTTTTTCCGTATCAGTTCCAGCACTAGTGATCATCCTTTTGAAGTGCCTGTGGATTCACAGTGCTGAAAACAGCATGTTCTTGACGTGTCGACAACTCTTCCAGGTCAAAGCAGACGTTGCTCGGCATTATGCAAATTTATTATATTGTTAGAAGTGAGACTGGAATAGCTGAAGACTCATTTTGGCAGTTCAGAATCGATTCTTTCTTTTTAGGAGACAATAACTTTTTCACTTTGCTCTTTGAAACTTTACAGACCTTTTACATTCACAAACAGAAATATTACACTTGAAAGGTACTTTTTGGAAAAGCATAATAGGGGCATTTTAAAAGTAATTTATCCTTGTGGACTAAAACTGTCTTCAAGTTGCAAGTGCAAAGACATCTAATTTTCTTTTTCTTTTTTTTCTTTTACAAAGGCTGAAATCCTTTATTTTTCCATTAGAATAGTGACCCATTTACATTTATCATGTGTGTGTCTGAGTGAATATAAAGAGATCTGTGTACTTATGACAGTGTACAGTTAAAACTGACTCTCTTAACACACACACTGAGCAAAAGGCCCATTAATAATGGACAATTCACAAGTTCACACTTACATATAATTAAATAGAGTAAAGGTTATGTGTATTTGGCGTGCTATCCAGGGGGAGGGCTCCAAGCTCGGAATTTGGCCCGAACCCAGAGAACTCCCCATCCCAGGTTGGGAAATAATTAGAAGGGAGGAGATGTAGTGGTGGAGGAATAAAACAGTCAAGGAACAGAGGTAAGCCTGCTATATACCTCTTACCGTTAATTGAGTTGATTAACTGAATGTGCTCCTGCGTTAATTATGATAATTATCTGAACATGCTCCTCCTGAACTTATTAATGATGTTAATAAAGCATCATTAATAATAGTTTATGGCACAGATGCACAGAATCGTTTTCCTCACAATCTTGAGGACTTTATTTGGGCGGAACAAATTGCTCGACTATGCTGATCAGCCATTATGGGTGTTTATGATAGCGAGCCGTACAGATTCTGTGACAGACAACAATATGTTTGTCATTATATTTTTTGAGTGTTTAATAAAGTTTTATGCATCCAGAGAGAAAGCGAGTATTATAAATTCTTACTACATTTACTCAAGCTGACGTAACAAACGTAGGCCAGTAAAAGCTGTTCGTGTAAACCTCACTCCCCTGGCCTTAAGATCTGTGTTAGCGGCTGCAGTCTTTAGATTCCTTGTTAGTACTTCCCATGCCGGAGACCCCGGTTCCAATCCACCTCTGAGTGGGTTGAGTAGGAACGGTTTCATTTGGTGCCATGACCCGAATGAGAGTGAGCTTTAGGGGGGTGAGTGTAACGGACATAGACCAGTAATAGCTGTGTGAGCAAATCTTACTCCTTGGCCTCAAGAGCTGCACCAGCGGCTGTTGTCTTTAGCATCCTTATTAGCATGCCTGCCTCCCATGCCAGAGACCCCGGTTTGAATCCCCCTCTGAGTTGGTCGAGTAGGGACGGTTACATTTGGTGCCGTGTCCCGGATGGGAGTGAGCTTTAGGGGGGTGAGTGTAACGGACATAGACCAGTAAGAGCTGTGCGATCAAACCTTACTCCCCTGGCCTCAAGAGCTGCACTAGCGGCTGTTGTCTATAGCATCCTTATTAGCATGCCTGCCTCCCATGCCAGAGACCCCGGTTTGAATCCCCTCTGAGCTGGTCGAGTAGGGACGGTTACATTTAGTGCCAGGACCCGGATAGGAGTGAGCTTTAGAGGGGTGAGTGTAGCAGACATAGACTTCCCTGGCCTCAAGAGCTGCGCTAGCGCAGCACCAATCAGCTGGTGTGTGGTGGGCGTTCTGGCGCAATATGGCTGCTGTCGCATCATCCAGGTTGGTGCTGCACATTGGTGGTGGTTGAGGAGGTTCCCCCTTTCCATGTAAAGCGCTTTGAGGACCCAGAAAAAGCGCTATATAAATGTAACGAATTAAGCTGTTTATAATGTTGAATAATGCTGTATTGTGTATTAAAATGCTACATCATGTTGATGTTTGGGGATCCTGGTAGCTTATGCTATTTGTATTGTTGTTATAGCTAAATATGAGTCTACAGATATTATGATTTGTGATAAAAAGTAAGCATTGTTTGTCAGAGACACATTCTTTATTCTGTTTGTTACAGACCACACAAATATATGCTGTGACTGGTTATGTACCCAGCTACATCTCAGTTCCCCCTCTGCATATTGTACCAATATCTGTTTAACTTGATTCCTTCTCTTGCTTCGTGTTTCTATAAGCTTTCCTTTGTAAATAGTCCACTGTTGTGCCACAGATGTCCAGAACACAAAATTTACTTCATATAACAAAAAGAAACAAGAAAAACCCTTGACACAAAAGTATCTAGTTGAAGAAACTTTTTCTGTGGAACTACATATTTTCAGTATATTTCTTTTTGTCACAATGTGTAAAACATTCCTTAAAGATCTCAAGCTGGATGAACCACACTGTAAAAAAAATATTGGCCCCACTTTATATTAGGTGGCCTTAACTACTATGTACTTACATAAAAAAATAAGTACAATGTACTTACTGTGTTAATATTGTGTTGCAAAACACATTTGCTGATATTGAGGTGGGATATGGGTAGGGTTAGGGACAGGTGTGGTGGGATGGGTAAGTTTAAGGGTAGGGTTAGGTGTAAGGGAACTGTCAACTGTGTAATTACAAATGCAACTACAGAAATTAATTACAGATGTAATTACATGTAGGTATTTTTTTAAATGTAAGTACAATGTAAAAACATGTATGTAAACAATAAGTGCAATGTATCAAATTATTAATTAAAATGTTAGTACATAGTAGTTAAGGACACATAATATAAAGTGGGTCCGAACTCAAAATTGTAAGGCAACCAGGTTACTTACTTTTTTAAGTTAAACCAACAATATGTATTTTTTTTACAGCAAGGTTGATACATTTCAAACCCTGAAGTACAGGGCATCTAATTTACATATGAAATTGGCTTTCACAACAGACGTGTCCTGGTTGGCACAGTCTGTGCCTCTATACGCTCGTGTCCTTGAAGGCGTCTACGACAGTCACATTGCTCCTCATTGTCACGTCAGCTGAACACTGTCTGATGAAAGTATGTGAGGAGATCAATTGAGGAGAGTGTGTGACACCAGTATTAATGTTTTAGAGCAAAATATCAAGACACTGACAAAAACCTTTAAAAACCAACTAATACAATGTCATTCTACACTGGTTCCTGAATCGGTCCTGCAAAGGGGTCTTGAGCACATCAACCAGCTCAACCAGAATTTTGGGCGGCCTTCATTATCCTGTCCTCTTTCCTGAGTGGAGTTATCCTGACATAGTGTGCTCAAACACACTCTCACGCTCAAATATTTATGCTCTAACTGTATGAATTTTAAATATAATGTCACTCACAGTGCATTAATCAAACACTCTTAAGCACAATCCCAAAATACTTTTGCTAACCCAGTGCTGAGAAGAGCACTTAAAGTGAATAATTTGGAATCATTTTCAGTGGATAGTTCATAGCAAAGTTTACTAAACTATTAAACTGACAACCAAATATTAAAAAACAACAATTTTACTCAGCGATTTCAAATGAATTTGTACAATTTTATTTGTATGAAAATGTATAATTAACCTGACATTACAACCCGACCTCATGAGAAAATTTCAAATCTTCTTTTTCCATAAAACAAAAGATGAATTTTTGAAGAACAACCCTTTAAGAATGATTAAGATGCTTTTCCACTACACAGTACCAGCTCGCCTCGACTCGACTCGCCTTTTTTTGGTTTTCCACTGTGTAAAAGTTGTACCTGTACCTGCTTCCAGGTACTTTTTTTCGTATCACCTCCGGCGAGGTTCTGAGCGAGCTGAGGCGATACTTAAATGTGACGTGAAAACACAGCAGACTGCTGATTGGTCAGAGAGAATCGTCACTATTCACTGCATCATCATTGCACGCGCCAGATGGGGTATCCTGAATAACTGCACCATTTTTAAATAGTTTGGCCAGAGATTGTGTGATACCATAAACCAGGGCTATTCAAATCTTACTCTGGAGGGCCAATGCACTGCAGATTTGAGCTCCAACCCTAATCAAACACACCTGAACATGCTAATCAATGTCTTCAGGATCATTAGAAAATGACAGGTAGGTGAGTTTGATCAGGGTTGGAGCTAAACTCTGCAGTGCATTGGCCCTCCAGGGTAAGATTTGAATAGCCCTGCCATAGACAGTAAAAGTGATATACCCATTACTATTATAGCAACTCGGAAGCATACGCCATGGTCAAACAAGGAGGTGCAGACTTTCCTTTGTTTGGTTAGCGGGTGTGTGTCGCGAAGAAGACTACGTCACGGCAGTTTCCTGTGGCGTCACTATGGCAACCAGGTACTACTGTGGAGGTACTATCTGCAATGGAAATGGAAGCGAGCCGAGCCAAGCCAAAACCGAGCCGAGTCGAGTTGAGCTGGTACTGGTAATGGAAAAGCGTCATTAGTGAAACCATCAAAATAAGTGTATTTTAAAGAGTGACAAACAATTATTAAAACAATGGTTTTAATGTTTCTTTAAAGGAAAATGAGACACTGCACTTGACGCTATATATGGGAACGCTTTGCATGACCCATGTCTGAAGCAGGTGTAGATCTATAAACACCAATCTTTAATTGGCCGATCATATTATGGACATTGTGACAGTATATTACTGAGACCATACCTAGATGCCTGAATTGCATGTTGTTATAGTGTAATAGTTTGAAGAAGATGCACAGGCTTGGCTAGGGTGTGGCAGCCGGTTACATAGATCGTTTTCAAGTGAATCTCAACACAGTGTCATGGCTTGACGCTATGGGAACTTTAATACCAACGTTGCCATGCCACGAGACAGTACCTAAAGGCTGTGTTACTGCACAGACAGTTGTTAAGTGCAGGTTGAGACCAGATCAACCCTGAATAACTTGAAACCCTGAAGACACTATAAAACCTGATGAATGTGTGTGGAGAGGGCCATCTTGCTGCAGAACAAACATCTTGTACGGGTACACCCCTAGCGAGAGCTTTTGAAGACACAACACTCCTAGGCGTCTGTCATGAGAGACTTGCGACGACAACACACGCCTAGTACCAGGCCTCTGTTGAGGAACACCAGCATCTTCCAGAGCCAAAGTGCACATAGCTCATGGTGCGTGACCCTTGCAGCTGATACAGAGGGTTGACACCTCTGCTCTTGAGCCAGAACTGGATGTGCAGCAGACCCAGATAAATAATGCTGTCTGCTGATGCCATAAGACCTAGCCTCTAAATTTGCCGAACCGAGAGCTGCTGGCCTGTTTTTTTTTGGTAAGGATGGAAACCACATATGCATGAGACAGATGTGCCTGCATTGTAGTCAAATCCCACACTACCCCTAGAAAAGTGGCTCTCTGTTGTGGAGAAATCACATCTCATCTTGGGGTTCAACATGAGTTCCAAACACTTTGTGTGAGTAAGCAACATTTTTCGATGCTATGCTTCTCGTTTCTTTGCCTGGGCTACTATCAACCAGTCAATGATATGAATACACTGATGCTCTAGAGTCGGAAAGCAGCCAGAGGAACCTCCATGCACCTCAGGTGCATGGGAATAGAGCTAGGCCGAAAAGGAAGTATTCGATATTGGCATGCTTCACCCCTGAAAGTGAATCTAAGAAACTTCCTGTGTTCTGGTAAAATAAAAAAATAAAAAAGTGAAATGTCTTTTCAGATCTATAGTCAGGGCCGTCGCTAGTGGGGTGAAAGCTGGTGACGATTATAGGGGCCCCCACTGCCCAAGGGGCCCCACAAAATCCAGAAGTTATACTATAGGCCCTGTTCTGTGAATAATTCTAATATTTTTACTAGATGTATGCCTGAGATTTTAATGAAAACCACAAAACCATGCAAATAGATTAAAGAAGTTTTTCAAATTTCTGCTCCTCTCCTCTCCATACAAATGGTTCAGTCCGGTTTAGTATTTATTAATTAAATCAGTCAGTGACGAACATTAGATCATTTGACCCAATCAAATTGTAAGTCCCACCCCAGCTCGTGAACAGAACCAATCGGAGTTGAGGCGGCAGCTGAAGTTAACGATGAACTTGTTGAAAGAACAGGAGACTGACTGACAGGCTGAAAATGTCAGGGAAAATAAAATATAAATCAGGGTACCAGAAACGCCTTGAAAAGAACGAGAGGGAGGCCAGGAGAGTTGCTGTATCCCAGCCGATCAAGAAGTTCTTTAAAACAGGTTAGTAACTTAGTGAATTGTTATTTTGCTGTCAGATTTACTTTCGTAGGAAAACTACCGCCTGCCGCCTACTGTCATTACCGGCACCGCCGTCAAAATGATTAAATGATTACGTGGTCAAAATCCCTGTCTTTTTACGCTATTGTAAATAGAGTTTGTTTGTATAACACACAGAAAAAAATGTCACAACGCATGTCACAAGCATTATGCACCTACTGGCTGTTGATTTATTTTATTAGGCTACAGTCATGAAAACACGGATACAACACACTGCTCTTGGATGGATACATTCATTAGCTTTATTTAATAATATATTACACAGTTACATATAGTGTCTTTATTTAAATAAGACAAGTAATTCTTATAAAAAAGACAAAAGTCTTTACATTTGACTGCATTCTTGACAATTTATTAATATTTAAAAATGTCTGTTTTTTGTTAAGTTTTTATTAGTTGTAAAAATGTATATAAACATTTACCTTTTAAAATAAAGAGTTTACAACACCACCACCATTTTATAATGTGTATTTTGCTTTTGCTGATGTTAAGTAAAAATCTTTATTTACATTTATCTGTTTTGTTATTTTGTAATAAACCCCTATTAGGTTACATGTGGGCCTCCATTCTCATATATTGTACAGTATATGATTTGCGTGGGGGGCCCACATCAATATTTTTTCAGGGGGCCCCAAATCCTCTAGCTACGGCCCTGTCTATAGTCACAAATCAATCCTAAAACTGAATTGTGTCACTATTACTACTTTTTGACGGTTAACATCATAAACCTATACGTCAGAAGAATTCGGTTGTATGGTTGTAACCACTTGTTACAGTATCCGTAACTCACCAGGAGCCATTGGGCAAAAGTCACTACACTGCCACAAGGGACTTTTTGATAGAATTGGATTGTTCAGTGCCCTGAAACAGCAAATTGGCAGGGAACATCCGAACAAACCGAAGGGAAGCAAGATAGGGCAAATGGCCCGTCGTACACCTCCACTTTCCGAATCACTGGAGGTGGTGGGGTTAGTATTGACATCAGCTGAGAGCCCTGAGGAAAGTCGACCACACAGTGTCTTGGTGCACACTGATTCTCTGCGGGAGGGGTCACTCTCATTAAATATAGACACCTAAACTCCTCAAAGATAGATTAATATTTTAACATCAAGTTCCTCAAAATTAAATGCAGCAAATACAACAACCAGACAAGTGAAACATAGTCTGGATGATATTGAATGAATATGCCATAATAACATGGATATCTAAACTCCTCAAAGACAGATGACTGTTTCACCATTTAATTCCTCAAAATTAAATGCAGCCTATAAAACAACCAGACAAGTGAAACACGGTCTGGGTGATAGGCTGAGTATGCCATTATAATAGATATCTAAACTCCTCAAAGCTAGATGTCTGTTTCACCTTTTAATTAATTACACAGAATTAGTGAAAACAATAAAACTAAGTCTGAATGGCATGAATATGGCATATATTAATATAGATTACAGTCAAATGTACATTTAAAAGAATCATTCAATTATAGCTTGCAAACATACATAATCCATATGCACACAGTCTGAGAAAAGAGAGAGACATGTTAACTATACCGTCTGCTCAACGTTTCCCCTGACCTTATTTTGTTACTGATGTGGACCCATAATCTAGGCACTGCCTCTTCAAACGTGAAATCCGAGCCGCACGATTCTTTTGTTCCGCATGATTTTCTTCCTTCTGAAGAATCAGTCAACAGAAGTAGGGCTTAAACTGAAACTCTGTTTAGTGCATGTACTGTACTGTACATGTCTGGGTCGCACATATTGTGAGCGTCCTCCTTCGTAAGACAGCCCATATGAAAAAGGTAACACTTCACAATAAGGTTGTATTAGTTAATGCATAGTTAACATGAACTAACCATGGACAACACCTCTGTTCAGCATTAGTTAATAAACATAAGTAAATAAAAATCCAGCTGTTCATGGTTTGTTAGTTCACGGTGCATTAACTAATGTTAACAAGATTTTAATAATGCTTTAGTAAATTTCGAAATAAACATTAACAAAGATTTTTAAAAAAACACAGTCAAGCACACACACACACACGCACACACACACACACACACACACACACACACACACACACACACACACATGCTTTATAAGTGCAGTTCATTACTAGTTCATGTTAAATAATGTAGTTAACTAATGTTAACTAATGAACCTTATTATAAAGTGTTACCAAAAAATAAGTATAGTATGCGTTTAGTAAAATTCTTCCCTTGAGAAGAGAGACAGCTGGAAGAGGAGCTTATTATTGAACCCTCACATGAACACAGCCCGCCCCCTCGAGAACTGAGTGTGCTCCACTCCCAAACAAACAACACAGAGACGGGATTCATTTTCGTCATATAGTGGGGGCATGTATATAGTTTCACATGCTTTCTGATTTCCTGACATTATACAGACTAACTCGTGTAAGTAATTTCATTCACACATCAGATTTACACTTACATAGATGCAACTTCTGAAGAAAGATCAGCTGACAACATGCAATTTAGGCATCTATTTATGGTATTTGTGACACGCTACACTATACGTCACAACATCCATATGTTCGGCATGTATAGACATGTGCTTAAGACTCCGGGGTCAATAGAGTCAAGCCAAGAAACGGCATTGAGTTACACTCAAAAGGGAACTTTTAATTTCACATTATCACAAAGTCCACTCTTTAAAAGCCATGCAAGTGTACTTTAAGTACAATTAAGGCCTGGGTATACTTAATTTTCTTCATGTTCCGCTCCATCTCGCACACATTTGAGTGTGTGAGCCTTTCAATGTTCAGCACATGCACACTATCTAGTGGACATGCCAAAGCTCACTCCCCTGGCCCCAAGAGGTGCGCTACTATGGCCCTGTCCCAAATGGCACCTTAAACCCTCACGTTCTACCTCTGAGTCCGCACTTTCACAACATAATGCTACTTTGACTGCCGAGTAAAAATTCTCTGCGTAGCTCGTGAACTTGCAGGCTCAGCTGAAGTGCGCATCAAGGGCGTATGGCAGCCGCAAAGGGGACGCTCACGAGCACCCTTCTTTAAGCTTAAATGACGAATGGGACACCCTACGGTCTTGTGGACTTAACGGACACGCACACGCAGAGGCCATTGTAAGTCCACAAGACAATTTAGTTGTTTTAACCCAGCGATTGGGTTGTCTTAAGCAAATATTTAACCCAACCACAGGGTTAAAACAACCCAATCACTTGGTTAAAACAACCAAAATTGCTGGGATAGTCCATATTTGACCCAACATTGGGTTAAAACAACCCAGAATTTTTTAGAGTGTGGCCTTTAAGTGCATGACTTTTTTTAAACTACAAATTATATTATCTGCAAGTACAGTTTTTAAAAAGTATTCTTTTAAGATTTAAAATTACTCTACAAGTGCAATTTCAATACAATTAAGTGACTTTTTCACAAGGGTAGTTTGTCCGACTGCATGTCAAATCAGCAGACAGAACTTATGGAAAACATGTACAGAAGTATAATTGACTAACTTGGAAAGTCAAAAATCATTATGGGTTTCCATCAGCTTTGGTTTTCACTCATTGACCACAGGAAATATAGTATATGTAATGTTTGGCTAGAAGCCATTAGCCTGCAGCTGTCCACTGTGTTTACCCAATGAAGCTTAGCAGAGCTGGAGATATCCGGTAGAACTCATTGGGAGACCTCACTATGACAGCCATTGTCTCCCACACGCTATAAAATGCTATGTAGTGTTAGGATAAGGGTCTTGTCACTCACCTGTGACTAATAAGAGGTGTGTATCTTAGTGCCTGAGCGCTTATATCACTCCCCTTGTCTGTATTTGCCCATTCCAGACAGACTATGTACAATAGTGGTGAGTCTTTCGGTTACATCATTTTACCAGTAGGTGATGATAAGTGACTGTCTTGAGCGAGTCATTGAATCATTCATTCAAACAATTTATTCAAAATGCAAATGGCTAATTCATATGAATTTATATGATCTAAATTGTGTTTTCATATGTTCTGCTTATCCCCACTGACAGTAAGGTTCAGGGGTGGGGTTAAGTGTGACCATCCTTGTTTTTGTTTTTTCCTAAAGAATTTACATTTAAAGGGATAGTTCACCCAAAAATGAAAATTACCATGATTTCCTCACTCTCAAGCCATCCAAGGTGTATATGACATTCTTCTTTCAAACGAATACAATCGGAGTTATATTAATAATATAAGTCCTGGCTCTTCCAAGCTTTATAATGGCAGTGAATGCAAAATGTTTATGTTTTGAAGCCCATAAAAGTGCATCTATGCATCATACAAGTGCTCCACGCTCTGGGGGGTTAATAAAGTCCTTCTGAAGCGAATTGAAACTATTGATTACTTCAGCGATTAGCATTAAGCTTTGTATCAGTAGAAACCCGGGAGTATATTCAAATTAACGTACTTTCCCCCTCATATTCCCTGAGACAAGAGAATTATGTATTTTATGACGCAAAAGACTACAGCCAGCTGGAGGCGCTATTTCCGCATGTTTTCAACATCGCTCTCAAGGCTCGGGGAGCTGCAGAGATTCATGTAAACGAAGCGGTGGAGAGCAAATTGAGTGTTTCAGCTTTTTAAATTAATTCCTATGAAAGTTAATCTTCCAAAAGACATGAACTGAAAATGCGCCAGACTGAACACGCGCTGTGAATGCAGACGCAGCCGCGCTTACCTCAACTCATGTGATGAATGTAATCCGATTCTGCTGCGTTTGTGCCGTGACACTCAATTGGCACACTCACATTATATCGAACAGATGCGTTCAGTTTTTAATTGTAGTGTCTCTAACTGAACTGATTTTATGAAAATGAACGCAGTCCCTCGTGAAAAAAAAGTATACTTTATCGTATTTCAAATATATTCTCTTTTCCAAGAGTATATTGGAAATATACTAACAAAAATTGTACCATCTCTAAATATATACAAAGTATATTAACATCATATTTCCTTGATACAACTTTAAAAACACTTTAAAATGATTGTATTTTAGTATATTTCCAAAAAATATATTTTCTAAAAATATACTTAAAATGAAAGTTTTACTGTGTACTTTTGTAAAGTGTACTTATTTGAACATTATTTTGAAATAGATTTTTTGTATATTTTAAACTGTATGCTCAAAATTGTCATTGTGACAAATTAACAATGCACTAAAAGCATATTTTAAAAAATACATAATACCATTAAAAATATATTTTCTAAAAATGTACTTTAAATGAAAGTTCTGTGTACTTTTGTAAAGTGTACTTATTTGAACATCACTTAAAAATATATTTTTTTGTCGATTTTAAACGGTATGCTCAAAATGAGCCATTTTAATCTAGATTAATTCCAAAATTAATCTAGATAAAAAAATGAATCTATGCCCACCTCTAATATATATATATATATATATATATATATATATATATATATATATATATATATATATATATATATATATATATATATATATATATATATATATATATATTGCTTTTGTGTGCTAACTACTGTAATGTCCACCCACAGATTTCAAAAAACAGTAAGGTATAAAATCTATGGATCTTATCTATTCAATACCTGAAGTTGCTGTATTGTTCTTGTAGATGTGTGTTCATTTGCATTGAATTAATAACAAATAGATTTCCAGGCATTCCTTTTCTTTAGCTGATATGTGCAGTTTTTCTTTGCTAAAAAGAGTTTCTTTATCGGTCATACTTTAGGTAATGGTCCGATTCTCACTATTAACTAACCATTAACTACGACTTTTTCTTCAATAAACTCCTAATTACTGATTATTAATAGTTAGTAAGTTTGGGTATTGGGTAGGATTAGGGATGTAGAATATGGTCAGAATAAGGCATTAATATGTGCTTTTTAAGTACTAATAAACAGCCAATATTCTAGTAATAACTATGTTAATAAGCAACCAGTTAATAGTGAGAATTGGACACGAAACTTAAGTGTTAATGCTTTTTTTTATTGCTGTCTTTTTTCTGCTGCCATTGTTTCCCATGAATTTGCTTCTCCGTTGCATACAATTTTAGGATTTTCTTGGTTCATTCCATATTTTATATGCAACCTCAGTCGTGCTAATTCAGATGAGCACAGTTGGTTTTTAATTTGTTTATTTTAGTTCAGGACTCCATAGTGTTAGTAATCTGCACTTAATCTGTGATCTATGATATTCTAGATAAAGTCCTGCTCATGTCTTAATTTAAACCCTGTACAGGAAACCGCCCCATATTGTTTATATCTCATTGCAATTATATTTCATGTTTATGGATTGGCCTCATTCACTTCCACTGTAAGTGCCTTTCTGGTTTTTTTTAAAAAAGGAGAGTGAAACCCATTTTTGTGGTAATCAACATGTGCTGCAAGTGCTGTTGATTGAGCTTAACTTTTATTAAATCCGGAAAAAAAGTTTACTTAGAATCAAGAAAACATTTCACAGATGAAAACTTTTTGGTTACTACTAATAGTTATAACTACTGTCAGTAACAGGCCTATAATTTGAATCAGAAGATGCAACTGTGATTCACCCACCTCGCCCTTTGAGCACTAGGATACAAATTGAAGATCCTAATGATCAGATCCAGCATATTAAACTACTGCACCAACTCAATGCTTTATTAATACGCTTCAAGGGACTAAACGCTTTCAGCATACAGAGGATGGAGGCAGAGATATGTGTCTAATGCCTATGAACAACAGTGGATTGTGGCTGTATGTGAACGGTGGAGAGTTGTGGGTGGAGCTGCATGAGGTGAGGCCTTTGGCTGCTGTCACAAACACATCAGAGCACAACATCAATCAAGCCCTTTCATTAGAGGCTGTCTAGGTCTCTCTGCGCCTCCATCAGCAGATGAGTCCTCCATTATTGATCAAACCAAATACATCCAGCAGCCCTGCTACCACTATTTCTCCCAGCTTGGAAGTTTACAGCCTTCTCCAGAGGAGCGAGAGGGTTTCTTCGGCAAAGATGCAGAATTTACTTTTATTGGTGTTATATAATGGACTAAAAATAAATGTATTTATTAAAAAAGTGTATTAATCAGATCAAATATTTACCTATAGCAATGAGAAATATAATCCTGCAAATACAAGAAACAGTCACTTCGCAAGATATGAAGTCACAGTGTGAGATATAAACCCACAGATATAAGAAATAGTCACATTGTGAGATATAAAGTAGTAATGTGAGAAATATTCGCATTATATATGAGGATGCAAATACAAGAAATTGTCACAAGATAGTCACTTTTAGAAATATGAAGTCACAAATACAATAAATAAAGTTGCATTGTGAGACAAAGTTCCAAATACAAGAAATAGTCATCTCAAGATACAGTGGCAAGAATAAGTATGTGAATCGCTTGCAGAATCTGAAAATGTGAATAATTTTAACACAAATGAGTTATTTTTAATCGTGCTGTCCTGAATAAGATATTTTACATAAAAATTGTACATATAGTCCACAAGACAAATAAAAAAATAAATAAAATTAGCTGAATTTATTTAAAAACCCTTTCAAAAGTTGATGAACCATTGATTCTTAATACTGTGTCGTTCCCTGGATGACACACGGCTGTTTTTTTTTTTTTTTTTTTTTTTTTTTTTGTGATGGTTGTTCATGGGTCCCTTGTTTGTCCTGAGCAGTTAAACTGTCCAATGTTCTTCAGAAAAATCCTCTAGGTCCTGCACATTCTTCAGTTTTCCAGTATATTTGAACCATCTCCAGCAAATGACTGTATGATTTTGAGATCCATCTTTTCACACTGAGGACATTTGAGGGACTCAAACACAACTATTAAAAAAAAGGTTCAAACATTCACGATGCTCCAGAAGGAAACGCGATTAAGAGCCAGGGGTGTAAACCTTTGAACAGGATGTAGATGTCCACATTGTCTTATTTTGTTTAAATAATGTTTTTTTTTTTCATTTAGTACTGCCCTTCAGAAGCAACAGAAGTTTTTTTTTTTTTTCCGGAAGACAAATTAAGTACAATTTACCTTGATCTTCACATTACATTTGTTTTATTGAGAGAGTCTTAATGCACAGTGTTTCCTTCAGGAGCATCAGTGAATGTTTGGACCTTTTTTAATAGTTTAATTTGTCCTCAATGTGAAAAGATTGATCTCAAAATCATACAGTCACTGCTGGAGAGGGTTTAAATATGCAAAAGATTCTGGATAACTGAAGAATGTGCAGGACCTAGAGGATTTTTCTGAAGAACACTGGACAGTTTAACTCAGAACAAACAAGGGGCTCAGAACAAACAAGGGCCTCATGAACAACCATCACAAAACAAAAAACAGCCGTGGATCATCCAGGGAACGACACAGTACAGAGAATCCATGCATTCAAAAAGTTTTGAATGGGGTCATTTTAATAAATGTAGGACAGCACTAAATAAATAAAAAATAACATGCATTTTAAATTCTCTCTTATTTAGTTAAAATTATTCACATTTTCACAGATTCTGCACAAAGTTCACATACTTTTCTTGCCACTGTACAGCCACATTTTAAGATATAAAATTGTCACGGTTGGGTACAATATAAAGGAGCGAGGACTCAAATGCAGGAGGATATAAAAATGTACTAAATGAAATGAAACCATTTAAACATCCACAAGGAGGAAAACCAAACTAAACTAAGACAAAACACCAGGGGCAGGAACATGAAGCAGGGCAGGAAAGCAGGAAAACAGGAAACAAAGATCCAGCACAGGACTGCAAACACAAGGAAGCCGTCTACACGAAGCCAGAGCTTTCCCAATCCGATCTTTTTTTCCTTGTTTCAAGAAATATCCACGTACACACGAGAGCACTGAAACCGACTCAAAACGATGTAGTATACATGCCAGACCAGTGTGTGGCGCTGTAATTCTGCCACAGAAATACACTAAAAACAGAGAAGAAGAATTGTGGCTAGAAGGGGTAGAGCAATGGTAGGAGGTGAGGCAAAAAAAAATCGCACAATAAAATAAATACATTTGCAACTTACAAGATGTGTTTTATTAACGCCTAAACTTACCCCAACCCTTAAACTACCCTTACACAATGTAAGTAATTAAATGACGCAATATTGATGTGCGCATGCCCAGAGCCCGTAGTTGTGTCCCGATCTAGTCTTTCACGTTTGGGACGTGGTGTGATGACATCATCGTTTCACAAAATATACAGATTGGCTGTTTACAAGAAAATGCAAGGATGTCATTTTCAGATTTAGTCACTCTGGGACCCAGTTTCAAAAAATATTGTTTTCATGCTCCCAAAACGGCAGATCCGTGTGGACAAAACGCTGATACGATACAAAATGTATGCGTATACAGCTAAACGCGTCTCCGTGTGGACGGGGCCTAAAAAACATCTCAAGACACTTCTTTTCAAGCAGCACTTTGACCAATAAAGAATAGCACTTATCACTCTATTTGTTTCTGTTTGTTATTTAAAAAATAATGTGTTTTGTGCTAGATTACGGGAGACTTACAGCGCTTGCATATTGTTGCCCTTGACTGTTCTTGGTTGCTTCTATTACTCTCATTTGTAAGTCGCTTTGGATAAAAGTGTCTGCTAAATGACTAAATGTAAATGTAAAAAGGGAACAAACAAGGCAGGTGATGAGGGAGAATAGGTGGGGCAAATTTATCAATAATCAGGTAATGAGGGGCGGGGTCAAGAAAATAGGCATAAGAGCACATGTCACAAGGAACACATGACAAACCATGTGCTCACACAAAACATGACAAGCACATGGCCAGCAAAGACAAACACCAGCCATGTGCTCACACTAAAACAAGAACAAACCGGGAGTGTCAGAGCTCTGTCACAAACCCAAGAATACACTACACAGAAATGACAGAATCCTGACAAAAATTTGACAAGAAAAAGTTAAGATACAGTCGCAATGTGAGATATAAAATAGTGTGAGAAAAAGTCACAAATAGAAGCCTTAGATATCAAATTAGATATGGTGGTTGGATGGCAGGGGTTTAAAGCGGGATGAAAGAGGGATTTATGGTCATCCAGAAAAACATTTACATTTTGATTTAATTTTTTACATTTTTTTTTAAAAGAAACATTATTTGGCACAACATGCACCAATGAATTCTGTTAATAAAAAAGAAAAAAAGAAAAGAGTAACATACATTATGAAAGAAAATGTCATTTTTGTCAAGTTGCATTGAACTTATCCAGAGTAATTCAAAGGAAATACACGTAGTTCGATAGACTTTTTACATTAAATTCCATTATCTATTTTATCTGTTTAGAAAGAAAAATGAGAAGCACCTGGTTCATTTGCCACAAGTGCATTGCATTGTGGGATACAGTGTGCTCTGGTTTTATACTCACATTTTAGGACATTTGGGGTATTCTATACATGCAGAAATGTGCATACTCTGCACAGCATATATATACTGCACAAATATTACCATTAAAATGTAGTGTGCCATCATGAACATAGTCCATAATTCTAAAACTAAAAGGTGAATTTCGAGGGGTCCTTCTCATTTTTTTTTCTGCTAAACAGAGTTGTCCTTTGTTGCAACTGTGAAAATAATTTATTTTAGTGTCAAGTCTATTTTCCAGTATAAAACTAAGGACTTTTTTAAAGGATCATGTTTCCTTATGGAATCTAATTGAGGTGTTGTTGCTGAGCAACATGAAAACCTGAACAACAAGAAAGCAAAGGTAAAACCCAATGAAAGTGTTATTCATTATCTAATGCCTCCTTAACTTCTAAAAAGGAATAATGAGGAGTTGAAGAGCACTTTGGGAAAATGGCAGTATGTGCTAAATTAAACTTTTGGATGGATCTTTTTTAGAATAATGAGAATAATTACACAGTTATGTTTATGTTAACTGCTTTTTACAAGCTGAACTGTTTGAATTTAAAATGCACCACCAGTGATCAGTTAGCATCAACTAAAAAGTGGTACCCTGCCATTGTTACCTTAAATAGCTTTTTCTACCTAATTTAACCCATTAAAATACTTTTCTTGGTATACATTAATATATTTAGGTTAATTTAATAAGGTTAAATAGTATTTTTAACATGAATAAAATCAGTTCATTTAAATATTAACCCTTTTCACTGTGGAATGGATGAAATGTTATCTTTAAAAAAAAAAAAAAAAGCAATGGCCAAAAAAAAGAGACAGTTTATTTATATTGTGTAAAAAATGCCTTAAAGTTTAGAAGGTATTTAATTGTTTAACAAAACCTTCCACAGAGCAGGTACATGATGTTGAGAACATCTCAACATTATAGAAAAGGAAATTGCTGTCACCTAGTGGTGATCCACATTTGGAATCCATGTTCAGAATAAAGAGTTCAAAATTCAACCTGAAATATTAATTGAAAGACAATAAGTTAGAACCATGTGACAAATCACGCAGTGGACATATTTTTTTGAAATACCCCCATATGCAATATACTTACATGACATCCAGAAAACTATCATTTATTTATTGTGTTCAAAGAACATGAAGTCCTACAAGACAAGAACAAAATCAGATTATTCACTATTGAAACACAAATAAACTATTATTCACTACTGAAACACAAAGAGCCTATAGAGATAGACTGGTCCAACAAGAAATATGACGACATGCGATAATGCCTTATTTTTGCTTACTATGAGAAAACATGCTCCAAAAAGAGCAGCTTTAATCTTCACATCCAGGTCCATAGGAAAGGATATTCCAAAATTGTCTGCATCAGTGAACGCTTCTCTCACCAGACCTGTCCACTGTTTGGCGATTTTGCCCACCTTTGTTGTCTCATCCATTGACAAAACCTGTTTAGGAGCAAATAAATGACTATTTATGATCATGCAAAATGTTTTATGGTACTGCGGTACTGTGAAAGGATCCTTTTTTTGATCTTCTCATTTGAAAGAGGAAGCACTGGGTTACAAAATAGAGAAATATTTCAGGCAGGAACATGTTAAGTCTAATTATCAAACTACCATCAATATTTATATCTTATATGGTTCATACGTCAAAGTTCACATCGGAGCAGCATCTGCAGGCACAGAATGGCCCAACGATCTTCAGAACGGCTTCTCTTTTCTCATTCTGAATGGTAAACTTAGGAATAAAAGGATGCCAATTCTGGATCACATATCCAATCGGGTTGCCTGGTGGAGACTGGATTTCAAGCTAAGAGGGAGACAAAAGACACATCAGCAGCGATTTCAGCAGTTTAGGCATAACTATACTGAAAATATAGTAGATCTTTAATATTATTCACAACTAATAGGTGGCATTTAAGCTGTTAATTCAACCACAGGTATGACAATTGATGGTGGCATTGCAGTGTACCCATCATGCATGTATTTGACAAGTTGATTTAAAAATATGATTGATAACTTCCTCACTTTACAGTCAAGCATGATATGCAAATAAAACTTCCATAAGTAAAACAAATAAAACTTACATCCGAAAAAAGGTTGATATAGGGTAATAATAATTGACAGTAAATTTAAAAAAGGGAACAAAGAAAAATAGTAGCCAGACAGAAAACCCATCCAAACTCAACCAAAAACTATTTATAATTATATTTCACAATATTGCTGTGTACACTATATTTTAGCCTATATCTTGTTGGTGAAAGAGCACTAAGCCTGACATTCAAATTAAAGGCTTTGAATCCAGACAAAACGAATTACTTAATGAACAGAAATATGTTTTACCTCTTGCAGGCAACAGGGGAAGCAGCAGCTTCCACACTTCAAAGGGCGTGTGAGCGTCATCACTTCCTGTCCCAAGTTATCCTGAACATGGAGGACGAATGAGCGCAATGGTCCACAGAATTGTCTGTTACAGCAGTCATTTTCCTCAGCCACATAGAACACCTGTTGCCCCACAGTGTTCTTCACCAGGTACTTATTATTGGTCTCCCAGCCCAATATAACTGTGATATGAAAAAATAACACAATAAAAAAAATTTTTTTAAATAAAGACCTGTGTATTTGAAAAAAAGTGAGTGCACTGCAATTAGCCCCACCTTAAAAAGGTTTACTAACCAATCATACCTCAGCAACTGTTGCCAAACGATTAGACTGTTTATATAATTATAGGGAGGTCCTGTCTGTTTGAATCATGAATAACATTACAGAAGTCTTATAAGCAAAAATAGATGTGAGTGGTGCTAACAATACAGTGTTCTAGTGCCAGGATATGGCCGACTCATTTTACTATAAGGTTGTTACCTTGCTCTAAATCAGGGGTGGGGAACGTTGATCCAGAAGGTCCACTCTCTTGTAGAGTTTAGCTGCAACTCTAATCAAATACACCTGAAGCTAATCAAGGTCTTCAGGATTACTAAAGTTACAGGCAGGTGAGTGTTTTTTTCAGGGTTAGAGCTAAACTCTGGAAGAGAGTGGCCCTTCTGGATCAACGTTCCCCACCGCTGCTCTAAATCAAGCCCATAGCACTCCTCTCAGAAACTGAAGCCTCCACGCCTCGATGGTTGGTCATAGTATAGCTCATAACCCCCGCCCCTCCGTGTTTTCTAATGGACATGAGACAAACTAAACAATCAAATGACACTTCAAATAATTTTTCCCCAAATTTGGTTTCTGTCATTGTAAGCATTTTTTAATCACGGTGATTTCATTTCAAGTGTTCGTTTTTTAAAATAAGTTTGGTTCTAGTTAGTTATTTGATGCTATAAAAACGGGGCGGTCTGACGTCATGATTGACAGCTGAGATTGATGGCTTCTCTGAGTGAAGTTGTCACTGAGGCACTAACAGACTTTTTTCGGAAGGAGATTGGAGCTTTAGCTTTAATTTCTATATATTTCCATAACTGTTTATTTCACATCGACATAACGAATTGTTCTGTATCTGCGAGAATGTGGGCGGGCTATTGATATCGCAACTCTACTTCCTGCTCTCTACTGCATAGATTCCGGTCCCCGAGGTCACTACTGCACAGACTCTGTCCCAAATCTGTGCAAGATGTCAGCGCCATATTCGAACCTCCGGAGGCTTCAATAACTTCAGCAGAAGAGGATGAAGTTGCGTCGTCCTTATTTTTTTACGGTCTATGCTCTAAATGGTTGCCAGAAGGCGATATTTAAAAGCCAGTTTAAGTCCAAGGGCCCTATTTTAACTATAAGCGCATGGCCTAAAGCGCGTGGCACAAGTGCACTTAAGGCAAGTCTAAATCCAATTTTGCTAGTTTAACGATGGGAAAAATGATCAGGTGGGCCCAGTGCATGGTCTAAAAGGGTTGTCCCTATTCTCTTAATGAGTAAGTGTGTTTTTTAGGGGCGTAATGTGCAATAAACCAATCAAAGTCTCATCTTTCATTCCCTTTAAAAGCCAGGTGTGCTCACACCATGCCGGATTGACTATTTATTTGGCAGAATTTGAAAGCGAAAAAACTTTTATTTATTTTTTATAGAATTATATGGGGTGGATGCTTGGGCATAGATATTAATTTGTCATGTCACTCCTTATTGGCTGCTTGATGGGCAGAGTCAACCCCAAAGTCTCTATGACAGTCTAATTTTTAACAATTAGTTATATTGATTAAATTGTACTATTCTATGAAAATCACATTGTTCATGGAAATTTCCGGTTCATTCATGTGCATGTGTAAAGCTAATATGATGAAGCAAAAAGTAACCGACAGGACTGGACTTTTTTAAAAAGGTGATAAGTCTTAAATTTAAACACATTAAAGTAATACAAGTGGGGGAAAAAACAACAAACATCACAGTATTACCTTCAGCTAGCTCAACTTTCTGCTGGACAAGAAGTTGATCAATCTGTGTTGTAAAAAGGGAATAAATGATGAAAACCATCTTTATGTCTTTGGATGGCATTGGTGGCAGAATTTCTAAAGTATTTCTCTAGTAATACACAATTTTTCCAAGAATTGGGGCATTTACATAATCATTCTAAAGCCACAAAACTAATGCAAGCTTAGTCACCACTTCCTGAGAAGATACCATCTCATGCAAAAAATAAAAAAATAAAAATCCCTTCCGTGCCATCATACAGACTTATTCATATGCAGCAGTGAAGCTCTACCTGGGTCAGGTACTCCAGTCCTGGTGGACAGCCATTGGGTCTCTGTGGAACCGGCATCATAGTCACCTCACCTTGCGAAAGGAAAACCATCACATGTTAAACATAAGGATTTGAAAAAGTGAGATACTTTTGAGATACCAACATTTCCTTAGATTTCCTTACCGTGGCCTGGTGTGGCTGGTCCCTGGTTATATGGAGGGTGGATTGAATTGCATTTTTCTGTGGTTGGAAGTCAATGGGGTAACCTGGATTTAAAGAGTATCAAAGAACAGGGTGTTTCTTTGAGTTAACAGCAATTTAACACAATGCTGTTAGGATCAGGTTGCGATGATAAGGTTTTGACACACTCACCATTATTTGTTGCCATGATGGGCAGCTACAAGTTACTCTCTGAAAACATGCAAACCAGAAAAGCAAGTTAAGCCAATATTTTCCGGGATACTTTTTTTTTTTCCTCCATGCTTTGTAAGGAATGAAATTCCGGCAGCCTAACTGAGTTTTTAATAGACAAAGAATCCGTACAACAGTAATACAACATTCAGATTGTCAACACATGGGAACTGGGAAGTTGGAACACAGATGCAGAAAGTAAACCATGTCACAGATGGGTTACAAATAAGAGGTGATCAGATCTAGATGCAGCAGCTTAGGGTTAGTTCACCCAAAAAATTATTACCCCATGATTTACTCACCCTCAAGCCAGTATATGACTTTCTTCTTTCTGATGAAAACAACCGGAGTTATATTTAAAAAATAGCCTGGCTAATCCAAGCTTTATAATGTCAATAAATGACTGTTTCTGTTTTAAAGTCCATGTTTTCCACATGGCTCCAGAGGGTTAATAAAGGCCTTCTGAAGCAAAGCGATGTGTTTGTGTAAGAAACGTTTGGCCCTAATGAAAATAGTGTTTTCGATTTTGATCTCGGTTTTCTCGCCCCGTATAACACAAAGTTTGCCAGGAATCTGGTCATCCAATTTGATTCCAATTTAAAATTCGACAAATAGATCACTGCTGTTGTCAAATCATACTTTTACCAACTTCGCCTTCTCAGTAAAGTTAAGCCTTTTTTGTTTTCAGGAGCAATTTTGAAATCGCAATCCATGCCTTTGTAACAACTCGGCTTGACTACTGTAACTCACTATTACAACTCACAGCTCTCTTTGGAATAGCCTTCCTCCCCATATTAGGTATGTACTCACACTCTCTCTCTCTCTCTCTCTCTCTCTCTCTCTCTCTCTCTCCTCTCTCTCTCTCCTCTCTCTCTCTCTCTCTCTCTCTCTCTCTCTCTCTCTCTCTCTCTCTCTCTCTCTCTCTCTCTCTCTCTCTCTCTCTCTCTCTCTCTCTCTCTCTCTCTCTCTCTCTCTCTCTCTCTCTCTCTCTCTCTCTCTCCCTCTCTCCCTCTCTCTCTCTCTCCTACATATTTATTCTCCCTGGCTTTTAACACCTCTTAGTACATTATCCTGGGTTTCCCTTGTATACCCTTGATTGTGTATTTGATTGTTTGATTTGCATTTTTAAATCTTTATCATTTTATTCTTTGTTCAACCTTGGTTGTGTTTAAATGTGCTCTATAAATAAACATTGATTGATTGATTGATTATGGACTTCAAAACAGAAACAGACATTCACTGTCATTATAAAGCTTGGAAGAGTCAGGACATTATTTTTTTTAATATAACTGATTATATATTTATCTGAAAGAAGAAATTCATTGCTTGAGGGTGAGTAAATCATGGGCTAATTTTCATTTTTGGGTGAACTATCCCTTCAACTTTATTCTCAAAACGTATAATAAACAGAACACTCCAGGAACCAACATAAACATGCAAGAACAGAACAACCTAGCTTAAACACAACGATAACAGACTGCTAATCTGAACTAGACCCTAGGCGTGTTGCATGACGCTAGATGAACAAACTCTGAGTTTCAGAGTAAGTTTAGAGTTGACAAATCCGGATAAATCCAACCTGGTTTAGATCAAGTTCAACGGTTTCTCAAAGCTTGGTATAAACTTTCTCTGTCAACTCAGGTTTAATCCAGAGTTAGCTATTAACTCTGAAGCGCGTGCACCTGAAAATGTGACACGTGCGGCAAACAGCCAATCACAGTGTCTGTTTGATTCACTTTGCGCAAGAGAGATGGCGCAATTCACTTCTCTTCTGAAGATTGAAAGATCATTTTGAAAATGATCATGAAATTAAATGCGTTTACAAAGCAGGAATAAACTGCTGCTGCAGCTGAAGTTTGTGAAGGCAGCTGAAAGATTATCTGACTATATCAATGCATGATGTGAATCAAAGAAATATGCCTAATAATTATAGGTTCAAAAGGGCTCAAATGAATATACGTTTAAAAGAATTATGAATGCATGTTTTATATTTATATTAATATTTGGCTACTTGTCAATGAATATAATACATTTTATGAATATATATTCATTAAAAATAATTATAATTCATATAATATAAATATAATAAATAATTAGCACCAAAGGATGAGCAATTGTGTCTCTAACGTTTTTTTCACTATAAACAGCAAATTTGGAATGAGAGTTACAGGGGGTGTGGCTTTATTGCGATCTCAAACCCAGAATAAAACCTCCTCCAGAGCAGGTTAGCCATGTAGTGCAAGTTACCATGGTGATGAACACCGCTAAAAACCAATCCACCTTCTTGAGCCCGAAAAACCAGAGTTTACTCAAACTAATCTTGAACTTACCTGGGTAGCAACTGAAACCAGCTTTGTGCAACAGGCCACCTGAGTTTAAATGCACACAAACAGTGGGAGAACCTAACTAGATAACTGACAAGACACACCTGAACAGCACAAACTCAATCAGTAACCATAGAAACAACCAGGGGCTGAATCCAAAATCATGCCCTATACCCTTAAATAGGGCACCACTATGGCTGTCCCCTTAAAGGGTTACTTCAGCGATTAGCATTAAGCTTTGTATCAGCCATGACGCACAATCAGCTCACTCACATTATATCGAACAGACGTGTTCAGTTTTTAATTGTAGTGTCTCTAACTGATTTTATGAAAATGAACGTGATGGGCAAGCTATCCAGTAATCCAGTAGCCGTGCATAGAGTGGCCTCGCAGGGAAGCGAAGCAAGTGCATTCTGGGAGTTGTTGTCTTTTATCCCCATGAGACAAAAATAAATGTTCTGTCTTTTCTCAGTCTAGAAGGCACCAAATTCAAAACTAATTTCACAATTCTTCTACATAAATTACCCAGTTTAAATACAGATTCATCTTCCCAGCGCTGAAGTACCCCTTTAATGAGAGGACAGCCATACTGTTGCCCGAAACCATAGTGGACGTTATTGAGTGCAATCATTCAATCCCACATTGCACCGCAATAACAGCTGTCCATATTCATTCCTTAAAGTGAACTGTATAGTGGTAGCCTGGCGTGGCCATACACAATTCTAGTCAGAATATGAGTCTGGTACCGCTCCATTGAGCTTTGATTATGGGGCGTGTTTCAACCGAGCCAGGAAAGACCTCAATTGGATAGACCCACAACCAATCAGAGCAACGGAGCGACGCGTAAAGTTAGTTGTCAAATGTCAACAAAACTCAACTGCAATGTGTTGTCAAGTCCGTGTTTTTCTCCATGTCCGCGGGTTGAAGCGACCCCAATTATGTGATTATATAAACAAACCCAGGAATTCGAATTTTAGCAGGCAACATTGCCAAAATAACATATTTTGCCAACCAAACGCCATTTTTTTTCCGGAGAACCCCCCGGAAAGTTATTGTTTTGGGCTATAGTTTTGAGTAGCAATTGTGCACGACATTGCAAAAAAAACATGGCAACCCTGTGTGCACGCGCGCTGGATTAAGTAACGTTACAAGAAAAAGATGAGTGTAAATGATCTTTGCCAGTATTGTAATAAAAGATTTTAAGGATACACAGAGTACTTACCAACACGATCATCGTTTCTGAGAGAAATAGTGAAGGTGAATGCATATACGAACAAGTTCTCCATTTAGGATAAGAGCAAATTCAACCCAAAGCGCTGTTGATCATCTGTCCATCATCGTCTAAAGCCCGCTCTGACAATTTCATTGGTCCGAACAGTTTCTGTTCGGGCATAATAACTCCTCTATGGAGCGATTCCAAAACGAATTGCCCGAGCAAAAAATTTGTGGGCGAGGCTAAATTCGGCTGGCATCCAGGCTAGTATAGTGGACTAACGTAGGGAATAGTAAATTGAGGTTTAGGGGGTGATTTTGGATTCAGCCAGGGAGAGAACAGAGGAGAACTAAACTAATTAACAGGTGACAGGGATATAGCAAACAAACACATGGGCAAACATGAATGGAACAGAGGAACGGATCAAAAACAAACTATAAACTAACTCAAAACGTTACAAACAACATTTTTTTAGCATTCTCATTATGTGATTAATAAAAATTGTTATTCATCATTTATGTGGTAACATTATAGATAAATCTCAAAATTTACTAAATTATTCAAATCAAAATTGTATCTGTTTGTATTAGTTAATGCACTGTGAACCAACATGAACATTTTTATTAACTTACATTAAAGGTTAATAAATGTTGTAAAATTTAATTTATGTTAGTTAAAGAACTGACAAATGTTAAAAAGGAAAGGCATACTTCGCGTATATATGACAATTCCAGAATTCCAGAGGGATGAAAACTATAGGCTACTGTAACACAGATGTAAACATTGTAAATTTAAGTATCTGATTTAACCCATACATATTCTACATTTGTTAGTGTGTAAACTAGTCAGATTGATTCATTAGTCTTATTAGTTTTGATATGAATAAACAGGTTAGCCTAATTGACAACACGTTTTTACAGTGTATCTGCTTGAATTCCATATGAAAACTTACCAGTCCTGTTGTTCAAAGAGAAGTAGCCTACAGTGGATGTCGAAGCCGTAGATTTCGTGTTTTATTCCTTTAACTTTTCCGAGAACCCACTCTAAGAGAGGTATTTTTTTTATCTTTTAATGAGCGACAATCCCACTGAGCTGTTTTCTCTTTGCTCTTATCTTCCTCGCACACTGTTACATGAGTTTCCTTCCCGGGAAACAGTCGCGAACACACCCCTTATAAAAAACGAAACAGATTGACACACAAACACACACACACACACACACACACACACACACACACACACACACACACACACACACAAACACACAATCTCATTATAACTATTTTACTGTGTAAAAAAACGCTTTACGTTTCTCACATCCTGGAAGGTTACGTCGAGTTAGTCTGGTTTTAAGACGGAAGTGTCTCCATGGATATAGACAGTTATCTGTAGAATTTAACAACGTCATAGCCTAAACGATTTCAAGCTGACTAGGCCTACATTATTTCCATGTGTTTTAAACGTGTCTGCTTCTGCTTTTTTTTTTTTAGCCTAATTGTTTCACTTCCGTAAAAAAAAAAAAACTTTCTTGTGGTGACGTGCTATCTTGTGGTGACCTGCTATCTCAGCCCACCAAGGAAATTGAGTGGAAGCAGGGGATTTATGTATTTATTCAAGAATCTAGAGACTAACAGTATATTTGACGCAAATTAATGCAAATATTATTTGCAAATAGTCCAAAAAATATTATTTCCCAACTAGAATTAGACCATGTCATATAGGCTTCACAGTAACATGACCTTGAGTGGGGTCCTTCAACTAATTATACTTGTCAACTTAATTAATGGTGTCACATGGATTTCAGTGACAAAGTGTATCAAGTTCCTACGCTTTTAGTAGGGAAAAAAAAGAAATAAAAAAAGATCTAAATAGACACTTGTAAACTTATGACTGAGGTATTTATTAACATTATTTGTATGCTTTGCTTTTTCATTTATAAAAGTTGCAATTTATTGAACCATGTGAGACAGTCACACCATAGGACAATTGAGATTTGAGATTTGGCAAAGACAAAGCAGTTTTTATATCAACAGGTCCATGTAAGACAAAGAAATGTTTAACCATTTACAGCATTTTAAATGATGTCAACAACCCACGTCTTCAGTAACTCTCTAAATCTGGGTGGTATGAAATAAATAGTAGTTACTACTTACTGATTAGCTAATAGTAAACTACCTCATTCAACTGAGCGCTATTACTTACTAATTAATTAATCAGTTTCTTGTTAGTTAATATTTAGTTGATGACAGTATTCTAGAGTGTTATCCATTACACATTTTCCTAACAGTAAGGCTATTTAAAAACATATTATCATAACTTCCTCTTATGGGATATGAATAGCATCAGGTTATGTATCAATTTACAACCGATTCTTATTCCCATATTTTATTCCCATAGAAACCATTGTTCCATAAAACAGTATCATAAAAAGATCAATAAGTGGTCTTAAAGACTTGCTTTTTGTTTCAACCCACCCTCACAACAAATGTTGGTCAATAAAGTTAAGGCAGGTTAAGGTATCATAAGTGTGTTCTATATATAGTGATAACAATATAACAGGTAAAACAAACAAGTTGATTTATGACAAACAACTAAAAATGCATCAAACTGCAATCAGAAATGCAATGACAGACAAAAACTTGCAATTTTACATTTTATGTATATATATTTGCTCTTTACTTTAGTTTTGACGTACAACCATCAGCACTATTAAAGGTGCACTATGTAAAAATGTTTCAGTAAAATATCCAAAAACCACCAGGCCAGTGTTATATATTTTGTTCGATTGAGTACTTACAATATCCCAAATGTTTCCAACTACTATTTGTATAGTGAGAAAATTACTATTTTAACCAATGAACCGGGACGTGAGTGAGTCACCTGTCAATTGCGTCATTTCTGCGTTACCCTCGGTCCACCTTTCACAGCAATTTCACCTCTTTCAACATTTTCTGTGCCTCAGATTTTGGGATAAATCTGTTGCAAAGCTAACTTGTGCTCTTGTAAGTCCAGAAGTGACTTAAAATAGCACACTGATAAAGTGAGAACTTCAGAAATACACAGGATACACACAACGACCATAACATTCTGAACTAGTAGGGTTGGGAGTCGAACATCAATTCCAGAATACGTATAGATTATAGATTAATACTTATAAAATTAGATACGTATAAAATTAAAATTTTGAATCCGATTTGAATCCGATTAAAATTTTATCGATTTATGTGTGAACATTTTAATATGAATTAAAATCAAGCACAAGAAGAGGACTCAATTAGACACTCACGCCACACGCTATTTTCTTTATGCACACATCCAAAGTGTGAATGGACTACTTTGCGACGCACTTCCGTTTTGAAACAGTACAATTCATTTATTTCTAGTAATATATATTTTTATTCTACTTTAGTCTTTGAGATTACTATTTTCAGAGAGAGAAGAGATATGCTGGTGATTACAGTGTAAAATTTTGCAAACCCAATAGAACGTCTCGGTTACGGATGTAACCCTCGTTCCCTGAGGAGGGTACGGAGACGTAACGTTAGTGACTAACGAATGGGGGTTTCGCTGAGAAGCCTATCATCTTCGAGCTTAGAGAAAACGCCCAATGGCGTGCCAATGCCATGGGGCATGCGGAATTTGCATACGTAACTCCGCCTCACCGTGTGAGTATATAAGGAGGTATGTGGCAACATCGCATTATGTTACCTGCTTGAGGAGCCAAGACTGAACTCCTGCGTTCCAGGTAGCACAGCTGATGTGGCAACGGGACATTACGTCTCCGTTCCCTCCTCAGGGAAGCGAGGTTACATCCGTAACCGAGGCGTTCCCTTCGTTCAGTCACTACAACGTAACGTTAGTGACTAACGAATGGGGGTCCAATCTAATCCCGCCACTCAGCTGTCTTCCAGTGCCCTGCGTAAGTGCGAGTTCCATGTCATAAGACTAGTACGGACGAAGGATTCCCACTTTTCACAGGAATACCAAGGTACACTGGGAAGCATATCCCAGTGAGGAAATGCCAAGATGCCTACCCGTAGGGAGGACTTAAGAGTACACATATGACCCGCAAGGGTTGCATATGGGAAACTCTAGGGTACCACCCGAAGGTGGATTTTTAACCCTTGGGATGGCCGGGACATGCCAAGGGAAGAAACCCGCTCACTGCGGAGGCTTACGGTGAAATACACGTGTGGGGGTCGCCGGAGGGGAACCATGCACCCGGGGCACCTGGCCGGATATGAGGGTCTGGGCTCGCTAGAGGGCAGACACACAGGCATCGGCGTAAGCAGTGCTGGAGGAACTCAGGGCTCTCGGGGAGCTCACCTGAGGAAAATCGCACGTATCCAGTCCGAGGAGTGGAATGGCGAGCAAGCGAAGACACCTAAGCCTGGCCCATTACCGGCCCCTCGGGGGGGCGAGTACATAGTCGGACACTGGAGTGAGCCCGAACCCCAAGGGGACATGGTCGACCTTGCTGCTGGTAAGCCAAAACAATGGTGACCACTATCCAGTGAGACAGCCTTTGCTTTGAGAGAGCACTTCCCTTCCGCTCTCCACCATAACAGACAAAGAGCTGGTCTGAGGTCCTGAAACACTGCGTCACGTCACGTGAGGCGCGGGCGCGCGTACTGGACAGAGCAGTACCAAGGCTGGGTCTGCCCCCTCCACGGGCAGCGCTTGCAGGTTCACCACCTGGTCTCTGAACGGAGTGGTGGGAAACTTGGGCACATATCCAGGCCGGGGTCTCAGGATCACGTGAGAATTAGCCGGCCCGAACTCCAGGCACGCTTCGTCAACCGAAAATGCCTGCAGGTCCCCGACCCTCTTGACGGAGGCCAATGCGGTCAGCAGAGCCGTCTTCATTGACAGGAACTTAATATCAACCGACCGCAAAGGCTCAAAGGGAGGCCTCTGCAGAGCACTTAAAACTACTGAGAGGTCCCAAGAGGGACGAGAGGAGAGCGAGGAGGATTCAGTCTCCTCGCCCCCCTCAGGAACCTGATGATCAGGTCGTGCTGACTTACCTTTCAGTTCTCCAAGAGAACGATGGAGGGAGACAGCCTTCGCTCCAACCCTTCTTGGAGGAACGAGAGCACGGACCCGATCGGGCATTTCCAGGGGTCTTCTTGGCGGGAAGAGCACCAGGTGACGAAGAGGTTCCACTTCAACGCATAGGCATGCCGAGTGGACTCTGCCCTAGCGGAAGTGATGGTGGCGACCACCGAAGGTGGCAGGCCACTCAAACCTGCCGCGTCCCATCCAGGAGCCACACGTGGAGGCTCCACAGATCGGGACGCGGTGCCAAAGAGTGCCCCGTCTCTGAGTGAGGAGGTCTCAGAGGAATAGGCCAGGGAGGGGCTGTCGAAAGGAGTAAGAGTTCGGAGAACCAGGCCTGGCTGTGCCAGTACGGGGTGACCAAAAGGACCTGCTCCTTGTCCTCCCTGATCTTGCACAAGAGTTGTGCGAGTAGGCTCACTGGGGGAACGCATACTTGCGTAAGCCCCGCGGACAGCTGTGCGCCAGAGCATCCATACCGAGCGTGCCCTCGGACAGGGAATAGAACAGGCTGCAGTGGGAAGAGTCGTGGGAGGCAACAGATCTACCTGCGCGTCCCCGAACTGTTCCCAAATCAGCTGGACCGACTGGGGATGCAGTCTCCATTCTCCCGGGAGAGGCTGAAACCACGAGAGCTCGTCGGCTGCGAGGTTCAGGACTCCCGGAATATGGACAGCACGGCGACCTCAGGCGCTTCTGACTCCATAGAACGAGACGGCGGGCGAGTTGAGACATACGGCAGGAGCGTAGACCGCCCCTGATGGTTGATGTACGCTACTACGGCCGTGTTGTCTGTCCGGACAAGCACATGTTGACCCTTCAGCAACGCCGAAGCGGTGCAGGGCGAACTGCATTGCCAGCAACTCGAGGCAATTGACATGCAGGAGGCGCTGGGGTCCTGTCCAGGAGCCCGGGGCTGCTTGTCCATTGCATATGGCACCCCAACCCGTGGCAGAGGTATCCGTCGATACGACAACATGCCAGACTGCCATGCCCATCTCGGGACCCGATCGCGAAGCCAATGCTGAAGCGGTCTCATATGAAGCAATCCGAGCGGCGTCACCGCGGCTGCAGATGCCCATATGCCCCAGGAGTCTCTGAAACACTTCAGTGGAACCGCACTCTTGCTTCGAATTAACGGAGGCAAGTCAGCATTGACAGCGCGTGCTCGCTGGTAAGCTGCACGCACATGGCGACCGAGTTGAAAACCATACCGGGAAAAGAGATCCCCTGCACGGAGCAGAGTTTCTCTTCTCCCAGTTGACCTGAAGGCCCAGACAGGCTACGTGCTTGAGCACTAGAACTCTGTGTTCACACCCTGTCTCGAGAGTGACTCAGTCTGAGCCAGTCGCCGAGGCAGTTCAGGATGCGAACCCCGTGCTGCCTGAGTGGCGCAAGGGCTGCCTCGACAGACTTCGTGAAGTCACGAGGGGACAGAGCTAGCCCGAATGGGAGGAACGCGTGCACTGAATGTCCGCCTCGAAGCAGACCTGTAGGAACGGTCCGCGTCGAGGTAGGAGACAAAGAAGTAGGCGTTCTTCAGGTCAATCGCTGCAACCAATCAACTGGACGAAGGCGTTCGCTGCCAACATCCTGAACGGAAGCCAGTAAGGATCGGCTCAGGATGGGCAGATCCAGGATTGGCCATAACCCACCGGTTTTCTAGGGTACAATGAAGTAAAGGCCGAGGCCCGGACTTCATTTCGGCTGGAGGGACAGGCTCGATCGCACCCTTCGCCAGTAGGGTGCCAACCTCTGCACGCATGACTGGGACATTGGGCCCCACCATGGTGAGCGGACTCCCCGAAGCGGGGAGGAGCCTGCGCAAATTGAATCGCGTAGCCGAGCCTGATGGTTTTCGCGGACAGTCCTGGAAGCTGAAGTCAGACTCCCAGGAACTGACCACGGGGGTCACTCGAACCACAGACGTACCCCGGGTGGGGCAGCGAGGCAGCGTGACTGGCCCAGACGTGGGAGGCGTAGCGTCCCGGTGTGGGGGCACAGCCAGCAGCTGCGTCCTGACAGAGGAGACCAGGGAAGGACGCGCGTTCCACTGGGGTCTGCTCTGAGAGGCTGGCGAGAGAGGGACGAGGCGGCGCGGCCCCAGGGCGGTGCACACTGCCATCACCAGTCTCTGTGTCCTCAGGGATGGGGACACCAGTTCTCTCCAAGCACCGCCAGCCCGGAGGCCAGCAGCGAAAGGATTTTCCCCCGGCCCTCCACCAGGGGAAGGAGAGGCCCTGCTACCATCCCCTGGAAAGAACTGGAACCCATCTCTGAGTTGTCCACCTCCAGCCTGGCGTTTAGCCAGGCTGTGCAATCGGACTGGGCGTCATCCTGCAACCTCCTCCATGACACGGCCCCGGTGAAGGCTGCTGCTGGGGCCGGGTGGGAGGGGGGAGGGCGCCCTCGGCGGCGAGCGGACCGAGGCGACTGAGCCGGCGGCTGGTGCAGCAGCTGGCCGCCGGGGCAGTACGTGTTACAGCCTCAGTCTGCTCTAGGGCGACCGAGAACCGTTGGGCGCTGTTCTCAGCCGCGCCGCCGAAGAGGCCAGCCTGGGAAATGGGCGAGTTGAGGAGGTGGGCCCACTCAACTACCTCCACACCACCAGGTAAGGCCAGGTGTTTCTCCCGGACCACAACTGTGGACATCGCCCGGCCCAGGGAGCGTGTGGCCACCTTCACCGCCCAGAGGGCGGTATCAGTGGCGGCACGCAGCTCATTGAAGAGCCCTGGGTCGGCTCCACCCTCGTGCATGTGCAAAGGGGCGGCGGCCTGCCCCGTAGCTCTGCAGGACCACGTCACCGAAATAGACGGGCCCTGAGGCTTCGGGAGGGTGCTTAGGATAGCCACGCCACGTCGAAGCGCTCCGTGGACACCGAAGTGCGCAACAGAGTGCCCAACAGTGGGGGGGACCCCAGTGTACCCTAAGCCACGGCCCCATCGAGGGCAGAGAAGGCGGAGGAGGCCAAGCGGTCACGGGAAGCACGGTGACTCCCGGACGCGTGACCTCCTCATGCACCTCGGGGCGAAAGGCATTGGGGGCGGGGCCCAACAGCTGTCAGGTGCCGTCCCCTACAAACCAATCGCGCAACCACGAGCACTCGTGACAGGGCAGAGTTCCACACCAGCCCGAGGCTCGCAGCTGCCCGAGATAACATGGCTGTCAAATTTGGGTCAGATCAGGCGGCGCTGACACACCCGGAGGCGGAGCACAGCCCAATCGTCATCCCCAAAGGACTCTAGCCCACCTTGGGATGCGGCGATCTAAATCTCACTGCTATCTGGAGTGTGAACTGAACGAACAAGGCGTCAGAGACGGGCCGCTGTTTCAGTCAAGCACTCACGGGAAGCGATGTGCGAGAGGGGGGAATGAACGTCGGGGGTCTTAATACCACAGCACAGCCCTCAGGTCACCCTGGCCACCAGCCAAAGTACCACCTCTCTCGGAGACGGTAGATTGGGGTGTGGCAGAGGGGACTCTCTCTCCTCACAGAGATCACTGAGTCTCGACCACAACATCGCGATGGTCACATTCCCGCAGTGGGAACATGACACATCCACAAACACTGCCCGAACGTGCTGAAGCCCAAACACATCGAGCAGTGAAAGTGCCCATAGACAGCAATGGATATCGATCGCACCCGGAAGTGCGCGGGCGAACCGTCTTGAAAAAGACGTGCCACGCGCAAGCTCTTTTTGTGAGAGGAAGCCTCGCAGTCGATGCCGAAGCGCCCAGGGAAACACACACCAGCTGTCAACAGACCACTGAGCAGATCAGCAGGCAGGAAGTATGCGATCACTGGAACACGCCGTTACACCAACACCAACTGAACAGCTGCTCGTCTCGAAGAAGCTGACAGAGTCTCAGAAGGCTGTAGGAGTGAAGAGGTCCTCTTGGCTCCGAAAGCAGAAACATAATGCGATGTTGCCACGTACCTCCTTATATACTCACACGGTGAGGCGGAGTTACGTATGCAAATTCCGCATGCCCCATGGCATTGGCAAGCCATTGGGCATTTTCTCTAAGCTCGAAGATGATAGGCTTCTAAGCGAAACCCCCATTCGTTAGTCACTAACGTTACGTCGTAGTGACTGAACGAAAGGGAACATGAACATCAAGCCAATATCAATGTCACTTTTATTTATATAGCACCTTAAAACAACATTACTGCTGACCAAGATACTTCACAAAAACACAATAAAAAAATTACAGTCAGACAAAACAATAAAAATACAGTGTATAAAAATATTATTTCAACAACTAAATTATCAAACCAAATTAAAATCAAGAATTAACTCACTAATACTAACATATCCAAAATTATGAATAGGCCTGAGAAAAAAGTTTTCAGAGATAACTTAAATGCAGATAAAGAAGAAATCAACCGAACAGATTGAGGTAGCAAATTCCACAGTTTAGGGGCAAATACGGAAAAAGCTCTGTCATCTCTGGATTTCAAACGAGACAATGGGATGGTTAAGGAAGATGGTTAAGAGATCTTCACAGAGAATATGGACAAATAAGGTCAGAGATATAAACTGGAGCCAGACCGTGCAAGGCTTTAAATACAAAAGTTAAAACCTTGTAATCGATCCTATATTTGACAGGTATAGCCAATGAAATGTTGCAAAATAGGAGTGATATGCTCACGCTTTTTCTTACCCATTAAGAAACGATCTGCAGCATTCTGAAGATTTGCAAACGTGATAGGGCAAGCTGGTTAATACCAGCATATATAGCATTGCAATAATCAAGCCTTGTTGAAATAAAGACATGATGTCTCTAGATTTAAATTTCCATAAACCCCTAAGTTGGAAAAAACTGGCTCTCACAACAGAGTTTATTTGCTTCTCAAATTTTAACTCTGAATCATCAACAACACCCAGGTTCTTTACGTGAGTGCAGATGTTTGCTTGCAGAAGTTTCTGTAACAGAACTGGGTATCATGTAAACTCAACTGGTATGAAATATGATCAGTAAGAGAAAAATATCCGTACCATCAGACTCGGCTATGCGATTCAGTTCGCTCGCCGGCCTCCCAAGTTCAGGGGCATCCTCTTCACCTACATGCGGAGCAGCGATGCCCATGTCTTGCGGTCAGAGATCGAAGTCCTACTGGCGAAGGACGCGGTTGAGCCGGTTACTCCAGCCGATATGAAGTCGGGATTTTACAGCCCCTACTTCATTGTACCCAAGAAAGGTGGTGGGTTAAGACCAATCTTGGACCTGCTTGTTCTGGCCCTACACAAGCTCCCGTTCAGGATGTTGACGCAGAAACGCATCTTCGAGTGCATCTGTCCCTAAGACTGGTTCGCAGCGATCGACCTGAAGGATGCGTACATTCATGTTTCCATTCTCCCGAGACAGAACGTTCCTACGCTTTGCGTTCGAGGGGAAGCCATATCAGTAGAAAGTCCTCCCCTTCGGGCTGTCCCTGTCGCCCCGCGTCTTCACGAAGGTCGCGGAGGCAGCCATTGTTCCGCTCATATCAATTGCCTGGAGTTACTGGCAGAACATCTCACCCTGGGCCGCCTCAGAAAGCTGCTCCAGGGCAAGCACGTACTGGTCCGTACGGACAGCACTACGGCCGTTGCGTACATCGACCGACACCTCCTCCTTTGGAGTCAGAAGCAGCTGAGGTCGCTTCGCGCCATCCACATCCCAGGTGTGCTGAACCGGACAGCTGGCGAGCTCTCTCAGCAGCCGACACCTCCGGGAGAATGGCGACTCCATCCCCAGTCAGTCCAGCTGATATGGGGCCTCTTCGGAGCCGCACAGAGATATGTCCCGTCGCCAGGTGCTGTGCTTCCGCTGAAGGACCAGCCACTAGTTTGGCTCCTCAGCAGAAAAGCGAGTATGCGGTGTTCCACTTCCGTATTTATACCTGCACGGCGGGCGGAGCGTGGACCGCATGCCAATGCCGATTGGCTCGTTTAGAACACTCGAAGCAGATTGGTCTCCCAATTTGTCAGTCAGTTCCGACGTACGTCTCCGTTCGCTCCTTCAGGGAACGAGGGTTACATACGTAACCGAGACGTTACTCATGTAACCATAGTTCCTTCAGAGGAGGGAACGAGATATAGTGTCGAAAGCTGACGTGTTGGGGAAACTCCCTCAAACTTACTGCGTACCAGCTGCGTAACACACAAGAATGAACCTTACTGGTTACACTGCACAGGTTTGTTCTTGCGTGTCTAGAGGGATGGACAGCTCTCAGATTTAATCAAAAATATATTCATTTGTGTTTCAAAGATGAACAAAAGTCTTACAGGTTTGGAAAGACATGAGGGTGAGTAATTAATGACAGAATTTTCATTTTTGGGTGAACTAACCATTTAAGCACGGGAAGGCTTGGCCACTAAGTCTGCGCTGAGAGTTATTCCCTTTGGATCTTTCAACTGAACAATAGCATAATGCAAAAGCTTAAACCATGAGTAACCAGAGGCATTAACTTTTTGAGGTTTATCTCGACATTGCGTTTAAAGCTGATGCGTTGGGGAACATATAAAATCCCTGCCGTGTAAAAATAAAACTTAAAACATACCCCAAATATAATATAAGAGTTGAACAGGATTGAATATACATAGCTTATGACTTCCCCATTCCTTCCCCAGATCACCGAACCTAGGTGAAACAATCAACCAGGCAGTTGGCAGCTGGCAAAGACGGCGCTGGCTCCTTCAGCACCGTTCAATGCAGCACCAAGACACGGTATTAGATAGTGTGGGAAGGTGATTGAAGCAACAATAATATAATTGGTGCACTTATGACGTAAACAGCTTTGACAAGTGGGATAACATTCATATAATAAGCTCTGATAAGCATATTATTATTTACCATCATGAGAGTAAGAGGCAGGGGCAGGCAGCTTTCCGCTGGAGCCATGTCAATATACACCAAACAAACAGTGAGGTGAATGTTGTTTGCTTAAGCACATAAGAGACAGATAGCAAACAGAGCCCGCTCGAGTCTTGCATGAAACGCTGGTGTAGGTGTTAACAAACACATTCTTGGCTATTCTACCTAGTCGAAACCACTTGCTGAGGAGGAGTGTGGTGACAAGTCTCTCAGCCATCAAATGGCAGCACATTAAACTTCTGTTGCACAGAAAAAACATGCAGCGCAAAAGGTAGGGATTTCAAGGTTATACAATCTAGCAAAAGTAATCTGCAATGACTTTCCTGCTGCTAATCAAATATACTGAACAGACATACCCCTTAGACTCGCATAGCCAGACCTCCAGACTGACATCAGAAGGTCTGGACTCACAGTTTTCATTTTTCAAAGACCGCCCAAGAGGATGTTTGACTGAAAAGTAACGTAACCAATCCCAGTTCGTTTTGTTCCCTGTCATGTTTAGGGGTGTGAAAATGTAAAGTCAGTGTCCCTGCATTAACAGACCGGCATGCATCTATAAATTATTAATTTAAGAGCTTTGTGTAAGTTTACTGCAACAATGGAGCCGTCAACCTTGCATTGATCATGGTAAGCGTTCATTGTCAAAGTTGTAAATACGACTGTGTTCTTCTTCCATGAGGGAGTTTGGAGACACATCATTTGTTTCCAGGTGGACCGTTAAAGGTGGACCGTTAAATACCCCTTGACCAAGCCCAAGATGAAGCCAGCGGCTGGGTCGAGAGAGAGTAAAATGCCTGAAGTGTTATAACCTGAGCCCTAAACAGGGTTGAGAGCACTTTGGGTGTATAACCTTGCCTAGGGGTAAGCCTCAACATACAGTCGTCCGTCCCAAGCTCCATATAAGCACTCTTAACCGAGAGACCTTGCATATCACCAACTTGCTACCCACATGCTAGTGCAAGCAGCAGCACTGTCTTAAACAAAAGCACTTTCAACTCGCTTGCATGAAGCTGTTTGAAAGGATGAGAGCTGAGAACACTTTCCACTTGAGAGCATACAGCCATCTCGTTGACGGAGCTCTTGCCTCTGCTCTTGTGTTCTTTACACTTTGCGAAACATTTAGTGGGCTCAAATCCTATAGCTCCGGCCTGGGATGACAGATGGTCCCCCCTGCTTGAGACAGGAGGTTTCTCCTCAGTGTAATGGGCCATGGTGGGGTTACCAGCAGGTCCATTAGCTCTGGATAAAAAAACATGGCTGGTTGCCCACTTAGGTGCTACCAGTATCAAGATCTCTCTTTCCTCCCTGATTTTCTGCAGCACTAGTGGCAATATCTTCACTGGAGGGAAAGCATATTTTCGTTTTATGGGCCAGGAGCTCGACAGCACATCCCCTTCCAGGGGGCTGCTCAACAGAGAAAAGAACAGAGCAGTGAGCATCCGCCTCTGTGGCAAAGAGGTCGACCTCCACTTTGCCAAAAAGGGACTATATCAGGCGCACCGTCTCTGGGCCCACCCTTTATTCTCCATGCACTGCACCCCCTCTGGATAGCATGTCCGCTCCCTAGTCAGCCCACAACCTGCCTGGTATATAAACTACTCTTATTGAGAGTAGCCGCTGGTCTTCCCATTGCCAGCCTCTGCAGCGTGCATTAATACACACTTCCCTGGCCATTGATGAATGCCGCCACCACCATGTTGTCCGATCAAATGAGAATTTATATGCCACTGCTTTTGGGCAGTTAACCACACTCCAAATGCCGGTCTGCCATCCCATAGGGCTCCCAAGCCGCTCAGCAATGCATCTGTGGTGGTCACTTTTGCGCCCTGCCCATGCTGATCCCCTTATCGCATGTGCGTTATCACCACACACAATCTCCCCACTTTCCACTCTCTCTGTGGAACGCAATCTTTCAGCCAGAGCTTCAATGGTCTAATAAACAGCAATCCAAGCTAATAAACAGCAATATAAAGCTAGCCCAAACGGCTGTTCTTTGAACTGATATGCGATTTCCTTTGAATGCAAATCTCAGAAAGTACCTGTGATGAGGGGCTATCTGAACGTGAAAGCATCCATCTTTCAAATCCACTGCTATAAACCAGTCCCCAGGTTGGATGTATGCGGGGATCTGTTTTACAGTGATAATTTTGAACAAGCATTTTGCCAATGTTTGGTTCAGCGGTCTTAGATCTAAAATTGGACACATGACACCATCATTTGTTGGGAACAAGGCAGTAGCGGCTGTAAAGACCTCTGTCATATGTTTGCCTAGGAGAGTTTGAATTTCTGCTTGAAATGAAGGATCGCGTTGCTCTGGCACCTCTGACGCAATCACACCATTGAAACTGGCAAATTGAAGTGTGTAGCCATTCTTTACATTTTTGAGTTCTCAGTCAGACACTGCTGGTAGCGCAGTCCACACGCTCAGGTAGTCTGACGGGTTGAAGTGGAGACTGTTGCGCCAGAGACTGCGTGCCAGCTGCCGGCAACACGCGGCACAACATAGAGTGGGGAGGAGACTGGTTCCTGGTGCGGTGCTATACTGAGATGCACGGAGCTTGCGCTCTGCAAAACACGTGTTTACATTTATTAGAACATTTACCCATGGTAACACAACACACAAACATTTCTCTGTGCCCACCACAACGAGGAACAACTGGTAAAAACTCTTTTTATAGGTGGCCCGTCTAGTAGAACACACGGCTCTCTCCTCTTCAGCTTCTGGACGTCAGGAACTCGGCTTTACTTCCACTGGAAGTAATGGTCGGCGACCTTGTTTCACATGGAAATGGTACCTTTTGTTGGGTCTATGGTGTACTGGATGCCCTGGATCACCCCATGTCCCTGTGCTTAGGACGGGAGGATGGCTGGGGTGCCTGCCTGAATGCTATGCAGACAATGATCTTGAACATGCCTGAGGAGGAGTGTCACCTCACTTTGGCAAGAAGTGAGTCATTATTTTGGACAGCGTGTCCCGCTGCTATGTAGGCTTTCTCCTCCATATGGGCTGTAGCGCGAAATGGCTTAGAAGGGAGAGACAAATCTGGCAGCTCAATAGATCCGCCGTAGATGTGGCATCCTCACAGTGACATTCTTCCAGATCACAAGAGGGGAATTCTTATCTACATTCTTCCGCTCGGCACGAGTATCAACGGGGTAAAACAACAGGCTGGAGTGAAGGAGAAAGATTCAAAGGCAATGTCTGATATAAATGTTTGACTACATGTTTTTGCCTTACTGGAATTAAAGCAACAGCAATCGATAAGCAGAATCAGAATCGCTAAAATTAAAACGATACCCAACCCTATGAATTAGTCATTTTAAAAAGCCCCATAGAAGAATTACCTAAATGAGAATGCAAGGTTTAAATCAACATTTAGATCAGTTAAACATTGACATGTTCTAGGGCTGACATGCTATATTTACAGTAGGTTTATAGTGACACACCTTTCTTTATTTGACAAAATAAAGGAAGGTGGCTCAGATAAGTGTTTGAAAGGGATGTAAAAGTTCATACTTTACTACTGTTAATAGTAACTATGAAAAAGGGGTGAGGGTGGAAGAGGAAAACTGGAAGAATTGTTATAGTGAGATATTTCTACACTATGGTGTTGTAATCGATTACAGAACATTATGACTGTGATCCACATTATCTTTAGTTAAAATTTCAAAGAGAAAACTGTACAGCATTTGTAATCCAAAAGAAATACAATGTATTCAAATTGGGAAAAGAATCTCCAGGATGGTTTCACTCTTGTTTTGGGGTGTGCTCAAAATACATGAAATCCTGTATATTAAAAATGAGAAAAAGACAAATTAAATTACTGATTTACTACAGATTTATGCATTTATGTGAATATATAATATAGCCAATTACTAAAAACATTTTTTACAGAAGTGTGTTTTATTGCACCGTAATTAAATGGCCATGATAATAAAATGCAAATAAATATTTTTAAACATTTGATGGGAAAGCTAATAAATAAATTTAGGCTCATCCTTTATTACTCATTTAGCTCGTTCAGCTTTTATGATTTTAAAAACACATGAAAAATCCTTTGTTTTGTATTAATGCAGTGTATATATTACTTACAATAAGAAAGCAGGCTCCTAATAGAACTGCTTTTATTTTAACATCCAAATCCATTGGAAATTGTACGCCAAAGTTGTCTGCATCAGTAAATGCTTCTGCCTCAAATCCCGTCCACTGTTTGGTAATTCGACCAATCGCTGAGGACTCATCCAGTGACATCACCTGGCATCATCAGCATGTGACTGTTAGTTTGGTGAGCATCAGTTCACAAAACATTTGACATTCACAGCAAGACAACTGATTTTTTAAATATTTAATACAATATACTATACACTACCCTTTAAAAGTTTCACCAAGGCTGCATTTATTTGTTCAAAAAAATGTTGCTTATTGTGAAAATATTATTAAAGTGATAACAGTATTAAAATGTATTTTTTTAATTGATAAAAATGTAATGATACCTAGCTTACTCCAGTCTTTGGTATTATTTTTGTTGTATATCAGTAATAATTTTGTTAAAACTATGACACGTTTTTTCAGGATTGTTGGATGAATGAAAAGCTCAGAAGAACATTATTTGAAATTTATTTTGTAATTTGTATTTTTGAGGAAATTGATGCTTTTTTTCAGGAATTCTTCATGGCTTGAAAGTTTAAATAAACATAATTTGTTTAAACTAAAGATCTTTAATGTCTTTACTGTCACTTTTGATCAATTTCATTGAAATAAAAAAAAAAAGAGTCCTCGCTGATTAAGAGTATTTTCTTTAAAATCGTACTGACCCCAAACATCGTACTGACCCCAAACATAATTATATTATATTATTATGAGAGAGTATAATATTTGTTGTAATGTACCTCAAAAATAACATCAGAAAAACATTTGCAGTCACAGAACGGCCCCACAATCTTCAGAACAGGTTCTTTTCTCTCATTCTGAATAGTGAACTTTGGCAGGAAAGGATGCCAGCTTTGCATTACATAACCAATAGGGCTGCCCGGAGGGCTCTGCACCTCCAGCTGAAATATATAGCAATACTGACATTAAGATAGAAACATAGATAGGTAATTTTCAATATTTAAAATCATTTGTCCATTTATTTGAGGCTGGTAATATCAGAATGCAAAGCAGGATGCAAAGCAGGATGCAAAACAGTGTTATAGTAGCCAAACAGTATACGTTGTGAATGTGTGGTATACAATACCTCTTGCAGACAGCAAGGAAAGCAACAGCTACTGCAGTTAAGGGGACGGGATAAAGTCATCACTTCCTGTCCCATGTTATTCTGGATATGGAGAAGGAAGGAGCGCACCGATCCACACAACATACGAGTACAGAAATCACTCTCCTCAGCAGCAAGAAATACCTGCTGCCCTAAACTATTTTTCAGCACATATTGATTTTTGGTCTCCCATCCCATGAGAACTGTGAGAGAAAGAGAGCATTTGTGTTCATGTGACAGGGGTTTAGAAAAGTGTTTCTTGAGCAATCATTAGAGTTTACATTACCTTCCATTAGTTCCACTTTCTGCTGAACTAGAAGCTGGTCAACCTGTGATAAGCAGCATTGTAGAACTGACATGAAAATAGGTATATAATGTATTTGCACATCTAGCACATGTTTATACACTTGATAAATTTGCAAATATGTCAGACGTAGTGTAAGTGTAGTATGGAGCAGTTATATGATGGATGGACTTTTAAGGACTTCAAAAACGAAGCAACAATTTACTGCCATTATAAAGCTTGGAAGAGCCAGGACATTTTTAATATAACTCTGATTTTATTTGTCTGAAAGAAGAATGTTATATACATCTAAGATGACTTGAGGGTGAGTAAATCATGGGTTTATTTTCATTTTTGGGTGAACTAACCCTTTAATCACGTTCAGGTGTTGATGATTTAGTTCCTCATTTACTCCATGTTAAATATCCTGTTATGTTTATTCTGTTGTGAGTTCACATTATGTTTACACGTTGAAGTTGAGTTGTTGTGATCACTATTAAAGTCATTTCATGTTCTTCTTCGTCTGGTGAATTTCTACTACAAAGCCTTTATGTTTGTGACTCATACTATATAGAACATACTTTTTTTAGCAATCGTGAAGTAATTACTTATTCAAAATAAGTACTTACTCAAGACAGTATATGATTTTGGACACAGCCATCCTCTGTAATCTCATTTAACGTTTTTCAAGATAAGTAAAACCTTTTTAAAAAAAAAAACACCACAAGGGGGCATCACCACAACTCCACAAGGGACACTGATGTAAATGTGTAACACATTGACTTCAGGGAATGGAAAGTGCCGCTCTGATAAGATGTCCTGTATATATGTGCATAACAGTGCCTTCGAACAACATTCATCCACGCAGAGGTGCAGAGCCAAAGCACAACCAAAACAATGTTGCTCACACTTTACATTAGGTGACGTTATTCTGGAAAATTCACACATTTACTGCTAAAGTGTTTGAGGTAAGTTTATATTTAGGAGTTAGGGTTAGGATTTGGGAATAAAGTTAGGTTTTTGGGGAAGGGTTTGGTTTACAGTTAGAGTTAACGTTAAAGTTAACAGTGTAATAAAAAACATTAATTTTAAGTATTTTAAATATTATCACAATGCACTGGCATGTACATATTTAATAAGTATATTGTATATTGTATAAAATGGTAAACATAGTAAAATTCATCTAATTATGACAGTTGAAATGCTCACTTCTCTGAGATCATAAGTTATGCTGTTATTCACCTGAGTCAGGTACTCCAGACCCAGAGGACAGCCTAGGGGTCTGTCTGGGACGGGCATGACCATCGGGACCTGAGGAGGCACATAACCTGCAACAGAAAAGAAATTGCTTACAGTATGTGAACTCTATAAACACATATACCCTTTATCATTTTACCTGGTGGTGTAGGATAAACTTCATTTCTGCCTGGATGAGGGCCAGTGGTATATACTATGGGAGAAACAGAAAATATCATTAACTAAAGATATCTGTACCTGAACATGTGAGGACATAAAGTGAAAGAAAATGATGTTGCAGAATTCTTCTAAAATGTTACTGAATTCTCACCAGGTGCCACAGGCACATTGGCTGCAGGTACATTTGCTTCTCCTGTCTGACCTACATTTAAGATGAATGCAGTAAAATAAATTAGATAAGGTTATCAAACCATAAACGGTTAATGTCATCACAGTAACAATCCATTTAATTGAGTGCATTTTCTCAGGACTGGACCTGTTTCCTGTTAATTTCAAAGATCATTAAAAGTCTGCCTTTGATAGCACAGGACAGCTTAATGCATAAGAAAACAACTTGAATAAATATGATATTTGATTTGCTCACTAGGGGGTAATGGAGTAATACAAACAGGGCACAGTGGCATAGAGCAATGACAGCAGAAGCAGACATACACCATACTGCAGCTACATCTTGACCTGACCTTTTAGCCAATAAAATGTTGTCAGATAACATTATAAACACTTGTACATAGCTAACAATGAGGTTGATGAAGACATCATTAGTTAGTCCAACAGTGTAAATACTGGCTAAATGCCATTTCAGATGCAACTTCTGTGACCTCTGCAGTGCGACGAGATTTTGCTAATGCTAGTTATAGCAACAACCAATAGTGTATTATTATTGTAATTGAATGTATTACATTTAAAGGAACACTCCACTGTTTTTAGAAAGTAGGGCTTATTCAACATCTTTCCTACATTTAGATATGTGGGCAAATGCATTTTTGTCTCAGTGCATGCATTGTTTTAGTTTGGCAGGGTCGCCGCTAGCTTAGCTTAGCATAATGAATGGAATCCTATGTTGCCAGCTAACATGTCCCCCCATAGCAAGTAAGCTAGCAAGTAAAAGTGATTTAAAAAAAACACCTATTTACTTCTTGTGGCCTGTGTATTCACAACGAATACAAATAGTTTTTTTTTGGATCACTTTTATTCGGGACATGTTAGCTGGCAACATATGATTCCATTCATTATGCTAAGCTAAGCTAGCGGCGACCCTGCCAAACTAAAACAATGCATGCACTGAGACAAAAAGGCATTTGCCCACATATCTAAATGTAGGAAAGAAGTTGAATAAGCCCTATTTCTAAAAACGGTGGAGTGTTCCTTTAAGAATCTGACACAGATATCACTATAAGGGCCAGATTTATTAAACAGGAAATTAGCATGAGAGCGCAATTCCAAAAAAGCGTTGATGGGAGTGGAATGTTCTGCTCTGCATCTACTGATAACACGCACATTAAAGAACACAAATGCAGCCGGATCATTTCCATAATGACTAACACAATCTACCAAGAGCAGCACAAATTAGCGTCTGGTTTAAAACATGCTTTTTTGGGGTGGTAAATAATGACGCAAACACCAGTAAATTGACGAGCACAAACCTAAATCACCTAGCATGATTCATTTAAATTCGCTCCTCCCATATATGTTGCTTCTGAAAGGGAAACGCCTACAAATGCATTTGCAATAAGGTCAGCCGCAAAAAATAACCCTGTCCATGCCTTTTCAGTGCAAATTTTCACTGCGTGTAGTAAATCCTGACAGCCAAAAGAGGGTTTGCATTGGCGCAAGCTGTTGGTAAATCTGGCCCTACATGTGAAAATGTTCTCCATTTCTGGATTTATTGTTCAACGTGTTATTTCAGAGTTTTGGTATCTTTTTGTAAATGAGCACTTTCTGTATTATATTTTATTATAATGGATATTTAATATTACCTCTAAACCCTGACTGGCAGTAACTTGTAACATTTACATGGTCTAAAAATGTAAGTTACTCAATATTAACTTTATGCTTCTCGAACTATTGTAAACAATAAAACACAGTTGTGGGCAATGCAACATTTTTATGAGTCATTGAATCGTCCACTTAACTAATTTGTTTAAAAGCACTGATTTGTTCGGTAATGGCACTAATGTGTATTACCAGACTTTGCATTGGATTCATTTAGAACTTTTTTCCACAGAGCAAAAAAGCTAAAGTAACTGGCAATAAAATATACATTTCTGAATATGAACCTCTTGTTTGTTGAACTGTTGTATAAAAGCAATTTATTGAAGCAGTTTATTGAACTGTTGGTAAAAAAAACAACCATGCTGTTGGCCAACCAATATGCTCTCGCTCATTTGATATGTCTAAAATATGAACACTAAACTCTACAAATTGACTGTTTGACCCCAGATGACAATATTGTCCCTTGTTTGTTATGCAATGCGTCATGTTGTTTTGAAATTGTGGGTAATCACTTACCTTGCAAAAACATGATGAGAAATTAATGTTTGTCTGTAATGAAAACATGAAAAAAATTGGATTTCATTGTGAGTTCCCATTCTATGTGTTTGAGCTGCCACTTAAGCAAAGAAATGCAGTCTTTTCACATTCAATGATACACTAAATGTCAAAAGTACTGTTGACAAAAGTTGACTGTTAGGCCTAATTATTTAAACTACGTGCTAAGGTTTTACACAACAATTAAACATTGAACAAAACAGTGAGTAACATAAATTATTCATGTCTTCTTTTACTAAAGTTCCTGAGGGTGTCAATTGGCTAAAGGATGTGACCGTATTGTGTTTCACAAAGAGCAATAACCACTATCTCTACCTTTTTTTTCCAGAGCTTTTTTCTTTCCTTCTTTGTTACATGTTTTAAATGATCGGGAGTTAGGGAGGTGTTTGTGAGGCACTCGCCTAAGCTCATAATTCGTCTCACTCAGAATAGAGTTCTGCAGACAATATGTATTTTTGTAGACCAAAACCCGTGAACGAGTTAGCATTTATAGCACCTCTGGTCCCATCGTCTTAAAGTCAAAGGGTTATTAACAGCGCAAGATATTTTCATCTTTTATTCAACAACATAAAATACATCAGTAATACCCAATTCTGGTAGGGTTTTTTTTTATTGTTTTTTTTTTTTTTTTAAACAGGACTACAGAGGTTGTCGGGGACATAAAACATCACACTGAACAGGTAAACTCGTCTACTCACTATAGTCCACTTTCACAGCCTAATTGTGTTTAATCAAAGACTATAGATATAGAAAGATGTTTCACTACTATTACTGAATAAACTGCTACATAGAATATGTCCCACCTTCTAAATAAAAGAGCCAATCGCTGATTGGTAAAGTCATTGAGTCACTGCAGCTGCCTTTAGTAGCTCCGGGTCCCATAGAAACCTGAGAAATGCTTAGGATTGCACATGCGCATTGGCTGGTCTGGCCTAAAAAGTCAGCTTTTTTAATGCTGTTTGCGCAAAAGAAACAACATGTATGGGACAGTTCATGTAAGATTTTGTTGCTGATTCGAAATATGTTATTTAATATGTGTGCGATTTCAGCAAGCAGTTTTTGAGATTTCAGGATCCTCCATTCAAATAGATAGGAATTGGTCTTGGATGCCTGAAATAGCTGCCCAGAGGTGTTGCAAATATGGCCACCAAGTGAACAGACTTGAAAGGTCTGTTCTTCAAAGTTCAAGCTTGGTAAACTTTGAGCTGCGAATTCGCATCATGTGACAACGTGTGACAAGTAGAAGATGGATACGTCAAACCTCTCAGCGGAATTAAAAGAACAATATTTTAGCAGTAAGTCGAAGAGATTGTATATTTTTTTACAATTTGAGTGTATTATTATTTGTTATAGATGAATTCATGTTTATAAAAAAGACGCTTCAGAGAGTGACGTCATATTGCGACCTTTGCTGTGCCCGAAGAAATTTCACATGTTTAAATTCTAGTGTGACTCAGCGTAAGAAACAAAGTTTTGTTAGTTGCAGAGCTTATTTTCTGAAATAATCCAAAATCAAATGGGAAATAATATTGGGTTTTAGTCTAGGGAACCAGGGTGTTAACCTCTGGGCTGGCCTATAAAAATGTCATCACTTTATTTGGGGCATGACCATTTAAGGGTGCCCACAGGATTCAAAAGTCTCAAAGCAGCTATTTGTTTACATTTAGCTTTCCTTCTTAAATCTCTTACACTGAGAACAGTTATTAAGTATAGAAGCATGAGCACCTCCGGGATTTCAACTGACGGTATATGCACAGAAGAGATTTCCTTGGCAAAAACAACACTAAAAAGTAGGGAAGAAGTTTTACATGTCTTGAGTATGTCCATAGCATTTTCTTCAGCCTAACTATTACGCATTTCTATAACTTGAGACTCATCAGACCAAATGATTGTAAGAGCAGCGGTACACCTGAGCCGAATAAAGGTGTCTCACATTTTAAACCCAACATATTACATTCTTCTAGCTCATGTTCACATATAAGAAAAAAACTGCCTTTGTAAAAATGCCAAAGGTATCGGCATCTGTATGTTTACTTACCAGATTAGATGATGATAGCACTTGAGCACATTGAAGGTTCCATAATTTCAAGGATATTTGTCAATTGTAATTCTTACACTCATCATACCGTTGTCTGTCCAGACATAAAAGGGAATGACTTTGCAAACTCCTTTCTCTGACATATTGTGTAGTATCAAGACACCAGTGACACTCTACACCCCTGGAGAACACCACACTCCACCACAGGTTGCCTGGATACTGACTGACAACAATATACCCCTCTATGAAAAAGCATGGCCCTTTGTTTGGTTTTTAAAGCACCAAAATAGGAATTTATGTTTGTTGCTGGATTACGTTGGCTAAGATTGGACAAGCAAACTGCATTGTGCACATTATAGTATGTTATTTAATGTCTTTAATGTCTTTATAATACATATTTCACTAACAGGCAGTGGAACAATTCAGGCAAACAGGTAACATGTCTGAGATTATGGGATACTGGAAGTGCCCAAATGTCTGATATGAAATGCTGAATTAACTGCATAATGAAATTGGCAACTATTTTGGTCTAAAAATAAATAAATAAATTGACAGAGCATTAAAAAAGAAGAAAATATAGACTGCATGTCTGTGCAATTAATTTTACCCATTCAAGGCAGCATAGAATAATTTTTAAATTTGTAATAGGAGAATTCTGTGATAATTTTCCATGACGAACAACCCAAAGTGCCTGTTAGGGTGGTTTTCACATCACCAGCACTTATGAAGAACTTCAGCTGTCAGTGTTTGTGGTTACTACTGTGTTTGCTTCACTTTAAGATAACACATTCAGCCTTTGTGTAACCTTGTTAGAGAAACAACTATGTGTACTTTGTCTCTTTCGAATTTAAGGATTTTACAATATAAATAAACAGAAGAGATGTATGTGGCCCTAGAAAAAGTGTATATTGTTAGCAACGTAAGCCAGTTAGAGCTGTGCATATAAAGCTCACTCCCTTGGCTTCAAGACGCCTGCCTCCCACAACGGAAACCACGGTTCGAATCTGGCTAAAATTGGGTTGAGTAGGGCTGGATCCACCTGTGTTTTCCCCTTTTATGAATACATCTTTTTCTTAGGCCTATGATGCTTTGCACAAATTATGTAAGTAACTTTCCATCAAACTGTAAATAATCAGTTATGGATTTGCTGCAATAATTAGCATTTTCAAAAACTGGGTACAATGAGATGACATTATTCTACTTAGCAGAATATGTATTTGTGGCAATCAGGACAAGGCCAAGTGTGAAAATGGAGCGAAGCCAGTGGTGTGAGTTTTAATGAGCATCAGCTGTGCGCTAGTCTCAGCCGTCACACCCACGGCCAGTTGGCTGAACGTCTGATGCATATGGTACACTTATCTGGAAACACTTCAGGAGTTTTGAAGTCAACATCTGATTGGAGGAATTCTACAGGATGTCGGCGAGACTTTGCTTTCTTTAACTCTTTCCCTGTCAAACACGGAATTTTCCGTTATTTGTGAGAAAACGCTTCCAGGCCAAACACTGAATTTTCCGGGTTTCTGTGTTTTCACCGTGTTTGTCCACGTTGGTGGGCCCCGAGTAGGCTCTGGTGATGTCTCAAGAAGTACAGACTATGCTGCCCCCCCCTCCCCCTGCTTCCTTTCAGTCTAGCTCTTTCACCCCGCACATTCACAAAGTGTGTGGACGCTGCTCTGGTCCCTTTGCGGCAGCAGGGGATCCGGATTCTCAATTATATAGACGACTGGCTGATTCTGGCACAGTCAGCTCATCTCGCAGTTCAACATCGAGATGTTGTTCTCGCGCATATGAGGAGGTTGGGGCTGAGGCTCAACTCCAAGAAGAGTGTTCTTTCTCCTGTGCAAAAGATCACTTATCTCGGCGTGAGTTGGGATTCAGTCTCTATGCAGGCCCGTCTTTCAGAGCCTCGTGTAGGATCGATTCCTCTCAGCCATAAGGGGGGTGAACCTAGACCAGCCACTCACCGTAAAACAGTTTCAGAGACTGTTAGGTCATAGCAGCCGCGTCCAACGTGATCCCTTCGGGCCTGCTGTACATGAGGCCATTGCAGTGGTGGCTCAAGACCAAGGGCTTTTCCTCATATTATCCCTCATGCAGTTACAGATGCAGCGTTTTGACTGAACCTCTTAATGCGTTTATGCCACGCGAAATCGGGATAAGAGGCAAAAAACGACCTGTCCCGACCGGTTTATGCTTAAGCTGTCTATGACCTTACTCCGATAAAAGAAAACGGGTTACCGCGTTTACATGAGCATGTTCATTGTTGGCTTATTAGGCATAAAGAACGTGCATGTAAACGCACTCATTGTAATGAATGAAATAAACAGTAAAGTGCCCATTTGCTCTGCTGTTCTTATTGCAACCCCACAGTTTGGTTTGTTTTCAAGACTTTAATGTCAGATGTGTTTGATTAAAAGCAGATGGTTATTTTCTACGGAAGCCCTGAACCGCAAAGTAAAAAAAAAAACTCTAGAATTTCGAGAATAAAGTCGAAATGTTTCGAGATTTAAGTGAGATTTAAGTCGAAATGTTTCGAGATTAAAGTCGAAATGTTTCGAGATTAAAGTCGAAATGTTTCAAGATTAAAGTCGAAATGTTTCGAGAATAAAGTCGAAATGTTTCGAGATTAAAGTCGAAACGTTTTGAGAATAAAGTCATTAAATATTTTTAGTAGCTAAAGAACTGCGCTGGTGAAGAACTGGCCCAACTTTATGTGGCACATTGACTCGTACGATAAGATTAAACGTACGGCCTCTGCTCGGATTCTTACGAAATGTGATGTGGTTGAAAGTGTATTTCACCAATAATGACCCGAAAGTCATGCAACATATTTTATTGAGACAGTAAAGAATAGAGATGGTTGTCCTAGAAGGATCCATTCCGATAGTGGGACTGAAAACGAACTGCTATGGAGCAGATGCAGATCTTTCTTCGACGAGATGCTATGGCAATAACTGCATTATTCATATAAATATGGAAATACCCCAAGATGGCTTGAAAAATACACATAATGTAACCATATATGATCACATCGTGTGTTAACTGTCCTCGTGTTTCAGTCAAAATGTTCTGCTTTTTATTCAACTTAGCAGGATGATTTTTTTCCCCCCATTTACTGGAACGTCATATCATGACTTCTAGACCGTTTATTCGTTCTGCGTGAGAGCGCCTGCGGCTTCACACTGTTGAAGTTACACTACATAAGGCATACATGATCATCTCATTTTGGATAAAATAAGAATAATCCAAATCTGTCAGGTCACGCGTATCTGGTCTCTCTGAATTTAAATCTAAATTTATCCACATTGACTCATAGAAATCTTTTACGTGAACACATCCGAAAAAGTGCGGAGATTTTAAGATTATGCTCTCAGGACAGATAGCCTATTAATGTAGGCTATAAAATAATATTGATAAAAGGGTTTATTTAATCATATTCACAATCACAGCATCTTAGGCCTATAATCATTCTTTTTGAGCCTCGCTAGGTCGCTCGCAGTTTGAAAACTCCTGTTTCGACTTTTTCCTCGAAACATTTCGATTTTAATTTCGAAACATTTCAACTTTAATCTCGAAATATTTCGACTTTATTCTTGAAATATTTCGACTTTAATCTCGAAATTCTAGATTTTTTTTTACATATATATATATATATATATATATATATATATATATATTTTTTTTTTTTTTTTTTACTTTGTGGTTCAGGGCTTCCGTAATTTTCGATCTTCACAGTACCACAATAATTATTTTGTGAAAAGATTATTAATTTTTGTCACTCATTTCAACTCATTGACAGAGTGCACTTTATTTTGTGACAAATTAATCCAAGTATTTAATGAATGGTGTTAAAATGTTTTTTCCAATGAATTATCAGTAGAATTTTCAAATATAATTATTTTCTGTTGAAAACCAGATTTTTTCCAACAAAAATCAAATTTTTCCCCAAAAAATAAGTCTGGAAAATTGGGGGGTCGCCTTATATTCAGGGTCATCTTATATTCGGGTATATACGGTAATTAATGACAGAATTTTCATTTTTGGGTGAAATAACCCTTTAACAAACTCACCTGGCATTTCCATATTTTATTTTATCTAGGAAGAGAGAACACATATATACATACATACATAATGACATTAAGCATGATGTTTGTGGTTGAACGGTGGTTTGACACACTTTCAAAATGTATTTACTTCTGGTTTTATCAGCTTGAAAATGTGCCGTTAATTCTGGTATAATTGCAGGCATTTTGTCCACTTTTGAATATCAGTTTTATCAAATGTTTTATCACGATTTTGGATTATTTTATATTTATATTTTTATTTTATATATATTTTTAGATGTTGTCTTGCATACATAAAAACGTTGACTAATTATGTTATAGAAAATAAAATTAAAATCTGTCAATTATTGAAAGTGAGACGTGAACGTGAGCTTCAAAATACAGCGCATGACAATAACAGCACAAAAAAAAGAACACAATGGACGGAAAGAAGCACCTGTCAGGAGCACAAAAGTGAAAACGTAAAAGAAAAGTGAATGAAGACGTTAAAATTATGTAATTTTCCCTTACGAATTGGGTGCTTAAAGGATTAGTTCATTTCAAAATGAAAATTTCATGATATTTTACTCACCCCCATCTCATCCAAGGTGTTTGTGTCTTTCATTCTTCAGTTGAAAAGAAATAAGGTTGTCTGAGGAAAACATTCCAGGATTTTTCTCCACATAATAGACTGCATTGATTTGAAGGTCCAAATCAATGCAGTTTCAAAGGGCCCAACACGATCTCATGACAATGCGTATAAATAGTACGAGTGTGCAATCTCGTAGAATGTATACGCCAAAACTCATTTTGGCGTGCATATGGTACGCCGTTTTTGGCGTGCATATGATACGCACTTTATGGCGTGTATATGACACGCTTTTGGGTAGGGTGAGGTGAGGTGGGGGTGTGGGGGTTCGTACATATAATACGCCATAAAGTGCGTATCATATGCCAAGCGCATACCATGCACGCCAAAATGAGTTTTAGCGTATACATTCTACGAGATTGCACACGTGTACTATTGATACGCATTTTCGTGAGATCGGGCTCAAATGCCACGGATCACGTAATCACGTCGGAAAGGTCACGCTAGATGTAGGCGGAAGTACTGCTCCAAGCAAACGTGTGAAGACTTATACAAACGCCCTTTACCCAAAAACACTTCAATCTCTTCAAAATCTTCCATTTCAAAATCGTCCGACATTGTTGTTTTACATTTTTTTGCTTAAGGATGTTTGTATTAGTCTTCGCATGTGTGCTTTGAAAACACTTGGGCGGTACTTTCAACATTTAGAGTGACGTTTCCGACGTGATTATGTAATCACTGGTGCGCCGCAGAGCGTTCGCTATTCCTTGGCTGGGATTGCGCAGAGCTTCTAGACCGAGAATGCCCAGTGTCACTGTGTGGAAAAGCTAAGTGAAGCAGACAATGTAAATATCAATGTACTGCTCGATCATGATCCAGATCCCTCAAACTGGTCTTGCTGAGATAAAGTCACTGATTCATTCCGTATGATGCTGACCGAGAATGGTCCTCCGAAGTTCCTAGATGGTCCATTCCCAAGATCACAAGACATTTACAGATGTTTTTCAAAAGCCTACTGCTATAGACGATTAAATGGAATGGTAAATGGACTGCATTTATATAGCGCTTTTAACAGACCAATGGCCATTCAAAGCGCTTTACACATTGCCTCACATTCACTCACTCATTCATACACCGACGGCAGTGTCAACCATGCAAGGCACCATCCAGCTCGTCGGTAACAGCTGGGGTAAGGTGTCTTGCTCATGGACACCTCGACACTTGGTCAGGTGGAACCGGGGATCGAACCACCAACCTTCCAGTTTGCAGACAATCTACATGAACCACTGAGCCACTGCCGCCCCATTAACAAATGAGGAACGAGTGGAGCGGGTCTGGTTGATGTTAAAGCGAACAAAGTACACTGCTCTGTGCAAAGTTTTTGGTTGAGAAAACTAAAACAACAGCCGTTTCTTGAAAGGATGTGGTAATGGGCGATGCCTGTCAAGTTGATTAAAGCAACATGAAACAGGACCCAACCACACTGATGCTTACCTAGCATGGAAAGAAATTGAAGCTAAGTTAAGACTGGGAAAATGCACTGACAATCAACTACAAGCTGTTAGGACAAGATGGAAGAAAGGGCTTACTACGGTGCATGGACTTCTTAAAATGCATCACAGATTGTGTGTTAGATAAAATCAGCAAACAAGTGAGAGATGCAAAATATTATGCTGTTGAATTTGTCTCCACACCTGAAATCGAAGCAGAGCCAGCTTCAATTATAATTCAATAATGTTGACATTGATGAGAACAAAGTAGCTAAGATAGAGGAATCATTTGTGGGATTCAGTGCAGTCACTGACACAACAGGACAAGGACTTGCAGAGACTTTAATTGGCCATATTGGAAAACTTAGGATTGACATATTGAACTCTCACGGTCAAAGTTATTCACTGAGAAGTGCAAGCTTTGATTCTGGAAAATAATCCAGATGCGTTATTTATGCCATGTGCGAGTCACAGCCTTAATTTGCTATTGTGTGATGCTTTTTTCAGAACGTTTCAAAGACTGCACACTATGTTTGCATCTTCAGTAAAACGCTGGAACATTCTGGGCCTGTTTACACCTGTTTACATCATGCGTTTTCTCTTATCAGATAGCTATCCTATCGTGAAAAGACCTGGTGTAAATCTGCTCGCTCAAACCACTTCAGGAGGCGGTCTGGGCCACATTCCAGATGAAACTGGACAAGTCTAAATGCATCTGGTTTTTGAAACCACATGTCAATTTTGCTCCTCCCAACAATACTAAAAAATAAATGTGTGAGAGCATGTTAGAGGCGATATGACAATATGCCACAGACGAGCAGCTGAGTAGCCAATCTCTTCATCAAGCCAATGCACAAACTACCGCAAATAAAACTGAAAGTAAGTCACAGATGCTCAACACACAATCATCTTCATTAAAAGGAAAGAAATTAAATAATCTTACCAGTGCTGTTGCCGCGCTCTCTCCTGTTGCGTTCGTTGATTTTGAAATTAGCTGATAATTATATAATGGTTGACACCATTGAAAGGTTGGATTCTGGATTCCACTGTCACTTCAATATACCTGTATATATCTTAATTAAATTCATAATCAAAGCCTTATAATATTTATCCTCCTATATTATTATAATGTTTTTTCCTGATTCTTTCCAGTCTTTGTATGTTATGGATTTGTCTTTCATTTTTATTGTAATTGATTCATTTTATGTATTTCCTTTTACTGAAGCACTAACGAATTGTATGAATATAGAGTACTACTGTCTGTATCTCTCACTGAGAGAAAGCACATGTTACCTTGGAGAGACTGTATATCTGTGTATGTGCACAATATTCTGTGTTACAGATCAGTGTTGAGGTGGTGTACAATGGGCATCCTAAGAGATGGGTGGACTTGTTGTTCTGGGCAAGCTGGCGCCTGCTCCAGACCTGTGAAGGTCACTACTTGCCTAATTCCAGGGTGAAAGCTTTCAGCAAGTGACACGTGCATCTGATTTACTGACAATGTGTGGAAATTTACCATGACTGTTCATTTTCTCTGAGCCAATCAGAATCATACACCTTGCAGTAATGACGTGGCTAGAGCTTGGAAACCGTATAACTGTTGGGACAATTGTATGTACGGTACGACGAGACGGGTAGAGAGGGAACGCGGCCTATGAACTCCTTGTGAGACTTGAAGCTGGCTTCTGCTGATGAAACTGCAAACTATTTTTCAGTAAAATTTTGCTTTAATTAATTGCACTCCTGACTCTTGGTCTTCATTCATCACTACTGGTCTCTGGGTCTAAATTGTCAGCCCCTAACACCATAAGCAGTGAACTTTGAAAACTTTGATAGATTTTAAAATCTGGGGCCCTTTTCAGAGAAATTTAGTTTCACTCTGCAAATGAACAAAATGTCAAAGGAGGATTTGGAAGAATCCGCAAGGTGCTAGCGACAGTCATCCTATATAAACCATGTTAACTCTGTCATTCACTGTGAAGTCTTGTTTAGTGTAACACTGCAATTCTGAGTGTTCTCCCTGGTTTCACAGCGGCTGGTTTTTGGATTACCCTTTTGCCTGTGTTCCCTGCCTCGTTGTGTTTGTTTGTTTGGACTGCCTGTCTGTTTTTTGACCTTGCCTGGACTTTTGACTACGATTGTGGATTACCCCTTTCAATAAAACTGCGTTTGAATCCTCTACCTGTGTCTCTCGAAGCAGTACGTTATACTTACCATGCCTGTTACAGTGTCATCTGCAGAGAGGTCATTTAGTAAACTCAAACTTATTTTTTGTCCTAATTACATGTCTTAATTACAATTTTTAAACCTGTGTGCTGTTAACTGACCTAATGTTACCTATAGCCTTGATTTTATGATATAGCCTAATCAACCACCATGGATTCCAAAAGAAAACCAAACTGGCCAGAGAAAGAAGCGATCGCTACTGCTTGCTGAATTAGTCGAACAGCGGAAACATGTTATAAAAGTTCAGCCCAACATTAGCGCTAACAAAAATGTCTGCTCTGTCCAAACGATACCATTTGATTAAATGCTGTTTTACTAAACGAGGTTCAGGAGGAACATGTCAGATAATTGACACAGGTGGAGAGTACTCAGCCAATCAACAAAAGAGGTATAAATCTGAAGCCGTCTTACCTCCATTTTGATGACAGTTTTTCCAGCATCCCTCCACCACCCCTTCTCCACATTTTGCTCTTTTTTCCTTTTTAAGTTCTAAACCACTTACATACGGGGTACTCTGGGTTCGGGCCAAAGTCCGAGCTCAAGCCCTCCCCGGACAACACGCCACATACGCAATTAAATTTACTCTATAAATTATATGTAAGTGTGAACTAGTGAACTGCTCGTTGTCAAACATTTAAAAACATTCTTCCTCTCTTGAAAGATTTGTGCACGTCTTTCTTCTCAGTGCCATTACAAGCCCCTACTGGCAACTCCTAACCTCTTGAGAGACCTCTCATGCTGTATTTAATAACTGGGAGAGTAAGAGTGATTAGCTTTAAGAACTGTGATAACTTGCTTTCATACTTAAGATTGAAAGTAGGAGGACATTTCATGAATTCTCAGCACTTCAGACTAAAATGGCAATTTGAGAAGCTTGATAAATATGGGCCCAGGAAAGTGTGTCTCAGGAAAGTGTTGGTGTGTGTGGCGAGCATTATAGACAAGACCAGACACTGTTAGTTGGAAGATGACTGCTTAAATACAGAGGGTGATTGCTGGCAGGTGCGGGTGATGGTGGAGTGTGTGCAGGTGGTGAGGAAAGAGGATTATGAGAAGTGTAGTGCTGAGGGTGAGTAAGCTGGTGACTGTTACAGATACATGTTGGCCTGGGGGGTATTCCAGAAAGCAAGGTTAACCTACCGCCATATATACCTTAAACTCTCGGTTGATTAACCCAAACCTTGCTTACTCGAGTATGCTGGTTCCAAGAGCGCATCCGTGAGAAAGTTTAGACAACCCAGAGTATGTTCCGGGCTAACACACAAGACATTCTCAACAGAATGATGAATTGATGATTCACCATGGAAGCAGACGCTAATGCTGCGTTCCACTCTACATTTAGACATGCACTTGCAAACTTCTCTTAAGCATTTCCCCTCGGGGGAATCCCCACCGCCATTTTGAAGTGTCTTCCACTTCATGAAGTGTACAAGGGAAGTTTATATGGACAGACCCTTGCTCCCTTGATTTTGACAGAAGGAGCAAGTCTACTTCATATACACCATAGACCGTAAAAAAATCAGAGAGTGAGTTGCTATGGCTACATACCCTGAAAGTTACGTTTTTGGAACCGAAAGTTAGAGAACTTACTTACTCTTAAACATTCCCGGGTATGTCACATAACCTGGTTTCTGGAATACCCCCCTGAGCTTCACTGTTATTTTTTTTGTCTGTAGTATGTTGTAAAGAACTGACTGGAAACGTTATAAAAAATAAAAAATATAATTATTATCAATAGTAGCAGTAATAATAGGCTTATCAGTAATCATGTGGTCATGGTGCTGCCAGAGAGGAGACGGCCATCACATGTAAGTTTATATAACAGGATTAAATAAACATTTTCTGGAATGGAATTACTGGAATGACTGGAGTCTTCAATCCTTTATACATTTTATTTTTAAATGGGCAAAAATGCTAATAATAAAAAATAAAATAAAAAAACTCACTTATGTCTGAAAAAAGAGAAGAGAGAGAAAAGAGAGAATATTTTCCATTCTTTGTAATCAACAACATGAAATGCATTAAACATTACATTATGACAGGGTTTCCCAAACTGGGAATTATATACTGGATACTGACAACAATATACCCCTCTATGCAAAGCCTGGATTTTTATTGGTGTATAGAGGACTATAAGATTTGAAGAGAAAAATGCATCATGTACATTATAGTACATTATACTGTATAACTGCCTTTATAATGACCTTTGTCTTTCATTTTATGTGAAATAGGCATTGGAACATTTGAAATGCACAATATTCAGTTCTTTATTGCATATAATGTAAATATAATATACATCTTTATTTTGGTGAATAATCTGAAATTATTGACAGCACATTAAAAAAGGAGAAAATATAGACTGTGCAATTAATTTAACCCATCAAGCAGGGAATAATTTTTCATTTTAAAGTAGGAACATTTGATGTGGATTTTCCATGACAAGCAGCCCAGAGTGCCAGATGGGGTGTTTTTTTGCATCACCAGCACTTACGAAGAACTTCAGCTCTTCAGCTCGGGTTTGTGGTTACTGCTTTGTTTGCTTCACTTTCAGATAACACATTCAGCCTTTGTGTCCCCTTTCTAGAGAGAGCCAAAAACTGAAACAACATGTGATAACCCAGAAAAAGACACATATTGTTAGCAACTTCAACGGCATTTACAGTACAATGTTTTTTCAGAAAGAAATGCATACAAGCAATTAAAAAGCAATGTTTGGCCATATAGAGTAACTATCACTTTTTTCTCTTCTGCTTTTATTGGAGGATAATTTGACAAGCAGTCTGTAGACATTTGTCTTCCTTCCTCCTTTGGCACCAATTACAGTCTCAAGTCTTTTTGAGTATGATGCTGCAAGCTTGGCACACCTATTTTTGAGCAGTTTCTCCAATTCTTCTTTGCAGGAACTCTCAAGCACAGGTGAGCATCGGTGCACAGCCATTTTAGATCACTCCAGAAAATTTTCAATCGAGTTCAAGTCTGGGCTCTGGATGGGCCACTCAATAGCTATGTTTCCATCCAAAATTGAGAATTTAACTTATGCGCAAAATTGCAATATTGCATAAAACATTAGCGAATAAAGCAGCGTTTTCATCCAGTGAGTCGAAGAGAACATAATCGTCACAACCTGATAAACTGCGTGAAAAAATCACTTAGAAACTTTGGAGAAACCACCATATAAAATAATTTACATATATAATATATTATTTGCGTCTCAGAGCGTGCAGATGAAACACAATAAACGTGTTGTCATGCTTTCAGAGGCAGATACTGCTGTTTGGGATGTCATGTAAGACAGTTCTAGGAGGGAAATATCCAAGCATCTTTGACAACAGACTTTTTAATGACCAAAACTTTGCTTTGCAACAAGATTTTTCCGTTGGTTAGTACAGTTATGCTGTTGCATCGCATAGTCACATGATTGTTTTTAATGCGCATCAAGGAATTTATTAGGTAAATGCATTTCCATCGTAGTTTATGCGCATGTTTTCGAATCGGATAGAAAATGTATCCAACTCAAATGAGCGCATACGTTTTTATGCGCATTATTAGAATTTTTGCGCATCTTGGCGTTTCCATTCAGCGGTTTTCGATGCGATATCCCAAAATCCACATAAAAATAGGTGGATGGAAACATAGCTAGTGACATTAACAGAGATTTATATACCAAGCGTTATTCTCCTGGGGGCGTATTACCGAAACATCTTAACTTTAGAATCCTGTCTTATCTGTTTGGTAACCATGGCAATTTCAGTTAGGACCGCATTTAGGACAAAGGCTATACAACTTTACATCTGAGGCGTTTAAAGACTCCATTTGACCATTGTTTATTTCTAAAGAAACATGACAGTGTATAAAAGGCCCCATTACCGTGTATCTTACACTATCGCCCTGTAGAAGCTGTTTTTGTAAAAAATAGGCTAACGATTGTGTCATAACCACGCGACTCTCGTCGCATAGTAGAGAAATTACCGTATAGACAGGAGGAGAAACTCGCAGGCAATCTTTACTGTCTATGAGGTAATCGGGGGGACGTGGAGGCATAAAGTCAGATAAACACAAGGGAGAAGCATGGGGAGAAGCCCATATAGAGAGCCAAAAGCAACGGGACAAAATATTTCAACAACATGATTCAGATTTCACTTTGCACAAATACTAGAGGACTTACAACTGTCAGACAGGTTGCTCACGTCACATCTACATTGTCAAGCTCAGTCTGAGGCTGTGCAGTTCGCTCAGCCATCAGGAAGTGAGTGCTTCTATCTGACTTCACTTTCCCCTGTCGAAGCCTATGGGGTCGCTGTGTCCATTTATTTGGTCATTCCTTACTGTTTGGCATACAGTTGGTTTGACGTTGGACGTTCGATATTCAATAATTTAAAGACCGTCTCTAAAGTTACATACGAAATTGGTATACCTACACATTTCTAACTTCAGTAGCTTTTAACGGAATATATAAAAGGTGTGCATCATAGCTGACACCTAGATGAACCTTTGATATTGTAAATCATTCCGTTCAAATGCGATTGAAGTTAGAAATGTGTACCAATGTATGTAACTTTAGAGATGGTCCCCAAATTTCAAATTCCTAACGTCAAACCAACTCTATGCCAGTTCATTCTTCAAGTGACTAACGCCTTATACTTTGTTTTAAATTTATAAAACAGGCTTTAACTTTTCAACTGAGCTTATCAAAATTTCAGTTTCTGCTGCACTGGAATTAAAAGCATGCCGCGGCTTCTCCATTCTGATTTTAGGTTTACCCATAGACTGTATTAAAATATGGAAGTGATGTCTGTGACGTCACCCATAGGGTTTCTGTAGAGCAGTTTTCAAGCGTAAAGTAGGGTCGAGCTGGCCGTTGCCATCTTAGCAACGCGTCACTGCGCATAACTCCGATAACAGAAAATGGGCAAAGAGGCGGTACTTGGGTGGAGCTGAGCTGAGGTGACGTGATTACTAACAGACAGCAGATGAATGGCTACCCACCTGCCAAGTGCCCACGCCCTTAATTATGCAGAATTTGAAGGCTTTATATAATGTAAATGAATGAGTTATAAAACAATTCACCCCCCTTACAGTTGTCATGAAGGGCAAAACTAACCATTTAGACCAAAACTAGAATTTGTACCAGGCTGCAAACATGTTTTATTCTGCTATAAAATTGGGCATTTTAACATCAGGCTCAATGAAATTCTGCTCCCTTCTGGAGCCTGTGTGGCCAGTCGATGAACTGCAGTTTAAATCACTTCCGTATTGGCTTCAAAGGAGAGACTGCGAGAGATTGCCGCTTGAGTTTACCCCATAGACTGTATAAAAATATGGACGTAGTGTCTGTGACGTCACCCATAGGATTCTGCAGAGCAGTTTTGAAGAGTAAAGTAGGGTCGAGTTGGCCGTTGCCATCTTAGCAACGCGTCACTGCACGTCACTCCCAGATAACAGAAAATGGGCAAAGAGGCGGGACATGGGTGGAGCTTTGGTGACGCGATGAGTAACAGACAGCAGATAAATGGCTATCCACCTGTCACTCAAAGTGGCCATGCCCTTAATTATGCAAAACTTTAAGGCTTTATTTAATGTAAAACGAATGAGTTATAAAAAAATTCACCCCCCTCACAGTTGACATGAAGGGCAAAATTAGCCATTTAGACATAAACTAGAATTTGTACCAGGCTGTAAACATGTTTTATTCTGCTGTAAAGTTGGGTATTTTAACATGAGGCTCAATGAGATTCTGCTCCCTTCTGGAGCCTGTACCTAGTGGCCAATCGATGAACTGCAGTTTAATTCACCTCCGAATTGGCTTCAAGAGAGACCGCGGGAGGTTGCCATATCGGCTCTGGGTTTACCCTAGAAGCAGTTTGTTGGTTGCTTGGTAACAGACCTGACAGTTGATTACCAAACTCGATTGAGCGGTTTAAGATTTCCTTACAGATAAAATGAGATTTTGTAAGATAGGATAAGAATTCTAAATCAAGTTAAGATCTGCTTCTGTAATACAAAATTGTGAAAAATCCTAAATTAACATATCTATTAAGTTAAGACCTAAGATAGAAAGTTTCTGTAAAACAACCCCCTGAACATTAACATGATGGAAAATTCAGCTCATTTGGTCAAAATAACGGATAAAGATTACGTACTTGTACCACAGCCTTATGATTTGAAATTTTTTGTTTCTATCTAGCAAAGTATATTGTTAAGAAAAAGGTGGCTCAGACATTTTAGTCGTCTTTGTTAGTTCTCGTTAGTGGTTTGGTTCATTAATAAAGAATGTGAATATTGTGGATTTACCTTGTTATCTTCTGTGCATGGTCACCTTAAGAAACAATTCAACACTGAACATGGTAATGGTTCTTTGCTCTTTTCATAATACAGGCAGTCCTGAAAATAAATTGAGTTATAATTAATAGTAGGCTAATAAATAGAAACATGTCCTATATATTACAAAATTGAAAAACAATATTTACAATAAGTATGCAGGCCCCCAAAAGTGTAGCTTTCATTCTGATTTCCAAGTTGCTTGGAAACCTCAGCACAAATTCTGCTCCTGCATTTGGTCCACTGACTGAGAAAGGTTTGCAGATCTTGCCAAATGATCTTTCTATCGCTGCCTCATTCAAAGACACCAGCTGTGGTTACAGAATAAGACAGGTAATAGCAACACAAATGCACCCATTCAAGCAATTCATGCAAAGTTGGTTACTAGCTAGTCCTGCAGCTAAAGTATGTTTTTTTTTTTTTGCCCCTTTTCACTTTACATGAACAAATTATTTTGTTCCCCATTTTGTTTGTTTAACATCATTTATTCATGTTGGACCAATGTACAAGATTAAACCATGTAAATCCAACAATTTTTTTTTAGCATTTACAACTTAAACATTCATTCTGTTACCCTTTATAAGAAAGCATGTTAGTTCTGACATTTAAAACCAAAGAAACGTGTGTGGGTCAGGTTGTTTCCTTCATTGCGGGGATCAAATTTCCCCAGAAATATAGCACAACCTGAAATCACCTACAGCCAATGTGGGTCAAGCAACAAGGAAAAGGGCTTAGTAAGCATACTAAAGAGCATTAGAAATATAATCTAAAAATGCTTAATTTTATGTGGTGGTGAATGTTTAATGTTAAAATGTAGATATAGAAAATATTTTTGGTCAATTTATAAACAATAAAACTCAGTAGAAAGTTTAAACTTGAATATGTGCATCACCTCAAAGTTTGCATCCGTGCAGCAGGTAAAAGGTACATATGGTCCCGCAATCTTAAATGCCGGCTCATCTCGTTCATTCTCAACGGTGAATTTAGGTAGGCAAATATGACAGTTTTGTCGAACATGTCCGATGGCAACGCCCGGTGGAGACTGAACCTCCAGCTAAAATATACATACATCATATAATATGCAGAACAACATAATTAAGGGCTAAACAAGATAGAGATAACATTCATACCTCTTGGCTGCAGCAGTTGCAAACATGTGGTCGCACCAGTCTGATGATCTCTTGATTTGAGTCATTGAAAACATTCATTATGAAGGAACGTCTTCCAGCACAGTAAGTCCTGTTACAGCAATCATTGTCCTCAAGAATACTAAAAATATTCTTCCCAGTGTAATCCTTCACCTCGTATTTGTTGTTAGACTTTATTCCCAAGCAACCTTTAAGAAATGAAAAGGTAGGAGATAAGAGTGGTGCTTGTTTGATTTAGCTGTGTTTCATTTATGAAATGCTGATGAACAAACCTTCTGCAACACATTCACCCAGACTTTGTTCTTTGTGGACAAACAATTGATCAATCTAAAATAAACATGAAAATTACATGCAGTGGAAATCACTGTGAAATAAATGCCCATAGTTCAGTAACATGCCCATGATGAATTATAAGCATTAATAATAGTAATGATAAGTAATAAGCATCTCAATCTTTTCTGACCCAGGTCAAGGTCTCCAGATGAGAAGGACAGTGGTACGGGTCTGGGGAAGGTATCACTGCGGTCTCCTCTAGAGGAGCATAACCATAACCACCTGTATGCATCAAACAGCTTTGTTAAACAGATGATTACACACTAAAATCCATTGTGCATTATCAATGAAAATGGATTTCATCCTTCCTACACAACATTCAATCAGGTTTATTAACTTCATATCTGCAGATCACAACTTTCATGTTCACGCCTTTAAGTTTTATAATACACTGATGCATATTTAAATGCAACAAAAATTTTATATATATATAAAACGTATATTTTTGCAGATTTAATATTAAATAAAACTCTTAAATGTACACTTCAAAATAAAAGACACAGTGGCCATGACATAGGGCATGGACAGTTCATGACCGGCCTCTGTGGCATGAGGCACTGAAAGTCCTTGAACAACCTCCATGGCTGTGACATGGCTCAGAGAGAGATGTGGTGATTGGCATCACCTATGGAGGAGCTGAAGCAGTCACTGCCACCTTAGCGGAAGTGTATGCAGCACACACACAAGGAAGGTGGCCATTACAGAAAGCACCTTGGACACTGTCAATGTTTTCCATCTTGCCCAAGCTGGAGCTTGGGTATTACATCAGCTGGAGCTTGGGTATTATAGCCCCCCTCCAAAAAATATCTAGGGCAGTCTTGAACGGTCCATGATGTGAAGATGCTCTTGCGTGGCAGCCATGATGTGAAGAGGCTCTGGAGTGGTGGCCATGATGTGTTGGGACTCTGGCATTTTGTGTCCCAACGTAAATTAGGAGCTACTCAATAGCAATGCAAAGTCAATGTACTGGGTCAGATTCAACAGTACAGTGCTCTCAGGCATTAAATAAGCAATGTGCTCATTTAGTCCACAATGGAAAGTGTCCTTGAGTGCCTTGTTAATATAATCCACTTTGTCACAAAGTCCACAAAACTCCTCAACATATTCTTCAAGGGTCTGGTCACCTTGATGAAGATGCAATAAACAAACTGCTGGGTTCATTAGGTCTAGCTTTCTGTAATAAAGTTCACTGAAGATGAGCTGGACGACCCCAAGTGCAGTGTTTATTTAACATAAACATGTTCAAGAATGACCTTGACTTGACTTGACTTGACTTGACCTTGACCTTGACCTTGACCTTGACCTTGACTTTGACTTTGACTTTGACTTTGACTTGACTTGACAGTGGTTACAAGGAACAAAGCTAGACAAGAGACAATGTAACATAAGAGTAATATGTACACATGGACTAATGACTTAACAAGACACACCTGTAAACAATCAAGACAATCAACCAATAAGAACATGACACATAAGACACGTTAGGCTTGTTTGAGATGAAATACACTAGCCTGCAACTGGCTGGCAAGATCTGCCGTGTGCAGGCGGAGGAGGAGTACAGACACGGCCGTTAAGTCGGACACGTCATGCTTTTTGTAGTGTACTGAACCAATGTCATTCATGGCAGACAACGCAATTTTGTCAAAATATAAGCATTAGGTTAACCAGAACATTTTCTTTCAAACTGCTCTACTGTTTGGTTCATTGTTGATAATTCAGAGGTGTGTCTTGTTAAGTCATTAGTCTTTGTGTATATATAGCCCTCATGTTACCATTCTCGCTTGCCTGGCTTTGATGTTGTCCATGAAACTCCTGTTGGTGAGTTTCTAGTTCATGTTTAAGTTACTGTTTTGTACCATGTCAAGCCAAGTCTTTGTTTATTTTTGCAGCTCACAAATGGATTTAATAAAGCTGCACTTGGGTTTGTCTACACTTGCCTTCAGTTGACTCTTTTACTGAAAGCTAGACCGCTAATACGAACCCAGCACTTCCCCTTCGTGTTTGCACCAGGGGGATAATTTCATGAAAACTTATGTTGATGACTTTTGTTTAAACTTTGTGATGTGGCAGAGTTTAATGATGCTGCACTAAAAGGCATTTTTCTAAATGGAATTCATGACTTTTTGAATTATCTAATGCCCGAAATTGACATTCCATGGACACTTGTTGAATATATTGACTTTGCCTATTTGCTGAGTGGTTCATCATTTACTGTTGGAATTGCAGATGAGGAGCTCTGCAATCCTGCAGTACCTGCCACACTAGAGCCACATCCTGCAACGGCAGCCATGTCAGAGTCCTCAGCCTTCGGCCAAGATGGCCGCTACGCCTGAGCCTTTGGTCAAGATGGCCACCACACCCGAGCTGAACTTTGTCTACACTTGCCTTTAGTGGACTCTATTACTCTATTACTTCAAAATAAAAGACATAAAACATGAACATTAACCAACAACAGACATTACAATTTTATTTATACCGGAGTACTTATACTTTAAAGCACATTATAAATAACATTTTTTTAATAATCTTTAAAGAAATTACACTTATTATAGCCTAATGTGTTGACTAACATACAACGTAGGGCCAACCTCATTATAATTTTAACAGAAGTGTGTTATTTGATATATTTTAAATGTGTATATATGTGTATATATATATATATATATATATATATATACTTTAAATGTACTAAATTGCAACTACGTAATTACAACATGCAATTACAAATAAAATTAAATACATAACATGCAAGTTTAATAGAATTACATTATATTTTAGTTTACCATGTCAGTACATATAAAAGCACACTTTAACCATACTTCAAAGACAAAATAAGTTATTATAAAACTACACATTAAGGTGCACTTAAATTCTACTTAAGTGGGTCAAAAAGCACTCTTAAGTTCAACTATATGACATTTTATTATAAATTCAAACTATAATGCGGATTCATTTAATTGTAAAAAGCATTCAATTAAATGTATGAAAACATTAAATTAAGTCTGCATTTATTATTTTAAAATATGTTTTATCTGTAAAAAGTACAGTTTTTAAAAGGATTCTAAAATGTAATTTGTATATATCTTGCCTTAGCCATAGTATGAATCCACACAGTCCCAGTTGTAAACAAATTAAAAAACTCACCTGACATTTCCATATTTTATTTTATCTAGGAAATAAATAAATACATATTGTTTAGTGTTACATTTTCTTCTCTTTCATTATTTAATTATTGTAAATAAATAAATAGTAAAAATGCCATAAACTTTATAAAACTTTTAGACTTTATAAAGACTTTATAAAACTCAACATTCATATGAAAAATACAAAATTAAAATCAATGATTGTATATATTGTGAAATACGCCATACACACCAGTGTGATACGAATCGTCTGTTCGGCAGTGGGACTGTTAAGTACAAAAAAATACCCTCACGACAAACAAGTAGGCCTACCTACTTATTTGTAGGCCTTTTTTTGCCATCATGGTGGTTAAACAGTGGTTTAAAGGTTTGACCCACTTTAAAAATGTAATTTAGTTCTGGTTTTAACAGCTAAATAATTATTATTATAAAATAATTATAAAATTTCTAGACATTTCTTTGCAGCATAAGTGTCTGCATTGTTCCTGATCCTGCCATTTGTATTTTAAAAGATGCTGCCCAATTCGTCTACTTAATAAGTTCATTCTACTATAAGTATGTACTGTTTTTGTGAAGATAAACATACTTTGGGACATGCTTTAATAATGACATGAAAGCATAGTTTGGGCTACTACTTTGTCATAAATGTGTCTTTAACAGGTCGTTTACATGCATCATGTCACATTTTAAATTGCCCTGTCAATCATCTTGCCACAGTTTAAATCCTCCATTTCAATTTAATTAAATTTAAAATACCATTTAGGAGAGAAATGTAGTTGCACATTGATCTGCTAGACTTGTAGGTATGAAGACCTCTCCTCATGTGTTTGTAATTTGCATAATGATTGTCACAAACTCCGGTGAAGTTTCCACCAGTGGCCACCGGAGGTCTCACTCTCCGGGTAACTAAGCTCAATTGGACTTCATTTCCCATTCTTTGCCCTGCCTCTGACACTGCTGTTCTGCCTGGTGATTTGACCTCAGCCTGTTTGTACTTTGACACTGCTTTACTAAACTGCATATGGATCCCAACCTGCCTGAGTCTTCATTACAGAAGACTTCGCCCCAGATTACAGATCCAGCGTTTTTTCTGCACTTATCCCATGAACTGTCTGCCCAGGCCAATCAACTGGTGGTCCAACAGCTCAGTCGATTAACTACCATGACGGAGGAACTGGTAAAGGCGGTTCACAGCCTCCATCAGCATCTAACGCGCCAGAGATTCCCCCGAGTCAGGTTGCTATGCCAGACAACATTCAACCCATGACTAGTAATCCCTGACTGGCATTTCCAGAAAAGTTTAATGGTACTCCGAAGAAATGTAAAGGCTTTCTCATGCAATGCTCTCTCTTCCTGGCTCAACAACCTGCTCTCAACTCGTCGGATCAAGGCAAGATTTCTCTAGTCTGCTCACTGCTCACCGGGTAGGCTCTGGAATGGGCAACGGCGGTCTGGGATAGTCAAAGTTTAGCGCAAACCACTTACTCCAGCTTCATTCAACGACTAGGCACTGTTTTTGAACACGTTGAAGGAGAAGGAGCACTGGGGAACAGTTGCTAGCGTTGAGACACAACCCACAGATCTCCTGGCAAGAGAAACAGATCATCTGATGGAGTAATGACTGTCAATCCAAGTGTCTGAGTATCACCAATCCAACCCCCATCAGAGCCACAGTCATAACCAACACTAATACCCCACTGGGGGTACCTGCGGAATACGCTAATCTCCAGTAGGCCTTCAGCAAAGTTAAAGCATCTCAACTCCCACCACACCGTGCCAACAACTGTGCCATCGATCTGCTGCCAGGGGCCACACCACCCAGAGGCTGCATATTTCCACTGTCAGAACCTGAGGATCAAGCTTTAAAAACCTACATCAAAGAGGAACTGGATTAATTCGACCATCTACTTCTCCCGCAGCATCAGGCTTCTTCTTCGTGGGTAAGAGGGATGGTGGGCTGTGTCCTTGCATTGACTATCGGGGGTTAAACGACATAACAGTAAAATTCAGGTATCCCTCTGGTTCCTGCTGCATTAGAACAGTTAAAAACTGCCAAGGTTCTCACCAAACTGGATCTTCACTCTGCCTATAACCTCATTCGCATTCAATCCTTCATTAACGATATATTCAGAAACATGTTAAACCAGTGCCTAATCGTATAAATCGATGATATTCTGATCTATTCAGATTCCTTGGAGGAACAAATCCAGCAGGTGCGCACGGTCTTACAACGTGCCATCGAGCATCAGCTGTACGCCAAAGCCGAGAAATGTGAGTATCATCAGTCGTCAGTGTCATTCATTGGTTACATCATTTGTCCGGAGGGAGTCGCTATGGATAAGAAGGTACACGGTGTCATGAACTGGCCGCAGACCACTACCATAAAGGAGTTACAGAGATTTCTGGGCTTTGCTAACTTTTACAGGCGAATCATCAAAAACTTCAGTTCAGTTGTGGCACTGGAGCTCTGCCTAAGCTCCCCTCAGCCTTCGAAACAGCTGAACACTTGTTCCACTATGTATTCTGCTACTACGGACTTCTTGAGGATATTGTCTCCAACAATATAGTTGTCTTTTGGCAATGTAGTGTATATGGTCTTATCATATAGGCTACCATATAAATAATTTTAATAAACTGTGTGTATAATTATTCTCCTATGGAAATGTAATGCGTGGTATAAACTTATATCCTCATCTATCCTGATGATGATACAAATATATCTCCTTATCATATGATCACAACGCTAATTGGGATATAGGAACATATATTACATTTCTGCATGGATTTCCAAAGTTGGTGAGATGTGTTGTCTCTTCTTGGGTTTATTCACACACTAGTTCCTCGACTTTGCAATTTCTCATTGTTTTTTTTTATTCCTGTTATGATACAGTTTAATAACATATGGTGCACTCTAGTTTAAAAAATAATGATGCTCATTATTTACTTATTCGAATGCCACCCAAGGTGTATAGGACTTTCTTCATCAGAATACAAATGCATAATTGTAATCTTTTTGTTATAAATTTATTTAGGTTTTTAATACACAAACCTATTGTTTTTCTACATAAGACATTAATTGGCCAGGTAGTGCAGGCATCTACAGATCTTGAATTTATTCTTAAACATGTTTGAATTCTGCTGAAGAAAGGTACACATCGGGATAGCATCCGGGTAAAACAATAATAAGAAGAAAATTAAACTCTTTTTTTCTTTTTTGTGTTTTAAACCAATTTGTCAATGCCTATTTTTTTGCCCTTTTTTAAGTAAATAGCAAATGATGTACCATAATCTGTCCTTGTCTGTATTATATTCTTGTCATGGGTGGTTGCAGGCAGACAGACGAAGACTATGAATGAGTTCAACAACAGGTTTGAACAATAATAATATTCCTTGGACAGTCAAACAGGCACAACACACACTAAACATACTGGAGATCAGACAGCTGTGGTGAGGATGGTGACTGCTGAGTGCTGATGAGTGATAACGAGGGTGATGACTTGCAGGTGCAGGAGATTTATGATTCTGAGAAATGTAGGCTATGTCCAAAACCTGAAAAAATGCTACCTTTGGAGAAAACATTTCAAAGTAGGACGTAATCAAGGCACATCCAAATCTAATGTTAGCTTCACTTCCTGTCTGCTGAGATACCTTCATCTAATCGATTTTTGAAGGCAGCGTAAATGTACCCTTCGCTGCCTTTGATATCCCACAATCCTGTGCTTTCCATTCTGTGACAGTTGAGCTAGGGAAAAAAAGATGGTGTCCGAAAGTTGCGTTTGCTGCTCATTTTTTTTGTACGCTTTGACCAAATTTTTTTACTTTTGTTGTAATTTCTAGCAAGAAATTACTAAAGTAGTAATGACATATTTGTTTAGTTCTCACCAAAGCTCTCTCTATTTTGCCGTAGAAGTCTATCCAAAATCAGTTTAATGAGGTGCCTTCATGCACAAACGCTGCCTTACATGTCATTGTCTGATAAGGCAGCGAGGCAACAAGTCAGCTGCCTATAGGTTTTCGGACGCAGCCGTAGTTTTGAGGGTAACTGAGCTGGTGACTGTGACTACATATACTAAAGGATAGAGAGGTTAATTATATATTGTTTATGTAATGTATTACCTGTATAGCTTTACTTTACTGTGAAATTACAGTAAAGCTGTAAAATGGAAAAACGTTGTTGAAACTGTAAAATTACAGAACCTGTTACCAGTATTTTACTGTAATGTTGTGGGTAATTTTTTTTACAGTGAAGTAGCTCGGTGTCAATCAGGTGCATTTAGACATGTGCTTCAGACACTGGCTCACACAGAAGCATTCCCATAGCAGCAACGCCACAACGCAGCGTCACGTTCCCCTCTCAGAGAACTGTTGTATGCATAAACAGAGATGTTTTTCACATCACCAGTAGAATTAAGATCTTCAGCTGTAGGTGTTTGTGGTTACTGTGGTGTTTGCTTCCCTTTCAGATAAAACATGTCACCTTTCTATAAGAGAGGGCCACAAGCTGAAACAATTATGTGCAGTTTGTAAGTTTTGAATTTAAGGATTTTACTAAATAAATAAACAGAAGAGATTTATGCACCAGAAAAGGAGATGATTTAATGTTAGAAATGTGCAATGTGAAAGTACGTTTATTTTTATTTTTTTACAGAGAGCGATTAATAAAAAAAAAGTATATATTGGCCAAGATTCTTCTCTCTTCGGGATTTATTGGTATTGATCATTTGGCAAGCAGTCTGTCTTCTCTTCCTTTTGTCTTCCACATTGTCTTCTTTCTGAAGTAGGCCTACTGTAACCAAAAAAAGAAAAAGATGTTTTATGCACAAAGATTTTTTTTTAATGTCATAACTATCCACTTACATATATTTTGTGCAACTAAAAAAATACCAGAATACTCCCTTTTCACACTATTATCAAAATACACTCAAAATGCCACTCACAGTTTCATGTTAGCCCTTCATAATACATGCAGTCCTAAAAATGAATTGATTTTAATTCATAGAAAATTAGTAATAGTAAATAAATAGTATAAGAGATCAATATTAAATAGAAAAAGTATTATATTGGTAACATTTTTTTAACAATACTTACAATAAGGATGCAGGCTCCCAAAAGTGTAGCTTTCATTTTGACTTCCAAGCTTCTTGGAAACCTCAGCACAAAATCTGCTCCTGCATTTGATGCACTGAATGAGAAAGGTTTGAAGATCTTGCCAAATGATCTGTCTATCGCTGCCTCATTCAAAGACACCAGCTGTGGTCACAGTATAAGACAGGTATCACAACACACATTTCATTTTTGGGTAAACTATGCAGTTGTGTTAAATGTTTTCAGAAAAAAGCACAGATTTACAACTTAATCGCCATTACTGTGCAAGAAAGCAACAAGACCATGTTACCTCTGACATTTAAAACCAAAGAAATGTGTTTGTAGGTCAGGTTTTTGTCCCGTCATTGTGGGGATCAATTTTTTCCCAGAAATATAGCACAACCTACAACCAATATGGGCCAGGCAATGAGGAAAATGGCTTAAGAAGCATAAATGCTAAAAAGGTTTGTGTTAAAGGTTAGAGGACAGACATCTGCGCACACTTTTATATTAGTTGTTTTTAACTGCTACAGTGTACTTATTGTCTTTATTTTGCATATTTAGGCGAGAACAGGGTTGACAGGTCTGCATTACAAAACCAGCCCAATTGCTTATCTAAACTAGCCCAATTATGGCCAAAACTAGCCAAAAGGGGGTAAAAGTAGCACAATCGATAAGGTTACAGATAACAATTGACAATCGTTAAGTTCTTTACAACTTACCAAAGACCCAGTGATTTTTTTATATTTTTATATTGCCTAGACAGGTAGAAAAATGCGCTCCCTTTATAATTACTGAATGCTGTCACTCATTCAATGAACGCATTCTCACAAAGTTTGTTATATTAATCAGTGAAGCTGACTAAACATAGAATCTCTTATTTACATAGGCCTAGCTAATGTCTTTACTGAGAAATGATTAGCGCACTTGCAGAACTCAGCACTAGGCAAAAACTCAAGCGGTGAGTGGATTCTAACTTCAACACCTGTGATTGGCCAATTGTGTTGTAGAAATCAACAAACATGTCTGTGATTGGCTACAAAAAGTGAAAACACGTTGGCAATTGATTAATTTGACGAGTGCAAATACATATACACACTGAATGTTTTTATTTCTTGATTATTACGAATTATTACTAGCCTCTGCCGACCCCCCACTCTGGCGCCGGGCCTGGTTTTGTGTGTTTTGGCTGCGTTCACGCTGTAAACCAATGCTGCCTCTCAGTCCTTTTGCCACTCAGTGGGGCGTAATTGCAGTCACTCCAGCTGACGGTGACGTCACCTGCATACCCTCTATTCCGTGTAAAACACTGGCAACACTGGGTGGGATCATAGACTGTATAAAACAATGGACATAGTGTCTGTAACGTCACCCGTAGGTTTTTGAAGATAATTTTTGAAGCCCAAAATGTCTGTGGGATTGACTCCCTTTTGGAGTCTGTCTCTATAGCGGTCAGTTGATGAATTGTTTAAGTCACTTCCATGTTAGATTCAAGAGAGAGACCAGGGGCCTGTACTATAAAACCGTTTTGCTGGCTAGCCAGGTAAGTTTCAGTTTAGATTGCGCAAATCATGGGTTTTAGGTACCATGAAAGGGGCTTGGCTTTTAGCTGTGTTCAGCATCAAAGTAACTTAAGCTCCACAGCTAACCTGCTCCAGAGCAGGTTATGTTCTGGATATTAGAGATCTCAAAGGTTCAGGTTTGGTGTTATGGTTAGGTTTAAGGGTTGGTTAAGTGTAGGTTCAAATGTGTAATTATATATTTTCAAAATACAATTTAAAAATATGCATGTACACATTACATGCATTGTTTCAATGTTTCAACTTAAGTGATCAAATATTATTTAGTCAATGGAAAGTTGTGCATTTGTGGATCACCTCAAAGTTCTGATCCGTGCAACAGGTACAAGGAACACATGGTCCCGCAATCTTAAATGCCGGCTCATCTCGTTCATTCTCAACGGTGAATTTAGGTTGACAAACATGCCAGTTTTGTCGAACATGTCCGATGGCAACGCCCGGTGGAGACTGAACCTCCAGCTAAAATATACATACATCATATAATATGCAGAACAACATAATTAAGGGCTAAACAAGATATAGATAACATTCATACCTCATGGCTGCAGCAGTGGCAAACATATGGTCGCACCAGTCTGATGATCTCTTGATTTGAGTCATTGAAAACATTCATTATGAAGGAACGTGCTGCACCACAGTAAGTCCTGTTACAGCAATCATTGTCCTCAAGAATACTAAAAATATTCTTCCCAGTGTAATCCTTCACCTCGTATCTGTTGTTAGACTTTATTCCCAAGCAAGCTTTAAGAAATTAAGACAGTCACTTGTTTGATTTCACTGTATTTCATTTATGAAATGCTGATGAACAAACCTTCTTCAATAGTTTCTTCCAGAGTTTTTTCTTTGTAGACAAACAATTGATCAATCTAAAATAAACATAAAAAGTATAGCCTTCTTGCTGTGAAAATCACTTTGAAATTAATGCATTTGTCTAAATCCGAGTAACATATTACACATGATTAATTATTAATATTAATAAGCATCTCCAGTCTTATCTGACCCAGGTCAAGGTCTCCAGATGAGAAGGACAGTGGTATGGGTCTGAGGAAGGTATCATTGCGGTGTCCTCTAGAGGAGCATAAACAGACATGTGCATGTATCAAACAGCTTTGTTAAACAAATTATTATACAGACTGATATCTATTGTGTATTATTTTTTAAAAATGTATGTCATCCTTCCTAAACAACATTCAGTCAGGTTTATGAACTTCCGTTTTATAATACACTGATGCATATTTTTCCAATGCCAGAAAATATGAATAACATAATGATTTGATTCACTTTCATGGTCACTTGTAAAAAATGCTTAATTGTATTGAATGTGAACTTGTAGTGTAGCCTACTTAAAATCCTGAAAGTATAGTTGCTGATAAGTTAAAATAGTTTACATTTACTAAATTGCAACTTAAATGTGCAACTACCAAAATACACACGTTTAATAGAAATTATATTTTGTTTTAATTGACTATAAATGCCTGTGAATATGGTAATGCACTGTAATAATTTTGAAATGACAAATAAAGATGTACATAAGTCCTAAAGCAGGTCAAAAATCACTCTTAAGTTCAGCTGCATCATATAACTTCATTTAATTGTAAGTAACATTCAGTATGTAAATATCATGTGTCTGAAAGTATTATACATTAATTTCACAACTTTTTTTAAAAGTATGTATTTCCATAGTATACTTAAAAAAATAATAATAATAATAATAATAATAATAATTGTGCACTTCTTATATATCTTGCCTTAGCCTGAATCCACACAGGTCAAAAAATCAAAACGGCATATAAACATCCTCCTTAAAAACTCACCTGACAATTCCATATTTGATTTAATCTAGGAATTAAAAAGGGCATCATCGTTTATACACTGTTAAATTTCATATATATATATATATATATATATATATATATATATATATATATATATATATATATATTGCATTCATATACAAATATTTAAATGATTGTTTATTGAGAGGTAAACAATACATACCAGTGAGATACAAATCTCTTGTTCTGCTGTGGCACTGATAGTAAATGTTTCTCTTATGACAATCTAGAGTACCTACCTTTTTTTTGTAAGGATGATGTTTGTGGTTGAACGGTGGTTTGACACACTTTCAAGTTTAGTTACCTCTGGTTTTAACAGCTTAAAAATGTTCCGTTAATTCTGGTCAATAAATCTACCAATTACTAAATGTAAATAAATATACCAATATATCATTTTTTTTTCCTTGATTTTCTTGTTAGCAACTGTTGGATATCGGCCTTATCAAATTTCTAGTCATTTTTGTAGTTTGGACCACATCCAGGCTGTAGCCTATGGCAAATCACATTTGTTATAGTGTAGGTGCTGGTCTTTAAATGGGCGTGTGTTTCCCATCAGCCTCCATTTGTCACTTGTCACTTCATAATACTCCACTGTGTTTCTGAAACTAATACTGAACCACAATGTAAAATAGCGTTTGGTGACTAGGTACACTCAAAAACAACACAAGTTGGGTTGAAAATGGATCAACCCAGCAATTAGGTTGTTTTAACCCAGCGATTGGGTTGTCTTAAGCAAACATTTAACCCAACTGCAGGGTTAAAACAACGCAATTGCTGGGTTAATCCATTTCCAACCCAACTAAAAGTGTAGTTACCACATTTTTTTTTTTTTGGTGAATTGATTTGCATAACAGTTTTACTACAAATACCATGGTTAATTTGTGGTTACCATGTTTTTTTTTTTTTTTAGTAAAACCATGGTTAATTTTCATAAGGGTTTGTTCCATCAGTGACTTTTAATTTATATTACCACATATAGTCATTGCTGAAACATGCTAATCTGAGCTTCATTGTTATTTTTTTTTGTATTTGTTTATTTTTTTGTCTGTAGTAGGCCTTTGCTGTTGTTACACTGTAGACCTATGGTTTATGTATTTAGAAGAATTTTCAAATTTGTGCTTTGTAAAGTGCTTTAAGCACTGGAAGTGCTATACAAAGTAAAGATGTTTTCAGTAGTAGCAGTAATAGGCCTATCAATGGTCAAGTCAACATGGTGGTAGTGCTGGGGGGAGACCCCTACTGGTGGGCGATTTGAATCTTTTGTTTGGAACCAGTGATTCGGATCATGTACAAAGTCTCAAATGGGTATTAATACATCATAATAATACATGTATACACGTGTAGTATGTTTTTTTGGCTAAATGATTACCATTTATATAACCACAGTTTTACCACAAATAGCGTAGCTTATTGGCCGATTAACCAATACAAAAATAAAAAATAAATAAAAAACAAGAACAATTAAACCGACACCATACTTAATGGTATTAGATGATTTGTTAATTGCATTTAATAGATTACACATTCAATAAATATTTTTTTTTATTGGTTTGTCAAATGTTTTTCATGCATGTTTGGGTTTTCGATGCATCTCATGTGAGTGTACATCATTCAATCAAATTTCTAATAATGTTATTTATTGAAGAAACAACAGTAGGAGCCACAGTACGTTTTTGAAGAAAGACCGGACTTTTATTCTATTTCCGCTGTAGCGCGTGCCGACCGGAAGTTGGAACAGGATCGAGGCGGCTGCAGTCAGTTCTCTTCATCACTCTCGCGCGTAACGGCCATCTTCCTTCAGCTCGAGAAGACTCTTCCTGCAGACATGGCCGACTATTCTAACGTGGCTCCGCCGTCCTCAAACTCCGGTGGAGGGATGAACGACGCTTTTAAAGACGCTCTTCAGAGGGCCAGACAAGTGAGTGCTTCGAAAGAGTATTGAAATGTTTTTTATCTTCAAGCCTTCCGCGTAAAAACCAATATGAAGCCCAACGAGCTCGTTTGCTAATGCGAGGCCTCGATGCGTTGCAACAAAGAGGTTTCAGTTTAGCGTTTTTTTTCTTTACTTCCTTACTTCAAGGTTTAACGGAAGAATAGTGGACTTTTATAAAATAATACGTATGTTTGACATATGTTCCTTAGAGTAAAAGACAAACGAGTAGTTTTAGCTCTACATTATTAGATATTTAGGTGAGCTGTAATTTACATACACACAAACAGGCACTTAACGTTAGCTGGAATTAGGCCCTGTGGGATGGCCTCAATGCATTCCATAGTTAGTTTCGTTTCAGTCATTTCTATAAGTAAGTAAGCAAAGTTTCTACTAATATATTGAAAGGCGAAACTTTGTATTTCGTGTTTTGGTGCTGCTGACTCGGAAGTAACGTTAGTTTTCTTCAGGACAACAGAAGAGACTGTAATTAGGCCATCATACTGTTACAGCTTTATTGTGATTTATACAGAACAATCGGAAACAGTTTAACGATGTAACTTTCAATGTCTTTTTAGATAGCTGCAAAAATAGGAGGTGATGGTGTACCCCCCTCTCCATCCTCCAATGAGTTTAGTTATGGAGGACAGAAGAGACCCCTTGAAGATGGAGGTAAGTGCATACGAACCAGGTTTTGGCTATTGTCTAAATATTTTTCTGACTTTTTTTGTGGATGCTTTGCTGCAATAGACTGATATGTAGTAATTATATGTTTAGTGATACTACGAAGTTTTGGTCTAAACTAGGCCTTTTCCCCCCTCTTTAGATCAACCAGAAACCAAGAAAGTTCCACCAAGCGATCGTAAGCATTGATTGTTCTGCATTGAACTGACTACCTATTAAATGTGTTGTTTAACCATTTCAAAGATGTGGCTATTTTCTTTGCTTATCTCATAATTTCATGCTTCTATTTGCATCAGCTTTTCAATCTGTAATGGGAGGCATGGGAGGCATGGGTGGCCCACCAAGGTAAATGTATATATTTTTAACAAAGTATTAAATCCTAAATGATAAGTAAATTTATGATTTCTGTCTTTCTTCTAATGATGCCTATCATGTCTGTGTGCAGGTCTATATCAGAAGAATACAAGGTTCCAGATGGCATGGTCGGCTTCAGTAAGTTGACCAATTCGTTTTTCCCCCTCAAATTCATATCCAAGACTAGAGGCATTGAATGACTTGCCTTTAAAATTCATCAATAATGCAGTGTTAATTAATCACTCATTTGCAGTCATTGGAAGAGGAGGAGAACAGATTTCAAGAATCCAACAGGACTCAGGCTGCAAAATACAGATTGCTCCTGGTGAGTCAAAATGCTGTGCCCTGAAGTTGTGTATCTGAGGCTCTTTGGAGCATGAATAAAGTGTTTTTTTTCTGCACTCTACCCAATAGACAGTGGTGGCATGCCTGAGAGATCAGTGACATTAACAGGCTCACCTGATGCCATCCAGTGAGTATCTCCCCATGTTAAATTTTTTTTTTCATTGTTAAACTGGGTATGGTATTTTAGAAGTGGGTCAAAACAAATGTACATTTTCCATAATAGGGCTGCAAAGAGGTTGCTGTCAGAGATCGTAGAGAAAGGCAGGCCGTCTCCAGCATTCCACCACAATGATGGACCAGGGATGTCTGTTCAGGAGATTATGGTCCCAGCCTCTAAAGCAGGTCTGGTTATTGGAAAGGGAGGAGAAACAATCAAACAGTTACAGGTAAACAAATGTGGTTTATTTATTGTTCATTCAAAGCTGCTTTGGGATTCCTACTTATTCTCTAACTTTGGACCATAAAAGCTTTGATCTCATTACATGTTTTCTAGGCATTTAATTTCTAAGAGAAAAAAAAACATGTATGCTTTTACTATTCCTTCACCTATGCTCACTATTCTTTAGTCCCTCCCTATCTTGTACTATTTTGAACAATGTCTGAATTTTTTTTTTTCTTAAGTGCTTCTTGTGTTTATTGCCTCTTAAAGATTAATTTTTGGTTGTATTCCTCTTTTGTGAGTCTCTTTGGATAACAGCTAAATGATTAATGTAATTGTGCAACACTAATTTAACAGGAACGTGCTGGAGTCAAAATGGTCATGATTCAAGATGGACCCCAAAATACAGGCGCTGATAAACCACTCAGGATCTCCGGCGATCCTTTTAAAGTTCAGGTGAGTACTTAAAGGCATTCACATTGCAATGTCAAATTATATCCGAAAATGTCTAAATATTTTTTAATGGCATGTCTTGATCTGTCCAGCAAGCTAAAGACATGGTGATGGATCTGATTAGAGATCAGGGTTTCCGGGAACAGAGAGGAGAATATGGTTCTAGAGCTAGTGGTGGAGAAGGTGGTCTGGATGTAAGTACTTTTTGATGAGATGAACCTAAAGTTTTGAGACTGTGATTTTATAGATTTAAATGGAATTTTGAAGGCTATTTGACTGTTGCTTTAGGTCCCTGTGCCAAGGTTTGCAGTAGGAATTGTGATCGGAAGGAATGGTGAAATGATCAAGAAGATTCAGAATGACACTGGTGTGAGGATTCAGTTCAAACCAGGTGAATACGTTTGTATGCACATCAATGTAAAAGCAAAACCTAAATCCGTTTCAGATCTTTTGACACAAATGCTTGTTGTTTGCTTCAGATGATGGCACCACACCAGAGAGGATCGCTCAGATTATGGGGCCTCCAGACAGGGCACAGCACGCAGCAGATATCATATCTGACTTACTTAGAAGTGTGCAGGCAGGAGGCCCCCCTGGTCACGGCGGGGGTAGAGGGAGAGGCCGCGGCCAGGGAAACTGGAACATGGGCCCTCCTGGAGGCCTGCAAGAATTTACTTTTACTGTGCCTTCTATGAAGACCGGCCTCATTATTGGCAAAGGTTTGTTGCTGATAATTACTTTACCTTTGAAAGAAAATTCAATTTTGTCATTAATTAAAAAAAAAAAGTGTGAATATTTTGATGATTTTTTTTTTATCCTCTCTCTCTAGGGGGTGAAACAATAAAGAACATCAGCCAGCAGTCCGGAGCCAGGATAGAGTTGCAAAGAAACCCTCCACCTAATTCAGACCCTAATATAAAGATCTTCACAGTCCGTGGATCACCCCAACAGATTGATTATGCCAGGCAGCTGGTTGAGGAAAAAATTGGAGTTGAGTGCCTTGGTTTCCCAACAGAATTGTGTTCTATCTATCTATCTATCTATCTATCTATATATATATATATATATATATATATATATATATATATATACACATACATACATACATACATACATACATACATACATACTATATATATATATATATATATATATATATATATATATATATATATATATATATACATATATATATATATATAATATATATATATATATATATATATACATACATACATGTAATGCTGCTCAGACAAATTTTTTTTGCCTGTTTATTTATTGCTTATTGACAAGCGCTTGTGCGAGGGAGGTTATGAGAGAGCTTCAACTTAAGTTTAAAAGTACACAGACTTTATTAGTCATAACTTCTGGAGAAAAATAGCGCAGACACTGAACAAATACGAAACTTTCTAATGCGCACGTGTCGACCTCCTGCTGTTGCACATACTTTGAAAGGCTACGCGTTTGGCTGTACACGTTAGCGTGTACGTATACTTTGGGCTTCAGTTCCACCCTCCGTTGAGTCAAATGTCATGAAGAGAACAGATATTGTTTTGAGGGGCAGGTTAATGTTTTTGATTAAATATTGAGTGCTAATTAATTATGTACTGCAACATTCTGTAAAAAGAGATTTGTCCATTTTGATTTCATATTGACTTTTAACATAATTTTTTTTCTTCTGTTTATCATAGGGTCCAGTTAGCCCTATGGGTGGCCCTCATGGTCCTCCTGGGCCCCATGGAGGTCCTTCACATGGCCCTCCTGGTCCACCAGGACCTCCTGCTCCCATGGGCCCATACAACCCTGGGCCCTATGGCCAGGGCCCTCCTGGACCACAGTAAGTACTTTCACCTTCATGGTGTTTAGCATGTCAGAGTTTTCACTTGTTCTTAAGGAGTCAGTCCAATTTGAGATTAACTAAGTGTTAGGGGTGTGAACCTACACTGGTCTCACTGTTCGATTACGATTATCATGTCATCGATTCGGTTCAATTCGATATCTTGATGCACCGCATCCTTATACAATTTTGTCAATAAATACAAGCAGTCAGATACATGAACTGAACCTTTAATTTGACCTGCTCAAAGAAAACAAGCTTCTTAAATGTATCAAACATCAAACAAAACTCAAGGCTGGACACAGAAGAGAACAGGAGCATTTAGAACAAATACACAAAAGGAAATACTAAAGCCACTTTAGTGGTTTATCGCACCGCAGAATGTCTATTCGCGTCTTTGCATTGACTTAAAATGTAAATCACTCACTTCTAGTGTGAACGCACCATAAGAGGTGGTCTGGGCCGCCTTAGTCAAAACTAAAGTCTACATGCATATGGTTGTTGAAAACACACATATAAATAATAGTGGTGGGCCGTTATCGGGCGATTAAAAAAAAAATATCCCCGTTAATCTATTCTCAAAGTTGGCTTGGGAGCTGGGTTTATACTACGCAAGCTATGATGACTTTCACCGTAATATTTTAGCCCGGATGTATAGCTACTTAGTCGAATTGCACTGTAGGGAGCGAGAACGAGTCTTCGAACCTGTGTATGTAACCGTATATGCTGTGAAGTTACCACATCAAGCCTGAAGGCTGGCTTCCGAACTCTGGTGTGCACCCGCGAACCGTAGCCTACTCGAGTCCTGACGAGCATGACTGACATACTGTAAACAGAGAGCTGTAATTTCTGCTTGTCTTCAGCGTTCTTAGAGCATTTGCAGTACATTCGCGGCAGATAGACGCAAGTGCCATTACTTACTGAAGCTTTGGAACTCCATTAAATCTGCATATAGTGTGGGAATTTAACATTTATATCAGTTTTGCAGAGACACATTTGTTCCCAAGGATAAATGAAATTTTGATAAATCAGATAGCTTTGATTTACACACGCGTGTTTTCCAGGTCGTGCTGGTTTTTCATTCAAGCTGAAATGTTCCCAGATGTCAACTCTTAAAGTAGTTGGAGCACTTTTAATTACTCACTCGGTTCTCGGCTCCCTCTGCCATTTTATGCTACCGTGACAGAGCACGTGCATGACAAACGACGTCTCAAAATAATCAGTACATTATAACCGGTTATGGTCTATTACTGAACCGATACCGAATCGTCCACCTTGCATCGCGATGCATCGAAGAAATTATTAATTTCGACACCCCTACTAAGTGTATCTTAAATTTAATTTTTTTTTATCCTTAGTGGTCCTCCAGCACCATACCAGCCTCAAGGTTGGGGCAACGGCTATCCCCACTGGCAGCAAGGGCAGCCAGATCCCAGTAAGTGCCCATAGATATGCTCGTTGGGGTTTATTTCTGAGTGTTTTCGTCATTACTAGTCAAAGTCATTAAAGTCACCATTTCAGTTGTCTGTTGGATGAAAAATTAATCTCTCTAAGGTGTTGGTTGTTCTCCAGATAAAGCAGCAGCTGATGCCAATGCTGCTGCATGGGCAGCCTATTATTCTCAGTACCAGCAGCAGCCCCAGGGCCCCATGACACCCACCTCTGCAGCCCCTGGCACAACCCAGTCAAACGGACAAGGTATGTCTTTACCTGCACTCCACAAAACCGCCACCCTTCCTTCACTCTAGATGTACAGTAGTACGTAGTAGCCTTTCAGTGTAGCCATCACTACTCAGTACAATGTTCTTTTTTTTTTATAAATGGTTTTATCCGTTGATCTGGGGTGGCCTTTTTCGACTAGCACTCATGGACAGGGCAGTTTCTGAGACACTCAACCTGTTTGTGCAAAGTGCCCCACCTAGCCAGGTGGAGGACTTTCTGCAGCCTTTGAAAGAATGGTTGTCAATTTCTCAAATTGTACCATTTTTAACAGGTGACCCGCAAGCTCCAGGTCAAAGTGGACAGGCAGATTACACCAAGGCCTGGGAGGAATATTACAAGAAATTTGGTATAAATATTTTGTAGCTTCGGGTTATTTTTTTTTTATTTTGAGAGAGAGATCAGGTTAAATAGCAGCAGGGCTTGAATAGCCAATCAATCCTGTTTTACCTTTGGAGTCTTGCGTGGGAAATTAGTGGTGAATTTTTTGGTGTTGGTCCACAGAGATATTGGTCTCAAACCCTGCTGTTCAGAATGAGGAGCTGTAGTGTCTCAACAGGTAGAAGGATTAACACATTGAAAACCATAAATGAGATTGTACTGCTCATTTTCGTATATGCCTATAATGGATAAATATATGCCTTTACAATTTTTTTCTTGATATTACTGTATTTCAATGCCAGTTGCACTTACAAATAGGGCCGGGCGATAGCGATAATTATCAGGATATATCAGAATTCAAACAGCAGCTCAGCCGCAGCGTGAACTTACTAGAGCAGGTGACTTGTTTTTTTACTGATTGGTCTCGTATCATGTGACCACTTAACAGTGCTGTGAGAAGTGTTTGAATTCATTGAGCACGGTCACAGTGATTTTTAAACTATGTTTAACCAGAGAAAACAGCACTGACAAACACGAAAAAACATTGTACCATGAACGATCCAGTTATGCTTTTCGATCCACACATCTTTTACTATGGATTTACCATAGTAACACTAACCGGCTGGCCTACATTGTACAGCGACCCACAGGGAACACCCCGATGCTTCTGGTATTCACATGGCAGAAATGTGGTATATTCATGTCAAATGTTATTATATTAATGTATAATACATTTGAAAGGCTATGTGTTTAACTGTACACACATAATGCATTTGTTCAGTTGTATTTATAGTACAAAATGAGTTTAGGCTACTGTTTTTCATAATACATACAATAGAAACCATATAGTTACATTTTACCATGCTAGTGAGGTGCTAGTATATATGGTTTTACCCATCGTTATTATGATCTAAATTAATTAATCTATGGAAGACCAATGGTTAATTTGAATAAAAGTAGAGTCTGAAAAAAAAAAAATCAGTATTTTGTTAATGAACAAATTTACATTTGCATCCTAAAGCAAGCTACTGCTCGTGTCAAGTGTGCATTTCTAGAAGACAAAACATACTAATATTAATATTGCAGCCTGCCCTGCAAACTACCAAAGATATGCATAATAGTGGTGTAACGGTACACACAACTGACTGTTCAGTACAGGGATGTAGTTCAAACCGGCCGTTCGCTGTAGGCTTTGAAAGGGAACTTCTGTTAAAAAAATATCGCTTGGCATTGAACTTTGAGCTTTATAATTTTACAGGTATTATTTATACTCTAACAGCAACATTACACACTAACTAAAGTTTGAAAAATGGGATAATGAAGAACAGGACCTTTTAAAGGTTAACAACAGAGCCCAAACTCTTAACCTAAATTCAGTTGCCATTTATTTTTAGATATACAAAATCAACACGTTGTGTTGTATCCTCAACATACCTTCAGCTGTTGCTGTTGATTTATGTTTATTCTTTGACTAGGACGAGATGATCGCGTTAACTCGCGCGCCGTGCTGCTGCTTGAACTGATGCGCCTATTCAGTGATCGATCACACCACATTAAAGAGTGTCAAAAGTACTTTCAAACGATAAATGCAGTTAATATTTTTGTGTGGGTACTAGGGCTGTCACTTTTTATCCGATATTCAAATATGACGTGAAACATCCGTAATCGAACTATAAAAAAACTGTCAGTTTTTTCCCGTTTTGTCTGACAAAACAGTCAGGAGATTAACGTTGGTGGAGTTGAATTTGAAAAATGGTGTGTATTTTCTCCACATGAGAACGTGTAGTGTGAGTGCCACGGCTTGTCGGACATAGCAACAGTAACTAAAGGGGGTGGGTCTTTGCGAATGGTAGATATTCAAATATATTCGAATACATTGCTTGATATTCAATATCCGTTCGAATTAGATTTTTCTAAAAAATGACAGCCCTAGTGGGATCTCTGATTGAAATGTTCTGTGCGTTCAACAAGCCTGCTGTTAAAGATTGCATTCGGTACCGTTCAGTACACGCGTGCACCGTAATGAAAGTCCTGTTCCGAAACGGTTCGGTACAAATACGTGTAACGTTATACCCCTAATAAAAAATAGAAGATGAGAAACTGAAAAATTATTTTAATGTAAGTTCACTCAAACATATTTTGATGTAGAAAACATTTTATTTTGAATATTCTACCTTAGATTTGTGAAATGTTCTGACAATAAAGAGTAGTTTAAAACCACAATTAACTGCCTATTGTTTACAACTTTCACTCAGGAGCAAAAATCTGCCTCTAAATTTGAAAATAAATAAAGATTTGATATGCATCATAATTATTGATAATGACTGAAATCAAAAATGTTGAATTTTTGTGTTGCCATGTTGCAATTTAAGATTGAACATTGGTCTGGGGAGTCTGCTCTATTTTTTCTTCTGTACAAGAGGCATGATCAATGAGCATAATTTAAATGACTCAATTGGATAGTCCTTCAACCAGTCAGACCACAAAAGGCGTGATCAACGGGCTACGATCCATCCCTTCGTGTTAAACCTGCCAATAGCGCGATGGATAAGCCAGTCTGTGATTTGGTTCTTGCAAAAGTATAACAGAAGCAGTATAAATTAATGTCCAGGTTTCCAGACTGAGTTGCAGGGCGAAATCAAATCGTCGGCAGATCAGGCTGGGTTTATCCAGTCTAGCCCAGCCCTATTTATAAAGATAACATTTGAAAAAAATTGAAAATCTTGATACTACCCTAATCTTAAATGATTGCTTTAATTGAACCGGTATTCTGTCAAATTTAGATATTTTTTTGTATAGTGAATTTGGTGGTAGAGTCATAGTATTAGTGTATGTTTTTAACAGAATTGTCAGTAGATAGAGCAATATGTTCTCTTCAATGTGATTGATCTGCATAAGCTCGTGATTAACGTCTGTTTGATCTTGTTTCTTCAGGTCAAGGACAGCCTCAGCAGGACTACACGAAGGCATGGGAAGAGTACTATAAGAAACAAGGTGAGACATGGCTGTGGATGTAGATGCCTCATTTTTTCTAAAAGTTTTGGGCAGCTGCAACTCTTTCACAGTCCTCTGCAGTAGAGCTGCTGTGGACTCGGCTGCCCTAGAGTAAAGTAGTGGGTTTCTGTCCCGGCTATTGGAGGTTGTGTGGCCGGGGTCGTTCCCCCACTTACAAACATTTTTTCATGGACTTGCTTAGCTTTAACCATGTGCTGATTTATTGTTCCTCAGCTTCATTTTCTATCTTTAATGTTTTGGGTTTTATTTACTCTCAGGTCAAGCTGCTCCCCAGGCAGCGGCGGCAGCGGCGACGTCTCAGCCGGGAGGTCAGCCAGATTACAGTGCAGCGTGGGCAGAGTACTACCGCCAACAGGCAGCGTACTACGGCCAAGGCGCCCCTCAGGCAATGGGAGCTGCACCCCAGGCTCAGCAGGTACACTCCCACTAAAACTCTTTGCTCTCTTCAGATGTGCATGTCTACGGTTTTGCCCCCTCTTTTTTCTTCTAACATTTTACTTCCACAGGTTCAGCAGGTTTCCAGACGATTGTCGATACACAATTAACCAAACACTTTCCTCCTCAAACAGGCTTCTTTTATCTATTTTCTTTTATTTATTTTTTTATTTTGGGAGGGTGTTGCATAAATGTTTCTGCTCTTAACATGTTGTGTATTTCTTATGTATTTCTTCTGCACAGGGCCAGTAATGTGAAGTGGACATAAAGTAAATGCTACATTGTCAGAAAAAAACCTTTGTTAAATGTTTGGATGCAGACGCCATGATGAAGATCTTAATTTCATTGGTTTGAGTGTTAATGCTAGATCGCAGACCGGCTCCAAAGTCAAGTATATATATATTTTTTTTCCTTTTTGTTTTGCCACTCTTGTAAAGTAACGGTTTGTTTTTAGTCGGGTAATATTGGTCATTCCAGCTCCTGTATCTCCTGTATCTCATGTAGTTTTGAGACTAAACTATAGTCATTTCCATGTAAATCATCTCAGTTTTAATATGATATGCCTGTTGTGTTTTGCAATAAAACAATGAAACCTCCTGTGTTGGTAAGTGGGGTGCAAAGGTGGGGAATGTTTTGTGAATTTCCTTTGGGTTTGGGGGGGGGTCTTGTATGCAAATTTACAGAAAGAAAATGTTGCTCTTTTTTTTTTTCTCCAACTGTCTATTACCCTTGATTTTTAGTTTGATTCCTGGTCTATTTTAAAGTCACAAGTAAGAGATCATTGATCACTTGACATTGCTTGTTTGACAAATGGACAGCTGTTTTTTTTTTTTTTTTTACTGGTCATTGCTGTGGATGTAGGTGTAGGCAGGTTATCTAAGGCAAAGTGGCTTGATGTTGGCAAGGTATGTGATTAACTCAATAACTCTTAAGTGCTGTAGTGTTGCTCATCCTTGTACTGCATTTCACCTGGTTTGTTGAGGTAGTCTGCACTGTTAATGAGAGACATTTCCTCCCTCACAGGCAAGATTAGGAAGGCGGTAAGCAAGTATGCGTCTTTACATAAACTGTTCCTTTTATATATATATACATATATATATTGTGACTGCAATCATGTTGCAAGTATTTTAGTTTGTTCTCCAAGTTTGCTGCTTTTTTACAGGGCAGGTCAAGTGTTCTGATCAACAGTTATGCCTTGCGAAAATACTTGTCCCCATTATATTTTTAAATGTCTAAAATCCACCAATTGTGTATATATTTATATCAATATTTTCTGGCATTTCTAAAACGTTTTGATACAATTAAAAAAAGCTCAAATGCGAACGTGGACTACCTTTTTGTCTGCCCATTGTTTGTTAGCATTTTTCCAATATAGGCCTGTAGGTTTTTGGAGACTCTGGCCTTCCACACCAGTGAAATGAGCTCTCCACTGTAAGTACAAAATGTACATGACTTTGCGGCCCAATTTGTTTTGCTGTCAATGCATTGTCTTTGACTGACTGTAGCGCAATGTATTTAAATAATCTAAATGTTGCCCTTTGGGGTAAGTATGTCAGGGCTGTAACTTTGACTTTACATGCATTCAAAATAATGACTACCCTTTTTCACATTGGACTGTTATTTTTGCCATAACAGCATTGTGTGATATTTACAAATTGAGTCATTGCCATGTTGACACTGCTTTAGTCTCTCAGACTTTTCATATGAAACTGTGAACTGTATCACTGTGTTTAAGTCAGGACGTCTGTAGAAACAGCATCTTTTTCTCATCTGACTTAACACTGACTAGACATTTTTGTGAATTGTACTGCCAAGTGTTTTGTACTGCATATAGACCCATAAAGACCCTCAGCTAATGACCTCTCTCAGATGTTAAGTAGTATTAATGTCCAATTTCTAAACCTGTGCCTGACCTGTTTGTGTGATTTTGAGGTCATTGAGGCTGTCAATTTAATTCAAGTTCTTTTGATTTGACTGTTCATTAGTGAGCAGTGCAATGTCTAATTTTGCAGTGTCATCCCTGACCTTGCACCTTAGGTTCTGCAGCAATAACACAGGTAAGAATATCCTAAGAAATCAAAACAATTGAACCTGTGATCTAGTGCAATGCTTTTCACAAATGAAACCGAGGTCAATGTGCGCTTTTTCAATTAAGGATGTCTCTTTAAGTAAATAGACTGGCGTACGCCACATGTCGGAATTTAGGTCTGATGGAAGTATGTTTTTGTCCATATGAATTGCATGGCATTGACCTGTAGCGCTCAAAACAATGTTTTTCCTCTGTTGACTTGACATCTTTAACTAGAATTGTTATGCTTTTCTAAATGAACCCAATGTGATTTAAAAAAAAAAAATAGAAAATTGATTGCCAATTTATTAGCTTCCTGGTAAGTGTTTAGTTTGGTCCTGTTCTACTGTTAATACAATGCATGCAGATGCGAAATGATCCAGAGCTAGTCCTATGAATGCACTCACTGATAACTGACGTATACTGTATGTATGCTCATGTTTCATTGGTTTGCAAGCTTTCTTAATGCCCCTCTGTAGTGCTAATGTTTGTCCCACATTGCTGCCTTCATTCTCACTCACAGTGTTGAAGATGCTGCAGGCGTAGTTCGTAGAATCAGGTCCTAGTTTGTCCGTAAGGAGGAATCCTTTGAGTCTGTGCCTCCGCTGAACGTAGACTGTTCAAGGGCTCCATTATAAGGTAAAAATATATCATGAGGAATCTGTCATTGCAAAGTCAATGTTTCTGTTAGTTTAGGGTGATGTCAGTTAGTTTTGATTATAGAAATGTAGCCATGTTTCTGTATTATTGGTTGAGTAATGGTTCTATGAAATGTTCGAGTACATGCTTTGCCTTTTGTTGACAAGCGTAGGGATTTAATGTACATCAATGCTGTACAGGTTGGACCATGACCAGACCAGGAACTTTTTTTTTTTTTTTCCGTTTTAGTTGATATATTTGCCAGACTGGTTTCAGTTAGTTTCTTTAAACCTAGTCTTTGTCCATTGCTGCATATCTTTTCATATGCATGCAAGATGTGCTTTCCTTTGAGCAAATTGTTCACAACAGAATTCGTGGGGTCTAAAAACGAAGAGAAAATCGGAGGCTAGCTGAGAAATTTGGAGCATGCCTTTGAGGTAAAACAAGCTATCATGAACTGTTAAAGCTGTTGAATGTACTTTTGATTTCTGCTGAGAATTGTTGGTCTGAAATGTTGAGGATTGTTGCCATTGTCATCAATAAAATTGTACTCTTTACAAATGGCTCAGGTTTTTATTTCTCATGTAGTGATATCAATGGTTCTATATACAATACATTTTATACTGGATTACTTAAATACAAGCAGCCTTAACTTAAACATTACAGGACAAAATACTTGAACTTCAGGTCACATTACATGTACTATTTGTAAGGCTTATTATAGACCATGTAATGACTCACATTCATGTGCTTCTCACAGTATCACTAAAAATGTCAAATTCAGTGTTGAATATTAATTTCAATAAAGTGACCTACAGGAAGACAAATGAATAACATCCTCTTTCCAGATTTATCAAAATACTTCCAATAAAGCTTTTAAGTCTCAACATCAATGACCCTTAATTCTGATCATTCATTGCACAAATCATTCATTACAAGTCAAATTACTACTGGAACACAACGGCGTGTAAAATAAACATCTCCCTTTTTATCTAATTCATTCTAAACTTTACACTGCATTGGCATGGCACTAATAATGACTTGGAAGACAATAATCATGATGTGCACTAGACTCAGCAAATGTAGGAAATAAGTACACGCCCATTAAAATGTGGGGGTTGCGACATACGGGCACATCACTGGACCTGTGCCTCCAGCAAAGCACTGGGTACCAGGTGCAAAGGTGTGCCACTACAGCCATTTAGGTGACGGATTGTGTCGGTACCCAGGTATGCCAGAAGCAGCTCAGAGCGACGGTGAAGCAGGTGCAGGATATCTTCAGATAGAGTGTCCAGACTAGAGTAACGCACTTTATCCAGGTCGAAGATGTCCTTCAGGAAGAACAGCACCTGCTCCTATGGGATAAAAGAAAAACCATTTTGTTCCTGAATTACTACATTTAACAAAGCTGAAGTTGAAGGCATTTGGTGAAGATTGTACCTTGGTAGTCCCATCAGTATTACATTTGGCTATGCAAAGTTTAATCCATCCCTAATCAAAAACACCAGAATAAGCTAATCAGCTTTACTAGACAATTACAGGTAGGTGAGTTTGATCTGAACTCTTCAGGGCAGTGGACATCCAGGCCAGATTCGAGCAACCCTATACTACTTGGACAAAGCCAGCAGAATCTTTTATCCATGGGTGTGTAATCCTGCTCTTGGAGGGCCAAGGTCCAGTAGATTTCAGCTGGCTCTAGTGTTTAATTCAATGTTTCCCAATCTTGTTCCTGGAGGCACACCAACAGTACACATTTTAGATGTCTCCCTTATCTGAAACATTCATTCCAGGTCTAGGGCTGTGTTCCAGTTAGGATTGTTATGTCCTTCCCTCACTAACTTCCCTCCGTCTCATTGACTCGGATGTATGTCATTGCTAACATTGCATGAGTGCCCAATACTGGCAGAACCCTTGCAATGGGCTGAACTGGAACATCCTAAACCCTTGATCACTTGGAATCTGCTATGGAGTTTACTTACTTACTTTTTTCCCTTTTGAATTTGTTTAATGCAGCATTATATGTACATAGATGTGTTTGGGTTGTTTTAAATATATTTAAAAAAATATAGAGTTGTTTGTGGAGGGGTCAATTAAACACTGCGTTGTTGCGTGTTGCATTGTGGTATATGAAGCTGCCTGAAGTGTACAAGTGACAAACTCACTCCCTTGGTCAAAATCAAGGGGTCTAGGGTCTATCCATATAAACATGTCCACTTCACAAAGTGGAACGCACTTCAAAATGGGAAGTTTGCGAGTGTATGTCTAAAAGCGAAGTGGAACGCAGCCAGAGCCTCTTCTAACAATCTAATGAGTTGAATCAGGTGTTTGATTAGAAGAGTTAAAAAAATGTGTAGTGTTGGGTTATCTTCTCCATACTCAAATTGAGGCTTCCTCGTTCCTCCGTCTTCTAACCTGTGACCTGAAAAATTATATAATCCAGCCATCTTAAAGGGCATCTCATTCTATAATTGCGCCGTGAGGAATGAGCAGCGAAGGAAGCTTCCGGAGGAGTGATGAGCAAGGAAATACAAGTGTACACTTCCCTCACGTTCTAAGGGAGTGGAGCTAAGATGGGAGGAAAGCAATTGAGGACGCACAAATGAGAAGCACCTTTGGAGGAGTGCCTCCAGGAAACAGGGTTATTAGCAACTTCTAGTCAGGTAGGTTAGAGCTAAACTCTGCAGGAAAGTGCCTCTCCAGAACAAAGATTGGACACCCCTGCTTTTATTGAACGAGATTTAAAGGAACACGACTTTTTTTTTAAAATAGGCTCATTTTCCAAGTCCCCCCTACTGGTGGTAGTATACACCTTCGACTTACTATCACAGCCCTTTACAACACAGAACCATGGCGAATCACACAGGTAAATCCACAACACAATTTTTCAGCTGCAAGCCTGAAACTTTTTTTGCACACTACACGAAATAAGTGCCAGTCACATTGAAAGTTACCTAGCTGGGGGCTACTTTCAGCGCTGCGTAATATCATTGCGCTGCTGCAGCCATGGTACGGCCCGCGAAGATCCGAGACTATTACGCAGGAATGAGAAAGTAGTTCCTAGCCATATAGGTGTAGAAAATTGCAACTTTTCATTTTCAGTTGGTCTTAGCACACAATGTAACTGTAGAAGAGTCAAGTTTTAAATAGGAAAAATATTGAAAGTGTCTTTGGTCATTTTTTGAATGAGATGCAAATGGTCTGATTAGAATCAATGATGTATGCCAAGCTATGCTAAAAGTGCTACCGCCAGATACAAAGATCGGCTGAATGGATTCAAAAACGGTAAACTCAAACTATTTAACTCTAGGGGACTTGGAAAATGAGCCTAATTTTAAAAAAGTGGAGTGTTCCTTTAAGGGAAATTCCCTCTGGACCAAGGGTGTCCAATCCTACTCCTGGACAGAGTTCAACTCCAACCCTAATTAGATACATCTGAAGCAGCTAAAATGTGTTGACTTGGCCACCTAGTTTCTAGGAGATGCATTACAATTTTTCTGTCAACAAACTTATAAGTTGTTTCCTCCAGTGCAACTCTTGGAAAGGTCAAAGATTCAACCACCTCACCATTTCTTCTGAACTTAGTGTTAATTATGGGACATTCTCTAATCACATGGTTCTTCAATTGTAATGTAAAGTTTGACAGGAGGTCAGTGTCTGTAGGCATGCCGTTTGAGACCAACATGCTTTAGGATACAGAGGTCATCAAATAACACCTCACCTTGAAGAAGCCGCAGAAATCGTGCAGGGAATTTTTGGGACCTAGAAACCCCCAGGCCAAGACAGGACTTATGTGTTCACACACTGCATAGAAATGTGCAATGAAGCCATCTTGAACCTACACACACAAAATTAAATTAAAATACATCCCGGCTAAAAACAAAAGGAGCTGTTTGGATTTAAATAGGCAAATGCTTAAGGATTTATGAAAAGAAAATACATTTTATTGCAAGGAGTTTTATTTCCATCAAGATTTTGGTCCATCACTCTGTAAAGTCTCCTCCAACACATCCCACTTTAAGACTTTAAAGCTACACTGTGTGATATTTTCCCCCATCTAGCGGTGAAAAGGTATATGACCATCCAGTGAATATTAGTTTCTGTTCCTCTCAATTCCGATTTCGTTTTAACTCCTACGGTGGCCGATTTACATTCCAGTTCGACCTCGTCCATGAGTGTTCCTTTAGAAAACTATTATAATTTGTCAGTTAACATGTAGGTTATGGCATATATGTAAAATGAATAATAGTTGTACTTTTTCATTATTTTTTACCATTTCATTGCTAACATCAGCGATAAGGTTCCCAGACGAATGCAAGCTAATCTTAGTAAAGTAACTTTTATCAGTGCTATGGTTATTCTGTATATTGTACGACATCACTAGCGTAAGGCAAAGTTTACATTGTAGGCTATATCAGTCTCAAGCAATCCCGCTCTTCACATTCGACACAGTGCCATCGAGTGTTAAAACGCGGCGAAGCTTGAATTTACGGGTATGTCCCTCTTTGGTTCATGTACTTTCAAGATGGAGGGGCAACATGGCGACGCGCATTCGAACCCCTCACCCGTATGTATTTTCAATGGCATATTATACACTTACGAGAATACTTTATTACTTGAAAGAAGTAAATATACATTAATGAGCACATATATTTTTGAAAGAACTAAGTGTTTTTAGCTAAGAATAAACTAAAAAAGTTACACAGTGTAGCTTTAAGGTCTTCACTGAATTTAAGGTCTGGACTCAGAGGTGCCGGTTCATGTGAGGAAATGATTCTTCATGCTCCCTCTCAACCATTCTTTCACAATTTGAGCCTGATGAATCTTGACAAAATCATCCTGGAATATGGCCATGATGTGTCTTCCAACATGTGAGTTTAAGAAATGAAAAGCTACACACTCCACCAGTAAGGGTTAGAAGAACTGTTGCCAAACATATAACATGCTAGAAACATAATCACAGCAATAATGATCCAATCATTGACTCTTAAGCATTTGCCAATATAAATCCAAACAACCGGGCAGTTTAAAATCGTACAATTCAGATTCACATTTCAAGCAAAACTGCAGGCCTTGGCATCCTGGTTGCAAATCTCAACATTACCTTCATATGTTGTCTCTTCTGCTTCAGAACGGACCAACAACTTGATGCAACAGCCTATGAAGGTAAAATAAAGTCTTATGAAACAATTTTGTAACCGAAATGTCCTTTCGTCAAATGATCAAATGCCAGACATTCTGTACACACCGTCTCTTTGAAGGAATTGTTGAGCCAGCGATTGTTAACCACATTTTGAATTGAGACTGGTGGATTCTCAAGATCCTCAAAAGAATCCATTAGGATAAAGTCAAGAACGATGTCATAGAAGTTCAGATGTTTAACCTGAAGAGAAAAAACCCAAACTTCATAAGATAAGGTGTTCAAATTTTTACTGAAGATACATTTTCAGGACAGGTCTTGTATCTCTATAAAACGAGATCTCTCACCCCTCTTGCAGAAAGCTCCATTTCTGTGTTCTCCCAGTGGTCTGTTTGCTCCATGAAGCTGATCATTTCTTCGAACACCTCCTCAAATCTCTTTGGGCTCTGCAAACCACATAACACAGGTCTGTTAGGTTGGGGACTGTTCATTCATATATGATCACATAAAGCAGGAAGGACACTCACCTTTCTTGCCTTAACAATTATTGAAGACAATATCCTCTTTCCTGTGTCAGCCAGAAATGCTCTAGTTACTCTTTCACATAAGATGACCTGTATAAAAATAAAAGGTACAGTTTAAAAGTTTTCCCTACACTTGCAGTCTTGTTGACTTAACAATGGCTGCCACATGCAGGTCTGAGAAGTGCACAAGACCTCAGGATGTCATTTTAGGTTTCAAAAGTGTCCTCTGCAATGCCCCCTTTGTGGCCTAACCCTTGATGTGTTTCTGTCAAGCCCACACTGAGGCGAGTGCCATGGCATACTTCAATATGACAGTCAATGTGGCATTATGTCACAAAAGTGTAGACTCAGAGAAAGACTGGGAGGGCTTTAGGGTTCCATTTGGACATGACTGCAGACTAAAGACTCTGCCCCATGCAAGTAGGGCTGGGTATCGTTTGAATTTTAACGGTTCCGGTTCTACTTAATCGAAAAACCACTTGGATATCATTCACATTTATTCTAAGTCTTATTGCAAAACATTTCTTTGCAGCTGAATACCAAAAAAAGAAATTAACAATCACACAAATAAATACAGCTGAATAAAGATACTATTGAAAAAAACAGTGTTTTAAGATTTCCAGGTATTCAACTAGAGAAACTAATCAAATGTAAACAACACTGCACTTTATGAATAAATTATGCATTACAAATATAGTCACAAAAGTTATTCAGTCAAGGACAACAACTTAATTTCCTTTTGTCTTTTGTTGTTTGATTAAGGTTATTATAGAGACGGCAGCAGGAATATTAGGCTGCTGTCACTTTGAGAGCGGCACGGATCCAATATACTGCGTTTCCACATGCGTTTTCTTTGTCAACTGTTTACATTCACTTAAAGGAGCGAATTGCAACAGGTCACCGCTCACCCCTCCTATTCAAAGCACGCAGAGAAGCTACGGTGGTGAAAAAAATGACAAAAAATGTAATTGTTGGAGACAATAGAGAGTAGCTAGTTTAGGGCTCCTATAGAAACATGGCAACTTCACTGTAAGGGGATCTGTGGTGTATGTAGATGGCTCATTCTAAGGTAATAAAAACATAACAGTACATTATGTAAGGCCTTTATACACCACTGAAAACAGTGATGTATATTATATTGCATTTCGGTTAATAGATCCTCATACATACTACACACTGAACCTTTAAGTCATTAGACTGTGTTTACGAGTCTATTTTGACATTTTTGTGTATTTGTCCATTCAAGTGCAAAAAGATGGGGAAGACAACTCAGTGTCACAAACTATACAGTATGATGGGCAGCTTTCTGTGTCCATTTTGATATTTGATAGAAATTCAAAACACAAAACTAAGTCTAATGACATTTATTAATTGAAATTTCTAAATAGAGCCACTACCTAGTAACATTAAAAGTAGGTAATCCAGAAAATAGTGCTTAATATTCAATGGACTAAAGCTCACAAAGCTGAATTTTGCATTCAGGATATGAAAAAGGAATACTTTACCTGACACGCCTCACGTATACAGTGCAGTTTCGCCAGGAAGTCAGTGTCTCCAAGGCATTCAAGCATTTCTGTTCTGATTTTAAAAGAAGATTACCAATGGACAACTGTTTTTGCATGCAACAAGCAATATTTTCAGAAATAATGGCAAACAGATCTGTTCAGACTTCTGATTGGATGAGCCATTTAAATAACCAATACACACGTATCTGTGAACATGACTGAACTTTGTTAAAACATCTATGTCGACAATATTATCTACAGCTAGTCTAGTGGACTATTTGAATTAAATAACTGATTATTTTGATTATCATTATTACATTTATACTTGCGTTAAAGCAATCTATTATATAAAGTGGTATATAAATAAACCAAGTGCAGAACTCATGCAAACATATCTCTATAATCAGATGCTTTCTTAACAACTGTTTTCTCACCGATTTTGTAATTGAGAGGAAAGCGTGCAGCACATATTTACATATTAATCTAAATGCCACTCTGAGCAGCATGTGCGGTGTAGGGATGTTCATTAACAGTATGCTGCTTCAAGAATACTTTTCTAACTTTTTACCCATAAGTGAAGAACGGAAAAGAACTTCGCCATGGCCTTGACACACTTGACTCACCGTAGCACTCGACAGGAGATCTCGCCCTCCTCAGCCATCTGCAGGGCGTCCTCATAGAAGGGATGATATGACAGTGCATGGGCACTCCTTAACTCTCTGTGCTCAGATAACTGCAACAGATTGCAAGATTTAAGATGTGTTTTGCATAATTCATTCAAAACTTTATATATTTTATGCTTAATGTATTCCATTTCTTACATTTCTTCCAACCAGATTGAGTGTTGACCAGGGATGTGCACCGGAACTAATTTTATAAAGTTTAAATGGACATTTTGTTACCAACTTGTCTTAAACCCCCAGAAGACAAAAGACAGTATATATAAGCAATCCAGGAAAAAGGAAAATTATCAGCTGGAAGCTAGTTATTTTAGTGTATATAGTTTTAAATATGGATTTTTTCATAAATCCATCACTTTGCTTCAGAAGGCCTCTATTAACCCCCTGGAGCCGTATGGATTATTTATCAGATAAGAATATCATATACACTTAAGATGGCTTGAGGATGAGTAAATCATGGGGTAATTTTCATTTTTGGGTGAACTATCTCTTTAATCTATGAATCAAACCGTAAAATAGGTCATATACATCGGCAGTGTAACAAAATATTTAAGAGTATTTTATAAAATAAATACAAAAGTCACTGTTTGGATTTAAATATGCTTAAGAGATTGGATCATTATTTGCAGTGATTATTATGTTTCTAGCATGTTATATGTTTGGCAACAGTTTTTCTAACGGTTCTTCTCTTGCAAACGGTTCGTCGAAAATCGATGCACCTCTTGATGGAATTTTTGTGATGTTATTTCCTTCCATTTTTTGGAAATCTTCAAGAAACAAGAGTCCAGCTCTCTGTAAAGTCTCCTCCAGCACATCCCAAAGACTTTCACAGAATTTAAGGTCTGGACTCAAAGGTGCCAAATCTGCCAATTCATGATTCTTCATGCTCCCTTCCCAAGCATTCTTTCACAATTTGAGCCTGATGAATCTTGACATTGTCATTCTGGAACATGGCCATGATGTGTCTTCCAACATGGTTGTTTAAGAAATAAAAAGCTACACACTCCAATTAGGGTTAAAAGAACTGTTGCCAAACATATAACATGCTAAAAAAATAATAATCACTGCAATAATGATCCAATCTTAAGACTCTTAAGCATGTTTTGCTCTCACCTCTGCGGCAGACACAAAGGAATCTGTCGAGGCGATGCTGATTGAATCTCTGAGACAGGTGTCCTCCAAGTCCTCCCGCACGGAGAGATCCATGTGCTTATCTGCCAGATGAAATGAGGGAAGATTAGACTGAAGTGCCCTTATTTCACATGGGTGAGCAAACTGGCCTAATTCCAAAACAGCAGACAGCATAAACAAGTAAGTCACATGGAGAGATTCAATGGAATTGAAGGACAAACGTGCCAATGGGTTTACATGTGGAAGGGTGTGAACTGAGCGCATAATGCCTTGAGAGCTTGGTAGTGGGTAAGAGGTGGACATGTAAACAGCTGTAAGGAAACTTTGGACCATGAGCAGCTTCTTTATTTAGATACAGAACATGAGATGAGCCTTAGTAATATGCAGCAACACAAAGCAGAACGTGCACATTTGCACATCTACTGTGTCCAGTTCGTTGTTTGATGAAAGACTTAAGGCGTAGCTCACTCAAAAAAGAAAATGCTGTTGTTCCAAACCTGTGACTTTTTTTCTCTTCTGTAGAACACAAAAGATATATTGAAAATGTATCTTTGATCATACAATAAGTCAGTGTCTACTGTGTTCTTTTGGATCCCAAAGACGTTCATTGTATGGATTAAAATGATTTAAACATCACTCAAATCATCTTTTGTGTTCCATAGAAGAAGGTAAGTCACAGGTTTGTTTTGACATGAGAAAAACTAAGTCACCATAGTCCATAGTACACTTGCGGCTAGGGTTGCCAACTTCAACAAAGGAAAATAAAGAACAATCTTGGTTCTTTATAGAAAAAACAAGTGACAGTTAATGGGACATTCAAAATATAGTTATTTACAAGGGGTGTTCAACACTTGTTCTCTTGGTTCTTTTTGTTTGAACCCAAAAATAATTGATGTATTTAGTTCTGGTTCGCTTAGCGTTCAATTCAGTCTTTTTTAACTCCAAAAGCAATACAAAACTGTCTTTATGACCTACATTATGCAACGGAACTTACCAAACACTCAAAACAATGCTGTGTGCTGAACGTGCTCTTTGTATTGCCCACATATGATGGTATTTAACTACACCCATCTTTTCAGGGGTCTCGGTCCGCTTGTTTGGTTTGGATGGCATACTTATTCAAATGAACCACACAGACCAATGGTTTTTATGGAACCAACAGTGATGTCATCGTCCAGCTTAGTTCAGTTCTCATACAATAGTCTCAGTACAGTCAAATCAATAATATTGCAGAATATGAAATATTCCCAACTAAGCAAGCCAAAAGGCTTTGACTTTGAATGTGGCATGGTTGTTGGTGCCAGAGGGGCTGGTCAGAAACTGTTTCTCACGCGCAACCATCTCTAGGGTTTAAAGAGAATGGTCTGGAAAAGAGAAGATATCCAGTGAGTGGCATTTCTGTCGACAAAAATGCCTTGTTGATGCCAGAGGTCAGAGGAGAAAGGCCAGACTGGCTCAGCTGATAGAAAGGCAACAGTAACTCAAACACTTGTAAAAACCGAGGTCTGCAGAAGAGCATCTCTTAACGCACAATTGAACCATGAAGCAGACGGGTTATAGCAGCAGAGGACCGGTGCCATTCCTGTCAGCTAAGAACAGAAAACTGAGGCTACAATTCACACAGGCTCACCAAAATTGGACAATAAAAGATTGGAAAATCATGTTGCGTGATATGATAGTCAGGTCAGAATCTGGCATAAACAACATGAAAGCAGGGATCCATCCTGCCTTGTATCAGGTTCAGGCTGTTGGTGGTGTAATGGTGTGTTGGATATTTTCTCTGCACACTTTGGTCCCCTTAGTACCAAACTACCAATTTAGCATTGTTTAAACACCACAGCCTTCATAAGTATTGTTGCTAAACCATGTACACCTCTTTATGACCACAGTGTACTCATCTTCTGATGTTTAATTCCAACAGTATAAAATGCATGCCACAAAGCTTAAAGCAGTCCCTCCTGGAAAAAGCTTTTGCAATCGCCTGATTTAATGCATACTCAGCCAAAGTCTGCATATTTATGCGGGGGACGCATTTTTTCAAATACGCTGCATAGATTGCCGATTTCCGGGCGCAAAATATGCGGGGCTTGCATGATTTCATAATCCCCGCATTTTTGTAGCAAAAAAGTCACATATATCTCAGCAGAAATTTGAAAAATTTTGCGTTTCACACAAGAGCAGCCATTTCCCCCTATTACCATGGGAACGTTATGAAGTGGTGTAATTACGTGGACGTGAACATCATCAAAAGCTGCAAACCCCAGAGATGGATGTTGAGGAGAGGGGATGGAGGATGGAATGATTGGCCAGTGTTAGAGGCAACAGTTATAGTTTTCATTTTCACAGTGGACTGTTGTAGTTTCATTCAGGAGTTGATGCAACTTTACAGTTGCACTTTTTGTTACTGGTGTTAAACCATTAACCAGGCTTAAATCATACTAGTTTCAAAAACCTTACATTTGTAAGTATATTAGTAGTATGTAATTTATGTTACAGTAAGAGATTGCACTTTGTGTAAAGATTTTTGCACAAAACAATCACAAAAAAAATTTGTTTCTAGAACATGACAATGAGTTCACTAAACTCATATGCCCTCAACAGAGACCAGATCTCCATACAATAGAGCAACTTTGATGGAATGGGAAATTCACATCATGGATGTGCAGCCGACAAATCTACAGCAACTGTGTGATGCGATTATGTCAATATGGACCACATTTTTTTTCCAGCACAAAGAATTAAGGCAGTTCTGCTAGCAAAAGAGAGTCCAACCTTGTACATGCAGTGTGCCAAATAGAGTGGCCAGTGAGTATATGAATCCATTTGAAGCAATGGTTTAAAAAAACAACAAAAAAAACATTTTGACTCAATCGGAAAACAGAAGGCACACTGCTAATGCAATGGATCAATTCCCACCCACCAATTTTTAGAGTATAGTCATGGTTAACAGAGCCAAGCCCAGTAATAAATGTTACAGCATTAATTCACATTCACACACAGTCACCTATTGACTTTACATGATTGTCTTTAGTTTAACACCCACCGTTAACAGGAAGTGTTGAAGGGTCTGTCATTCCCAGCGCTCCCTCAAACTCCTCCTGGAGCCGATAAGCTCTCTGTAGCAGAGACTCCAGCTTTCGGATGAAATCTGCACTGATAATGTCCTATTATAGAGTAAAAATTATTAGCATACTATGTTTTATGAACTTAGAGCTTCAGCTTAGCTTCAGCTTAACTGCACATTAACAGTGTTTTTACCTTATTTTATTTTTTTAATTAAGCATTATTGTCAAAGGTAACCTAAATGCAAAACTAGGGGAAATGAGCATAAAAAAATTCAATGTCCAATATCAATAAATTACAAAAATTCCTAGTATTGGCTGATAACAAATATGGTACCAATATCCAGCTTATTTTTAATGTAAGACTATTTGTAACTTGAATGTGCGAGGCTTCTTTTGCAACACACTTCCAGTTATTTTAGCTGTACAGAAACAAGATTATGCTGCTTGATATTGCAAATTGGAATTTTGTATCGTATTAGTTTCATTATTATCATAATTGTGAACACGTTAGTTTGTAGAGCAAATAGTTTTACCATTTACTGCACTTTTGTAATTATTTCTAGTATCTAGTTATTTACCTATAGCGGCTAATGAATCAGATGTTTCACACAATCTACGAAAATAGATTTCCACATGGCAAAATAAGGGGGATCATGCATCCCTACTGAGGACTACAGTGGTTGGTAAGCAATACCTCCAAGCTTTCTTCTGCGATGGCATCTCCAGCGCCCAGCTTCACAGACGGACAGCTCTCCTCATCTTCCGCTTGCCTGCTGCGGAATGTTAGTGCCTGCTCCCAGCGCCGCAGGGCCTCCTCGAACAACTCCATTCCTGTGGGAGAACAATCTATTCAACCTGTGTATTCATCTGCAAAAACTCCCACATCAGATTTAGAATGAGTTATGATTGTTAACATACATGATTAAACTTACACTTTTAAAGGACAACTCTGGTAAAAAATTAACCTGGGGTAATTAACACATGGTTACCGAGCAGATTGTTCTCTGGGAAGCGTTTTTGTGAAAATCGAATGTAAAGAGTTTTACCTCTTAAAACATATTAGCTTATAACGCTAGTTTATGGGGCATACAATACGTACAATTAAATCGCTAGTTAATACCACTAACAAGGCTCAAAATAGCCTCACACTAACACGGTAGCATAATGATGTTTTTTTTTGTGAGTTTTTAATTATTTTGGTAACACTTTACAATAAGGTTGTATTAGTTAATGCATTAGTTAACATTAACTAATGATGAACTGCACTTATAAAGCATTTATTTATCTTTGTTAATGTTAATTTCAACATTTACTAATGCATTAATAAAATCTTGTTGACATTACTTAATGCACTGTGAACTAACATGAACAGCTGTATTTTTATTAACTAACATTAACAAAGATTAACTAATGCTGAACAGAGGTGTTGTTCATGGTTAGCTTATGTTAACTAATGCGTTAACTAATGTTAACTAATACAACCTTATTGTAAAGTGTTACCATTATTTTTTATTTAATTATTTTCTCAGTTGCATTCAGTGCTTTCTTCCGGAAACAACGGACCATATTAGATTCCAAGTCACAGTTCATCACTTAGCACAGCGTTAGTGGCTCGACTCATCGACTCATTTTACAAGATGGCTTCTCCCTGTATATGCGTAATGAGACCTGATATACTTCAAGCTTAATCTAAGAAAGAACTGGGGTAAAGTCACTCTGAACAAAATCAGGCCAAAACGAAGTTTGTTTGGAGTTAATTTGCCAAAAAGTTTGCTCTGGCTGGTAAACACCTTCAAACTACTATTGGTCTGTGGCGATTATCTAATAGGTAGGTCTAATTTCACGGTATGAGAAATTATATTTCACGACAACAATATATATCTCGATATAGCTATATATAAATCAATATAACATGTTTTATTTATTTTTCTTATTAAAGGAACACCGTTTTTTTTAAATATGGCTTATTCAACTTCTTTCCTGCATTTAGAAATGTAGGCAAATGCATTTGTCTCAGCTAGCTTAGCTTAGCATAATGAATGGAATCCGAGTAAAAGTGATAAAAAACAACAACAAAAAAACACCTAATTACTTCTTGTGGCCTGCGTAGTCACAGGCGAAGCACTGCTACTTGGGCGCAGAGATATCATGCAGAGATATCTGCCTAGGAAATCGCTTAGTCTTAATCAGCATCGCTATTTGTATTCGTTGTGAACTCGAAGGGCACGAAGTTATTAGGTGGGGTTTTTTTTTGGATCACTTTGGACATGCTAGCTGGCAACATAGGATTCCATTCATTATGCTAAGCTAAGCTAAGCTAGCGGCGACCCTGCCAAACTAAAACAAAAATACATTTGCCCACATATCTAAATGTAGGAAAGATGTTGAATAAACCCTATTTCTAAAAACAGTGGAGTGTTCCTTTAACAATAACAAATGCAAATTACAAACAGAAATTGAATAGTCAAGCGTATAACTAAAACAATGCATAGTCTTCACTGTCTGAATCAAATATGAACTGATTCTTTTATGTTTATGTGAACACTCCACACAACAGGCATTTTGACATTACTGCACATCTATTTGACCATTCAAGCTTAATAAGATAAGTAAGATATAGTAGAGATTTATGCCATGGTCACGATATACCGTCATGCGAATAAAAACATGAACACAATGGAGAGCTGCTTTGTAGTAAAAATTGAAGTTGTAAATCTAATTGAAAGCGACACTGACATAAACAAACTGTTTTTAATGTTTAATACTGAAAAGCTGCTTTCTTTAAAGCAATATTTTGTATAAATCGGTATATACATAAAAATTATGTGAGTGCCAAGTTGCAGAGCTGGTGCAAACATATCTACAGTATATCCCTATGATCGGAAGCTTTCTTAACTGCTGTTTTCTCACCGCTGTCATTTTTGTTGTGTTTATTTTATGATTGAGAGGAAAGTGCATAGCACATATTTACATATTCATCTTAAACACCACTTTAGCAGCGTGGGTGGCATTGATGTGTTTACTAACAGTATATCGCTTTAAAGGTGGATGGATGAGAATGAGAAAGAACTCTGCCATGAGTATATTGGGGCCTTTATGAGACTGAGGAGAGAAGATGCATCAATTCGCCCTTTGCAGCAAGTTTGATTGACAGGGGATTTGACCAATCAAATCGCAGAATTTGCAGTTTTGTCCGACAAAGCAGTCAGGAGAGTTCGTAGATTAACATTGGTGGACTTGAACTTGAAAAACAGTGTGTACTGATGTCTTTCCGGGGTTAAAACATTTCTTTTAGTGTTCATTCATGTTTATTTGATGCTTATCAATGAGCTAGAAGGAAGGGATGATCGGTTCACGAGCAGCTTTAACTGAGGCGTTACAGAGACACGACAGCCATAAAACGGTATTTATTGTTTACATTTCTTTAAAACATTTCAAAATTTGATATAAGTTTCATGTCAAAAGTAACTTGCTCTGTCCTGTCTGTCGGCGTGTTGTCTGTGTCCTCTTTGCTCCGTCATGTGTTTTCTCCACGTGAGAACGTGTGTGTGTGGTGTGAGAGCCCAATGGCTTGCCGTATATAGCAACTGTAACTAAAGGGGGCGGGTCTTTGCGAGCAGTCGATTGTGTTGTGTGCTGGTTCTTACCCATCAGGTAGAGATTCTCTGGAGTGGCAACGGGGATGCTGAGCAAATTACAGACGTCACCGTCATCTCCTGCTCCGTCCCAGCAGCTGGAGCCATTAGCACAGGTGGAGCTACTGGAGGAGTGGCTGCTCCTCACCTGAAAGAGGATGTGACATTTGAACATCTCAATGGTGAAAAAATAAAAAGGCACACATTTTACAAGACTACCTTTTGTCAATGCAGAGCTCCAGATGAACATTTAAAAGCAGTAGCACTGGTGCCAATAAGTAAAAAAAAAACTATTGTTGTTTTGCATTAATATGTGCAGTTACTAATATTATTGCATGTTCGTTTATTGAAAATTTGACTGTAAAGAAGTGAGCTTGAATTAAGATGCAGGTTAAATTAACTTATTAACAACAGTAATGAGCAAAAACCTGATTTTTAAAAGGGCAAAATTTAAATATTCTACTCTTATTAAATGAAACATTATTATTTTATACTGAACTGACTGGCAGCTTCAGTGATTATAAAAGGAGCACTGTGTAATTCAGTCACAATTTGAAGAAAAGTTTTTGTTTTACATGAGACTTTGTGACTTACTACTTTTTTCCAGTGGAAATTGCCACATCAATAAGTGCTCCTATGCCGCCATCTACCGGTTATAGTGATTTTTTCATGTCTTTTTTTTATATAAATAAAAGTATTTGTTTGCCACAAAGTTTTAGTTTTTCTACATCTTCAATGTTTTAGTTTTACAAATCTTCACATTAAAGTAATTTTTTAGAAATTCTGGAAATAGTGTGAAGCACTTGAATTACACTCTCAAAAGGAAATCCGTGGTGAATGTTGGTGATTTGTGGACTGAAAAGCCTTCTATAACTTGTTCGTTCATGGCACCTGTTTCACAAGGTTTTCACATCAGCACTGTTTGAGCTGATATGGTTTATAACAGAGAATTCTGCATTGAATTTGAATGCCTCTCACTAGATCTCGTTGCGATGTTGCCAATTCTGCTCAGATCTGGAGCCCTGCAATGGCTTTTTTGGTGCATATTATACCACCATCCAAAGATAAAAAATATTAAAAATGTTGTTTACGGAGGCCAGGTTTTGCAGGGAGCCGGAAAGCCTGCCGTACAGGCCGCCACTGGAAACCACATTACATGAGTAGCAGTCCTTTGAGTTTAGAGGCAGATTTTGACAGTCAACATCTGAAATAAAAGAGAAAACAGCCACTATACAATTACATAATGTCTTATGGTCTACTATAAACATACTGTTCAAAAATATTTGATTTTTAAGTTTCAAAAAAAGGCTTTATTTATTTGTTTAAAAAAATACAGTGAAAAGAGTTATATTGTGAAATATTATTACAATTTTAAATAGCTGTTTCTATTAACCAACATTCCATGTCGTTTTGCGGTGATTTGCGATCTGTTTTTACCTTTTTTCAGGGGGACAGTGGTGAGGAACTCAAATGTTTCCTGCTCAATGGGCGAACTGGCTTTTTTCTTGCCCTTCCTCCTCCGGAAGCGGCGTGCGAGGAAAATGAGGGACACTGCGCCAAAGGCTGTGGCAGCAAAGAGCTTCTTGGTGCCGGTGCTCAGACTCACCTGTTCGGAGAGGAAAAGGAGAGGCATAAGGCAACGTTTAA